>CP136062.1:14334450-14680640 GCA_032622095.1 Siphonodentalium dalli
ATTATAAAAATTCAATATCATGCATCAATATATGCTATCCCCTAAAAGTCACGGAAACAAATTCGTTTTATATAACCAACTGTAATGTTGGGGTGTGGATATTATATCTTAATTCCAAGATAGATTATGTTGAATGGTTCTGAGCTGGGCCATACCATTAAGTTAGCGTGAGCTCTGTTAAAGAGCGTTGTTGTTTGAATGTGTAAGTGACTCAACATAAAATTTTATAAATTATCGTAAATGGGTATCAAAAATGGACATGCCTACCGCGAAATTAGTGATTATAACAAAGAGGCGCGTTCGCGTGGTGGTAGGAAAATCCTAAGGGGTGTGATTATATCATTATAAAAATTTAATTTCATCGCCAATGTGTTCTATAACCTAAAAGCTACGGAAACAAATTCGTGCTATATGACCAACTGCATGTACTGCTGGGATGTGGATGCTACATATTAATTCCAAGATTGATTATGGTGAATGCTTCCGAGCTGCGGCCATTATTTATGTTAGTATGGGCTCTTATAAAGAGCGTTGTTACTTGAGCATATAAGTGATTAAAACCATATCATTAAAGAGTATTCATAAAATTGTAAAATATTGTAAACAGGTATCAAAATGGACGTGATCATTCCGAAATTAATGATTATAACATACCGCTATTACCTTTTATAATTGTTATATATGCTAGGAATCAAATTACCTAATATAACCAACTATACTGTTGGAAGTAATGTTAGTCTATGTGTCAATTAGCAAAAGTGTAATAATAATGAACTCAGTGCCACCATCTGTGATATATGTAGGTATACATGTATATATACATATTTAACATGTGCAATCAATAAGTTTTGTAACTAGTTTTGTAACTAGTAATTTTTTGCAACCATGTACATGCCATCGGTACCTGTATCGCACTAATGCCAATATGGCCGATCTGAAATACATAACGTCATGAAGATCAACAAATGAACGGGTACTTAAAATAAGAACGAGTCTGTCTATTAACTAAAGGTATAATAAACTGAATATAACAAGAGTGTGAAATTAAGTCGTCAAACGTTTAAAAACGAATGTTGCGTGTTGCCAAAAGCCTCACCGACGGATAGTATATGTTTTATGGTTTATGGCAATTATGCCAAAGGGGATGTCAGGAATGATAACTTATTGGCAAGGTCCGCAAGCACCACACCGACACACCGAGCAGGCAGATAAAAACCCGCGTGATGCATCGACTGGTAACCGGAAGGCGTGAACCCACGGCTATCTAAAAGTCAACAAAAACAGTTAGGATAGTAGAACGGTTGATTATTCATCGGTTATGTGAAGTTTTAATTGTGCGATAATAGTATAAGGCATATACATGTATATATTGAGTATACAGAGAAGTTACACACCCATAGTTACACAAATATAGATAAAGGTCATCGTAGCATGCATTGGATGAGTATATATACCTGTAGTTCCCGATAAATATAGTTAAAGGTCATCGTAGTGTGCATTGGATGAGAATATATACATGTAGCTCCCGATAAATATAGTTAAAGGTCATCGTAGTATATTAGATATGGATATTGTTTGCAAATTCCCAAATATATGTTTATGACGTATATTACCACATTTCCATCCATAGTTATGATGCATAGTAACCCTCCCCATTTATGTATGATGTATACGACGCACATCTTACAGTTATAATGTATATCACTCCTTTCCCATTTCATAGTTAAGTTCTATGCCATGCAACATGTTAACGTGTATGTCAGATATGATAATTTGGGCAAACTATATATAGTTGAAGGTTATCGTCTCTTATTGGACGAGCAGTTACTCATAATATCGTTAAGGGTTATCGTTGCCCATAGGATGAAAATTGTTAGTAAATTCATAAATATATGGATAGAGTTAAATGGTTTCCATAGATGCATACATACAGCAACAGTTTATCGCTGTCAGATATTATATATTTTGATTTTATAAACCTTATTATAAATGGCACACCTTTTCTGGTGGTATGTTTATGTATATGTTTATTGTTATGCAGTGTTTGACTATCAGTATATCCTGATGGTTTTGGAGGAAAAATAATTAACCAATTTTGGAAAATGTTTACTAAGACCATGTCCAAAAGATAGCATTTAAAAAGTTGGGATCGAAAAAACTATACCAGCAAAGAGTTCTCAAGAGCATAACTCTGGTATAACAGACATCAAATACAGCCTGTTTGTGTGATAGGTTTCGGCCCTTAATGCTCGACCTAATTGGTCACCAGAGAGGGGCCGTATAGAACAAATTACCATTCTATACCTCCAGCTGGAAAAATGTGGCCAAATTTCCCTCTCCATCAAAATACATGACGTCAAACTAGATAAAAAATCCGCGCGAACGAGAGTCTCTCATACCGGTAAACACGAGTCCGTTAATTGTTTAGATTTTACACGATATATTAACACGATATTCGTGTGATGAACGAGGCGCGTTCACGTGGTTGTAGGGAAATCATACATGGGGGGAGTTGTGTTTATATTTTATAACAAATCAATTTCATGCGATAATGTACGCTATAACTGAAAAGCTATGTTACCTTTTTATAAGAATATAGGTCAGAGTCCTCATATGTGGTCCCTCGCGTAATATATGATTGTCCGTGCGGCATATATGCCTGATTTTAGAAAACACTACATATGTCATGGTACTGAATACAAATGTGTAGTCTACCCCAAGATGGCTGTCACAGCTCTGAAGTACCAGACGTTACAGAAACACGTCAGAACCACGCGCTCCGGTATGACGTACTTACCAGTGACGTCACAAGTCAGGTGCGTGCACAAATTATTTAAAGGGATATATATCGGATGCGTTTTATTTACAAACTAAGTTGTAGATTTCAGAAAATAATTTCGTTGTATGTAACCAACTGTACTGTTGGTGTGTGCATAATATATATTAATTCCAAGATAGATTATGGTGAATGGTTCCGAGCTGCGAGCATTACATTAAGTTGGTGTGAGCTCTTTTGAAGAGCGTAGTTGCATGAGCATGTACTAGTACTAGTAAGTGGCTAATAACCATACCTTTGAAGAGTATTCATACTATTGTAAAAAATATCGTAAATGGGTATCTAAAATGGACGTGTCCATCGCGAAATTAATGATTATAACAACGAGGCGCGTTCACGTGGTGTTAGCGAAATCCTAAGGTGGAGTTGCGTTTATATTATTATAAAAATTCAATATCATGCATCAATATATGCTATCCCCTAAAAGTCACGGAAACAAATTCGTTTTATATAACCAACTGTAATGTTGGGGTGTGGATATTATATCTTAATTCCAAGATAGATTATGTTGAATGGTTCTGAGCTGGGCCATACCATTAAGTTAGCGTGAGCTCTGTTAAAGAGCGTTGTTGTTTGAATGTGTAAGTGACTCAACATAAAATTTTATAAATTATCGTAAATGGGTATCAAAAATGGACATGCCTACCGCGAAATTAGTGATTATAACAAAGAGGCGCGTTCGCGTGGTGGTAGGAAAATCCTAAGGGGTGTGATTATATCATTATAAAAATTTAATTTCATCGCCAATGTGTTCTATAACCTAAAAGCTACGGAAACAAATTCGTGCTATATGACCAACTGCATGTACTGCTGGGATGTGGATGCTACATATTAATTCCAAGATTGATTATGGTGAATGCTTCCGAGCTGCGGCCATTATTTATGTTAGTATGGGCTCTTATAAAGAGCGTTGTTACTTGAACATATAAGTGATTAAAACCATATCATTAAAGAGTATTCATAAAATTGTAAAATATTGTAAACAGGTATCAAAATGGACGTGATCATTCCGAAATTAATGATTATAACATACCGCTATTACCATTTATAATTGTTATATATGCTAGGAATCAAATTACCTAATATAACCAACTATACTGTTGGAAGTAATGTTAGTCTATGTGTCAATTAGCAAAAGTGTAATAATAATGAACTCAGTGCCACCATCTGTGATATATGTAGGTATACATGTATATATACATATTTAACATGTGCAATCAATAAGTTTTGTAACTAGTTTTGTAACTAGTAATTTTTTGCAACCATGTACATGCCATCGGTACCTGTATCGCACTAATGCCAATATGGCCGATCTGAAATACATAACGTCATGAAGATCAACAAATGAACGGGTACTTAAAATAAGAACGAGTCTGTCTATTAACTAAAGGTATAATAAACTGAATATAACAAGAGTGTGAAATTAAGTCGTCAAACGTTTAAAAACGAATGTTGCGTGTTGCCAAAAGCCTCACCGACGGATAGTATATGTTTTATGGTTTATGGCAATTATGCCAAAGGGGATGTCAGGAATGATAACTTATTGGCAAGGTCCGCAAGCACCACACCGACACACCGAGCAGGCAGATAAAAACCCGCGTGATGCATCGACTGGTAACCGGAAGGCGTGAACCCACGGCTATCTAAAAGTCAACAAAAACAGTTAGGATAGTAGAACGGTTGATTATTCATCGGTTATGTGAAGTTTTAATTGTGCGATAATAGTATAAGGCATATACATGTATATATTGAGTATACAGAGAAGTTACACACCCATAGTTACACAAATATAGATAAAGGTCATCGTAGCATGCATTGGATGAGTATATATACCTGTAGTTCCCGATAAATATAGTTAAAGGTCATCGTAGTGTGCATTGGATGAGAATATATACATGTAGCTCCCGATAAATATAGTTAACGGTCATCGTAGTATATTAGATATGGATATTGTTTGCAAATTCCCAAATATATGTTTATGACGTATATTACCACATTTCCATCCATAGTTATGATGCATAGTAACCCTCCCCATTTATGTATGATGTATACGACGCACATCTTACAGTTATAATGTATATCACTCCTTTCCCATTTCATAGTTAAGTTCTATGCCATGCAACATGTTAACGTGTATGTCAGATATGATAATTTGGGCAAACTATATATAGTTGAAGGTTATCGTCTCTTATTGGACGAGCAGTTACTCATAATATCGTTAAGGGTTATCGTTGCCCATAGGATGAAAATTGTTAGTAAATTCATAAATATATGGATAGAGTTAAATGGTTTCCATAGATGCATACATACAGCAACAGTTTATCGCTGTCAGATATTATATATTTTGATTTTATAAACCTTATTATAAATGGCACACCTTTTCTGGTGGTATGTTTATGTATATGTTTATTGTTATGCAGTGTTTGACTATCAGTATATCCTGATGGTTTTGGAGGAAAAATAATTAACCAATTTTGGAAAATGTTTACTAAGACCATGTCCAAAAGATAGCATTTAAAAAGTTGGGATCGAAAAAACTATACCAGCAAAGAGTTCTCAAGAGCATAACTCTGGTATAACAGACATCAAATACAGCCTGTTTGTGTGATAGGTTTCGGCCCTTAATGCTCGACCTAATTGGTCACCAGAGAGGGGCCGTATAGAACAAATTACCATTCTATACCTCCAGCTGGAAAAATGTGGCCAAATTTCCCTCTCCATCAAAATACATGACGTCAAACTAGATAAAAAATCCGCGCGAACGAGAGTCTCTCATACCGGTAAACACGAGTCCGTTAATTGTTTAGATTTTACACGATATATTAACACGATATTCGTGTGATGAACGAGGCGCGTTCACGTGGTTGTAGGGAAATCATACATGGGGGGAGTTGTGTTTATATTTTATAACAAATCAATTTCATGCGATAATGTACGCTATAACTGAAAAGCTATGTTACCTTTTTATAAGAATATAGGTCAGAGTCCTCATATGTGGTCCCTCGCGTAATATATGATTGTCCGTGCGGCATATATGCCTGATTTTAGAAAACACTACATATGTCATGGTACTGAATACAAATGTGTAGTCTACCCCAAGATGGCTGTCACAGCTCTGAAGTACCAGACGTTACAGAAACACGTCAGAACCACGCGCTCCGGTATGACGTACTTACCAGTGACGTCACAAGTCAGGTGCGTGCACAAATTATTTAAAGGGATATATATCGGATGCGTTTTATTTACAAACTAAGTTGTAGATTTCAGAAAATAATTTCGTTGTATGTAACCAACTGTACTGTTGGTGTGTGCATAATATATATTAATTCCAAGATAGATTATGGTGAATGGTTCCGAGCTGCGAGCATTACATTAAGTTGGTGTGAGCTCTTTTGAAGAGCGTAGTTGCATGAGCATGTACTAGTACTAGTAAGTGGCTAATAACCATACCTTTGAAGAGTATTCATACTATTGTAAAAAATATCGTAAATGGGTATCTAAAATGGACGTGTCCATCGCGAAATTAATGATTATAACAACGAGGCGCGTTCACGTGGTGTTAGCGAAATCCTAAGGTGGAGTTGCGTTTATATTATTATAAAAATTCAATATCATGCATCAATATATGCTATCCCCTAAAAGTCACGGAAACAAATTCGTTTTATATAACCAACTGTAATGTTGGGGTGTGGATATTATATCTTAATTCCAAGATAGATTATGTTGAATGGTTCTGAGCTGGGCCATACCATTAAGTTAGCGTGAGCTCTGTTAAAGAGCGTTGTTGTTTGAATGTGTAAGTGACTCAACATAAAATTTTATAAATTATCGTAAATGGGTATCAAAAATGGACATGCCTACCGCGAAATTAGTGATTATAACAAAGAGGCGCGTTCGCGTGGTGGTAGGAAAATCCTAAGGGGTGTGATTATATCATTATAAAAATTTAATTTCATCGCCAATGTGTTCTATAACCTAAAAGCTACGGAAACAAATTCGTGCTATATGACCAACTGCATGTACTGCTGGGATGTGGATGCTACATATTAATTCCAAGATTGATTATGGTGAATGCTTCCGAGCTGCGGCCATTATTTATGTTAGTATGGGCTCTTATAAAGAGCGTTGTTACTTGAGCATATAAGTGATTAAAACCATATCATTAAAGAGTATTCATAAAATTGTAAAATATTGTAAACAGGTATCAAAATGGACGTGATCATTCCGAAATTAATGATTATAACATACCGCTATTACCTTTTATAATTGTTATATATGCTAGGAATCAAATTACCTAATATAACCAACTATACTGTTGGAAGTAATGTTAGTCTATGTGTCAATTAGCAAAAGTGTAATAATAATGAACTCAGTGCCACCATCTGTGATATATGTAGGTATACATGTATATATACATATTTAACATGTGCAATCAATAAGTTTTGTAACTAGTTTTGTAACTAGTAATTTTTTGCAACCATGTACATGCCATCGGTACCTGTATCGCACTAATGCCAATATGGCCGATCTGAAATACATAACGTCATGAAGATCAACAAATGAACGGGTACTTAAAATAAGAACGAGTCTGTCTATTAACTAAAGGTATAATAAACTGAATATAACAAGAGTGTGAAATTAAGTCGTCAAACGTTTAAAAACGAATGTTGCGTGTTGCCAAAAGCCTCACCGACGGATAGTATATGTTTTATGGTTTATGGCAATTATGCCAAAGGGGATGTCAGGAATGATAACTTATTGGCAAGGTCCGCAAGCACCACACCGACACACCGAGCAGGCAGATAAAAACCCGCGTGATGCATCGACTGGTAACCGGAAGGCGTGAACCCACGGCTATCTAAAAGTCAACAAAAACAGTTAGGATAGTAGAACGGTTGATTATTCATCGGTTATGTGAAGTTTTAATTGTGCGATAATAGTATAAGGCATATACATGTATATATTGAGTATACAGAGAAGTTACACACCCATAGTTACACAAATATAGATAAAGGTCATCGTAGCATGCATTGGATGAGTATATATACCTGTAGTTCCCGATAAATATAGTTAAAGGTCATCGTAGTGTGCATTGGATGAGAATATATACATGTAGCTCCCGATAAATATAGTTAAAGGTCATCGTAGTATATTAGATATGGATATTGTTTGCAAATTCCCAAATATATGTTTATGACGTATATTACCACATTTCCATCCATAGTTATGATGCATAGTAACCCTCCCCATTTATGTATGATGTATACGACGCACATCTTACAGTTATAATGTATATCACTCCTTTCCCATTTCATAGTTAAGTTCTATGCCATGCAACATGTTAACGTGTATGTCAGATATGATAATTTGGGCAAACTATATATAGTTGAAGGTTATCGTCTCTTATTGGACGAGCAGTTACTCATAATATCGTTAAGGGTTATCGTTGCCCATAGGATGAAAATTGTTAGTAAATTCATAAATATATGGATAGAGTTAAATGGTTTCCATAGATGCATACATACAGCAACAGTTTATCGCTGTCAGATATTATATATTTTGATTTTATAAACCTTATTATAAATGGCACACCTTTTCTGGTGGTATGTTTATGTATATGTTTATTGTTATGCAGTGTTTGACTATCAGTATATCCTGATGGTTTTGGAGGAAAAATAATTAACCAATTTTGGAAAATGTTTACTAAGACCATGTCCAAAAGATAGCATTTAAAAAGTTGGGATCGAAAAAACTATACCAGCAAAGAGTTCTCAAGAGCATAACTCTGGTATAACAGACATCAAATACAGCCTGTTTGTGTGATAGGTTTCGGCCCTTAATGCTCGACCTAATTGGTCACCAGAGAGGGGCCGTATAGAACAAATTACCATTCTATACCTCCAGCTGGAAAAATGTGGCCAAATTTCCCTCTCCATCAAAATACATGACGTCAAACTAGATAAAAAATCCGCGCGAACGAGAGTCTCTCATACCGGTAAACACGAGTCCGTTAATTGTTTAGATTTTACACGATATATTAACACGATATTCGTGTGATGAACGAGGCGCGTTCACGTGGTTGTAGGGAAATCATACATGGGGGGAGTTGTGTTTATATTTTATAACAAATCAATTTCATGCGATAATGTACGCTATAACTGAAAAGCTATGTTACCTTTTTATAAGAATATAGGTCAGAGTCCTCATATGTGGTCCCTCGCGTAATATATGATTGTCCGTGCGGCATATATGCCTGATTTTAGAAAACACTACATATGTCATGGTACTGAATACAAATGTGTAGTCTACCCCAAGATGGCTGTCACAGCTCTGAAGTACCAGACGTTACAGAAACACGTCAGAACCACGCGCTCCGGTATGACGTACTTACCAGTGACGTCACAAGTCAGGTGCGTGCACAAATTATTTAAAGGGATATATATCGGATGCGTTTTATTTACAAACTAAGTTGTAGATTTCAGAAAATAATTTCGTTGTATGTAACCAACTGTACTGTTGGTGTGTGCATAATATATATTAATTCCAAGATAGATTATGGTGAATGGTTCCGAGCTGCGAGCATTACATTAAGTTGGTGTGAGCTCTTTTGAAGAGCGTAGTTGCATGAGCATGTACTAGTACTAGTAAGTGGCTAATAACCATACCTTTGAAGAGTATTCATACTATTGTAAAAAATATCGTAAATGGGTATCTAAAATGGACGTGTCCATCGCGAAATTAATGATTATAACAACGAGGCGCGTTCACGTGGTGTTAGCGAAATCCTAAGGTGGAGTTGCGTTTATATTATTATAAAAATTCAATATCATGCATCAATATATGCTATCCCCTAAAAGTCACGGAAACAAATTCGTTTTATATAACCAACTGTAATGTTGGGGTGTGGATATTATATCTTAATTCCAAGATAGATTATGTTGAATGGTTCTGAGCTGGGCCATACCATTAAGTTAGCGTGAGCTCTGTTAAAGAGCGTTGTTGTTTGAATGTGTAAGTGACTCAACATAAAATTTTATAAATTATCGTAAATGGGTATCAAAAATGGACATGCCTACCGCGAAATTAGTGATTATAACAAAGAGGCGCGTTCGCGTGGTGGTAGGAAAATCCTAAGGGGTGTGATTATATCATTATAAAAATTTAATTTCATCGCCAATGTGTTCTATAACCTAAAAGCTACGGAAACAAATTCGTGCTATATGACCAACTGCATGTACTGCTGGGATGTGGATGCTACATATTAATTCCAAGATTGATTATGGTGAATGCTTCCGAGCTGCGGCCATTATTTATGTTAGTATGGGCTCTTATAAAGAGCGTTGTTACTTGAGCATATAAGTGATTAAAACCATATCATTAAAGAGTATTCATAAAATTGTAAAATATTGTAAACAGGTATCAAAATGGACGTGATCATTCCGAAATTAATGATTATAACATACCGCTATTACCATTTATAATTGTTATATATGCTAGGAATCAAATTACCTAATATAACCAACTATACTGTTGGAAGTAATGTTAGTCTATGTGTCAATTAGCAAAAGTGTAATAATAATGAACTCAGTGCCACCATCTGTGATATATGTAGGTATACATGTATATATACATATTTAACATGTGCAATCAATAAGTTTTGTAACTAGTTTTGTAACTAGTAATTTTTTGCAACCATGTACATGCCATCGGTACCTGTATCGCACTAATGCCAATATGGCCGATCTGAAATACATAACGTCATGAAGATCAACAAATGAACGGGTACTTAAAATAAGAACGAGTCTGTCTATTAACTAAAGGTATAATAAACTGAATATAACAAGAGTGTGAAATTAAGTCGTCAAACGTTTAAAAACGAATGTTGCGTGTTGCCAAAAGCCTCACCGACGGATAGTATATGTTTTATGGTTTATGGCAATTATGCCAAAGGGGATGTCAGGAATGATAACTTATTGGCAAGGTCCGCAAGCACCACACCGACACACCGAGCAGGCAGATAAAAACCCGCGTGATGCATCGACTGGTAACCGGAAGGCGTGAACCCACGGCTATCTAAAAGTCAACAAAAACAGTTAGGATAGTAGAACGGTTGATTATTCATCGGTTATGTGAAGTTTTAATTGTGCGATAATAGTATAAGGCATATACATGTATATATTGAGTATACAGAGAAGTTACACACCCATAGTTACACAAATATAGATAAAGGTCATCGTAGCATGCATTGGATGAGTATATATACCTGTAGTTCCCGATAAATATAGTTAAAGGTCATCGTAGTGTGCATTGGATGAGAATATATACATGTAGCTCCCGATAAATATAGTTAACGGTCATCGTAGTATATTAGATATGGATATTGTTTGCAAATTCCCAAATATATGTTTATGACGTATATTACCACATTTCCATCCATAGTTATGATGCATAGTAACCCTCCCCATTTATGTATGATGTATACGACGCACATCTTACAGTTATAATGTATATCACTCCTTTCCCATTTCATAGTTAAGTTCTATGCCATGCAACATGTTAACGTGTATGTCAGATATGATAATTTGGGCAAACTATATATAGTTGAAGGTTATCGTCTCTTATTGGACGAGCAGTTACTCATAATATCGTTAAGGGTTATCGTTGCCCATAGGATGAAAATTGTTAGTAAATTCATAAATATATGGATAGAGTTAAATGGTTTCCATAGATGCATACATACAGCAACAGTTTATCGCTGTCAGATATTATATATTTTGATTTTATAAACCTTATTATAAATGGCACACCTTTTCTGGTGGTATGTTTATGTATATGTTTATTGTTATGCAGTGTTTGACTATCAGTATATCCTGATGGTTTTGGAGGAAAAATAATTAACCAATTTTGGAAAATGTTTACTAAGACCATGTCCAAAAGATAGCATTTAAAAAGTTGGGATCGAAAAAACTATACCAGCAAAGAGTTCTCAAGAGCATAACTCTGGTATAACAGACATCAAATACAGCCTGTTTGTGTGATAGGTTTCGGCCCTTAATGCTCGACCTAATTGGTCACCAGAGAGGGGCCGTATAGAACAAATTACCATTCTATACCTCCAGCTGGAAAAATGTGGCCAAATTTCCCTCTCCATCAAAATACATGACGTCAAACTAGATAAAAAATCCGCGCGAACGAGAGTCTCTCATACCGGTAAACACGAGTCCGTTAATTGTTTAGATTTTACACGATATATTAACACGATATTCGTGTGATGAACGAGGCGCGTTCACGTGGTTGTAGGGAAATCATACATGGGGGGAGTTGTGTTTATATTTTATAACAAATCAATTTCATGCGATAATGTACGCTATAACTGAAAAGCTATGTTACCTTTTTATAAGAATATAGGTCAGAGTCCTCATATGTGGTCCCTCGCGTAATATATGATTGTCCGTGCGGCATATATGCCTGATTTTAGAAAACACTACATATGTCATGGTACTGAATACAAATGTGTAGTCTACCCCAAGATGGCTGTCACAGCTCTGAAGTACCAGACGTTACAGAAACACGTCAGAACCACGCGCTCCGGTATGACGTACTTACCAGTGACGTCACAAGTCAGGTGCGTGCACAAATTATTTAAAGGGATATATATCGGATGCGTTTTATTTACAAACTAAGTTGTAGATTTCAGAAAATAATTTCGTTGTATGTAACCAACTGTACTGTTGGTGTGTGCATAATATATATTAATTCCAAGATAGATTATGGTGAATGGTTCCGAGCTGCGAGCATTACATTAAGTTGGTGTGAGCTCTTTTGAAGAGCGTAGTTGCATGAGCATGTACTAGTACTAGTAAGTGGCTAATAACCATACCTTTGAAGAGTATTCATACTATTGTAAAAAATATCGTAAATGGGTATCTAAAATGGACGTGTCCATCGCGAAATTAATGATTATAACAACGAGGCGCGTTCACGTGGTGTTAGCGAAATCCTAAGGTGGAGTTGCGTTTATATTATTATAAAAATTCAATATCATGCATCAATATATGCTATCCCCTAAAAGTCACGGAAACAAATTCGTTTTATATAACCAACTGTAATGTTGGGGTGTGGATATTATATCTTAATTCCAAGATAGATTATGTTGAATGGTTCTGAGCTGGGCCATACCATTAAGTTAGCGTGAGCTCTGTTAAAGAGCGTTGTTGTTTGAATGTGTAAGTGACTCAACATAAAATTTTATAAATTATCGTAAATGGGTATCAAAAATGGACATGCCTACCGCGAAATTAGTGATTATAACAAAGAGGCGCGTTCGCGTGGTGGTAGGAAAATCCTAAGGGGTGTGATTATATCATTATAAAAATTTAATTTCATCGCCAATGTGTTCTATAACCTAAAAGCTACGGAAACAAATTCGTGCTATATGACCAACTGCATGTACTGCTGGGATGTGGATGCTACATATTAATTCCAAGATTGATTATGGTGAATGCTTCCGAGCTGCGGCCATTATTTATGTTAGTATGGGCTCTTATAAAGAGCGTTGTTACTTGAGCATATAAGTGATTAAAACCATATCATTAAAGAGTATTCATAAAATTGTAAAATATTGTAAACAGGTATCAAAATGGACGTGATCATTCCGAAATTAATGATTATAACATACCGCTATTACCATTTATAATTGTTATATATGCTAGGAATCAAATTACCTAATATAACCAACTATACTGTTGGAAGTAATGTTAGTCTATGTGTCAATTAGCAAAAGTGTAATAATAATGAACTCAGTGCCACCATCTGTGATATATGTAGGTATACATGTATATATACATATTTAACATGTGCAATCAATAAGTTTTGTAACTAGTTTTGTAACTAGTAATTTTTTGCAACCATGTACATGCCATCGGTACCTGTATCGCACTAATGCCAATATGGCCGATCTGAAATACATAACGTCATGAAGATCAACAAATGAACGGGTACTTAAAATAAGAACGAGTCTGTCTATTAACTAAAGGTATAATAAACTGAATATAACAAGAGTGTGAAATTAAGTCGTCAAACGTTTAAAAACGAATGTTGCGTGTTGCCAAAAGCCTCACCGACGGATAGTATATGTTTTATGGTTTATGGCAATTATGCCAAAGGGGATGTCAGGAATGATAACTTATTGGCAAGGTCCGCAAGCACCACACCGACACACCGAGCAGGCAGATAAAAACCCGCGTGATGCATCGACTGGTAACCGGAAGGCGTGAACCCACGGCTATCTAAAAGTCAACAAAAACAGTTAGGATAGTAGAACGGTTGATTATTCATCGGTTATGTGAAGTTTTAATTGTGCGATAATAGTATAAGGCATATACATGTATATATTGAGTATACAGAGAAGTTACACACCCATAGTTACACAAATATAGATAAAGGTCATCGTAGCATGCATTGGATGAGTATATATACCTGTAGTTCCCGATAAATATAGTTAAAGGTCATCGTAGTGTGCATTGGATGAGAATATATACATGTAGCTCCCGATAAATATAGTTAAAGGTCATCGTAGTATATTAGATATGGATATTGTTTGCAAATTCCCAAATATATGTTTATGACGTATATTACCACATTTCCATCCATAGTTATGATGCATAGTAACCCTCCCCATTTATGTATGATGTATACGACGCACATCTTACAGTTATAATGTATATCACTCCTTTCCCATTTCATAGTTAAGTTCTATGCCATGCAACATGTTAACGTGTATGTCAGATATGATAATTTGGGCAAACTATATATAGTTGAAGGTTATCGTCTCTTATTGGACGAGCAGTTACTCATAATATCGTTAAGGGTTATCGTTGCCCATAGGATGAAAATTGTTAGTAAATTCATAAATATATGGATAGAGTTAAATGGTTTCCATAGATGCATACATACAGCAACAGTTTATCGCTGTCAGATATTATATATTTTGATTTTATAAACCTTATTATAAATGGCACACCTTTTCTGGTGGTATGTTTATGTATATGTTTATTGTTATGCAGTGTTTGACTATCAGTATATCCTGATGGTTTTGGAGGAAAAATAATTAACCAATTTTGGAAAATGTTTACTAAGACCATGTCCAAAAGATAGCATTTAAAAAGTTGGGATCGAAAAAACTATACCAGCAAAGAGTTCTCAAGAGCATAACTCTGGTATAACAGACATCAAATACAGCCTGTTTGTGTGATAGGTTTCGGCCCTTAATGCTCGACCTAATTGGTCACCAGAGAGGGGCCGTATAGAACAAATTACCATTCTATACCTCCAGCTGGAAAAATGTGGCCAAATTTCCCTCTCCATCAAAATACATGACGTCAAACTAGATAAAAAATCCGCGCGAACGAGAGTCTCTCATACCGGTAAACACGAGTCCGTTAATTGTTTAGATTTTACACGATATATTAACACGATATTCGTGTGATGAACGAGGCGCGTTCACGTGGTTGTAGGGAAATCATACATGGGGGGAGTTGTGTTTATATTTTATAACAAATCAATTTCATGCGATAATGTACGCTATAACTGAAAAGCTATGTTACCTTTTTATAAGAATATAGGTCAGAGTCCTCATATGTGGTCCCTCGCGTAATATATGATTGTCCGTGCGGCATATATGCCTGATTTTAGAAAACACTACATATGTCATGGTACTGAATACAAATGTGTAGTCTACCCCAAGATGGCTGTCACAGCTCTGAAGTACCAGACGTTACAGAAACACGTCAGAACCACGCGCTCCGGTATGACGTACTTACCAGTGACGTCACAAGTCAGGTGCGTGCACAAATTATTTAAAGGGATATATATCGGATGCGTTTTATTTACAAACTAAGTTGTAGATTTCAGAAAATAATTTCGTTGTATGTAACCAACTGTACTGTTGGTGTGTGCATAATATATATTAATTCCAAGATAGATTATGGTGAATGGTTCCGAGCTGCGAGCATTACATTAAGTTGGTGTGAGCTCTTTTGAAGAGCGTAGTTGCATGAGCATGTACTAGTACTAGTAAGTGGCTAATAACCATACCTTTGAAGAGTATTCATACTATTGTAAAAAATATCGTAAATGGGTATCTAAAATGGACGTGTCCATCGCGAAATTAATGATTATAACAACGAGGCGCGTTCACGTGGTGTTAGCGAAATCCTAAGGTGGAGTTGCGTTTATATTATTATAAAAATTCAATATCATGCATCAATATATGCTATCCCCTAAAAGTCACGGAAACAAATTCGTTTTATATAACCAACTGTAATGTTGGGGTGTGGATATTATATCTTAATTCCAAGATAGATTATGTTGAATGGTTCTGAGCTGGGCCATACCATTAAGTTAGCGTGAGCTCTGTTAAAGAGCGTTGTTGTTTGAATGTGTAAGTGACTCAACATAAAATTTTATAAATTATCGTAAATGGGTATCAAAAATGGACATGCCTACCGCGAAATTAGTGATTATAACAAAGAGGCGCGTTCGCGTGGTGGTAGGAAAATCCTAAGGGGTGTGATTATATCATTATAAAAATTTAATTTCATCGCCAATGTGTTCTATAACCTAAAAGCTACGGAAACAAATTCGTGCTATATGACCAACTGCATGTACTGCTGGGATGTGGATGCTACATATTAATTCCAAGATTGATTATGGTGAATGCTTCCGAGCTGCGGCCATTATTTATGTTAGTATGGGCTCTTATAAAGAGCGTTGTTACTTGAGCATATAAGTGATTAAAACCATATCATTAAAGAGTATTCATAAAATTGTAAAATATTGTAAACAGGTATCAAAATGGACGTGATCATTCCGAAATTAATGATTATAACATACCGCTATTACCATTTATAATTGTTATATATGCTAGGAATCAAATTACCTAATATAACCAACTATACTGTTGGAAGTAATGTTAGTCTATGTGTCAATTAGCAAAAGTGTAATAATAATGAACTCAGTGCCACCATCTGTGATATATGTAGGTATACATGTATATATACATATTTAACATGTGCAATCAATAAGTTTTGTAACTAGTTTTGTAACTAGTAATTTTTTGCAACCATGTACATGCCATCGGTACCTGTATCGCACTAATGCCAATATGGCCGATCTGAAATACATAACGTCATGAAGATCAACAAATGAACGGGTACTTAAAATAAGAACGAGTCTGTCTATTAACTAAAGGTATAATAAACTGAATATAACAAGAGTGTGAAATTAAGTCGTCAAACGTTTAAAAACGAATGTTGCGTGTTGCCAAAAGCCTCACCGACGGATAGTATATGTTTTATGGTTTATGGCAATTATGCCAAAGGGGATGTCAGGAATGATAACTTATTGGCAAGGTCCGCAAGCACCACACCGACACACCGAGCAGGCAGATAAAAACCCGCGTGATGCATCGACTGGTAACCGGAAGGCGTGAACCCACGGCTATCTAAAAGTCAACAAAAACAGTTAGGATAGTAGAACGGTTGATTATTCATCGGTTATGTGAAGTTTTAATTGTGCGATAATAGTATAAGGCATATACATGTATATATTGAGTATACAGAGAAGTTACACACCCATAGTTACACAAATATAGATAAAGGTCATCGTAGCATGCATTGGATGAGTATATATACCTGTAGTTCCCGATAAATATAGTTAAAGGTCATCGTAGTGTGCATTGGATGAGAATATATACATGTAGCTCCCGATAAATATAGTTAAAGGTCATCGTAGTATATTAGATATGGATATTGTTTGCAAATTCCCAAATATATGTTTATGACGTATATTACCACATTTCCATCCATAGTTATGATGCATAGTAACCCTCCCCATTTATGTATGATGTATACGACGCACATCTTACAGTTATAATGTATATCACTCCTTTCCCATTTCATAGTTAAGTTCTATGCCATGCAACATGTTAACGTGTATGTCAGATATGATAATTTGGGCAAACTATATATAGTTGAAGGTTATCGTCTCTTATTGGACGAGCAGTTACTCATAATATCGTTAAGGGTTATCGTTGCCCATAGGATGAAAATTGTTAGTAAATTCATAAATATATGGATAGAGTTAAATGGTTTCCATAGATGCATACATACAGCAACAGTTTATCGCTGTCAGATATTATATATTTTGATTTTATAAACCTTATTATAAATGGCACACCTTTTCTGGTGGTATGTTTATGTATATGTTTATTGTTATGCAGTGTTTGACTATCAGTATATCCTGATGGTTTTGGAGGAAAAATAATTAACCAATTTTGGAAAATGTTTACTAAGACCATGTCCAAAAGATAGCATTTAAAAAGTTGGGATCGAAAAAACTATACCAGCAAAGAGTTCTCAAGAGCATAACTCTGGTATAACAGACATCAAATACAGCCTGTTTGTGTGATAGGTTTCGGCCCTTAATGCTCGACCTAATTGGTCACCAGAGAGGGGCCGTATAGAACAAATTACCATTCTATACCTCCAGCTGGAAAAATGTGGCCAAATTTCCCTCTCCATCAAAATACATGACGTCAAACTAGATAAAAAATCCGCGCGAACGAGAGTCTCTCATACCGGTAAACACGAGTCCGTTAATTGTTTAGATTTTACACGATATATTAACACGATATTCGTGTGATGAACGAGGCGCGTTCACGTGGTTGTAGGGAAATCATACATGGGGGGAGTTGTGTTTATATTTTATAACAAATCAATTTCATGCGATAATGTACGCTATAACTGAAAAGCTATGTTACCTTTTTATAAGAATATAGGTCAGAGTCCTCATATGTGGTCCCTCGCGTAATATATGATTGTCCGTGCGGCATATATGCCTGATTTTAGAAAACACTACATATGTCATGGTACTGAATACAAATGTGTAGTCTACCCCAAGATGGCTGTCACAGCTCTGAAGTACCAGACGTTACAGAAACACGTCAGAACCACGCGCTCCGGTATGACGTACTTACCAGTGACGTCACAAGTCAGGTGCGTGCACAAATTATTTAAAGGGATATATATCGGATGCGTTTTATTTACAAACTAAGTTGTAGATTTCAGAAAATAATTTCGTTGTATGTAACCAACTGTACTGTTGGTGTGTGCATAATATATATTAATTCCAAGATAGATTATGGTGAATGGTTCCGAGCTGCGAGCATTACATTAAGTTGGTGTGAGCTCTTTTGAAGAGCGTAGTTGCATGAGCATGTACTAGTACTAGTAAGTGGCTAATAACCATACCTTTGAAGAGTATTCATACTATTGTAAAAAATATCGTAAATGGGTATCTAAAATGGACGTGTCCATCGCGAAATTAATGATTATAACAACGAGGCGCGTTCACGTGGTGTTAGCGAAATCCTAAGGTGGAGTTGCGTTTATATTATTATAAAAATTCAATATCATGCATCAATATATGCTATCCCCTAAAAGTCACGGAAACAAATTCGTTTTATATAACCAACTGTAATGTTGGGGTGTGGATATTATATCTTAATTCCAAGATAGATTATGTTGAATGGTTCTGAGCTGGGCCATACCATTAAGTTAGCGTGAGCTCTGTTAAAGAGCGTTGTTGTTTGAATGTGTAAGTGACTCAACATAAAATTTTATAAATTATCGTAAATGGGTATCAAAAATGGACATGCCTACCGCGAAATTAGTGATTATAACAAAGAGGCGCGTTCGCGTGGTGGTAGGAAAATCCTAAGGGGTGTGATTATATCATTATAAAAATTTAATTTCATCGCCAATGTGTTCTATAACCTAAAAGCTACGGAAACAAATTCGTGCTATATGACCAACTGCATGTACTGCTGGGATGTGGATGCTACATATTAATTCCAAGATTGATTATGGTGAATGCTTCCGAGCTGCGGCCATTATTTATGTTAGTATGGGCTCTTATAAAGAGCGTTGTTACTTGAGCATATAAGTGATTAAAACCATATCATTAAAGAGTATTCATAAAATTGTAAAATATTGTAAACAGGTATCAAAATGGACGTGATCATTCCGAAATTAATGATTATAACATACCGCTATTACCATTTATAATTGTTATATATGCTAGGAATCAAATTACCTAATATAACCAACTATACTGTTGGAAGTAATGTTAGTCTATGTGTCAATTAGCAAAAGTGTAATAATAATGAACTCAGTGCCACCATCTGTGATATATGTAGGTATACATGTATATATACATATTTAACATGTGCAATCAATAAGTTTTGTAACTAGTTTTGTAACTAGTAATTTTTTGCAACCATGTACATGCCATCGGTACCTGTATCGCACTAATGCCAATATGGCCGATCTGAAATACATAACGTCATGAAGATCAACAAATGAACGGGTACTTAAAATAAGAACGAGTCTGTCTATTAACTAAAGGTATAATAAACTGAATATAACAAGAGTGTGAAATTAAGTCGTCAAACGTTTAAAAACGAATGTTGCGTGTTGCCAAAAGCCTCACCGACGGATAGTATATGTTTTATGGTTTATGGCAATTATGCCAAAGGGGATGTCAGGAATGATAACTTATTGGCAAGGTCCGCAAGCACCACACCGACACACCGAGCAGGCAGATAAAAACCCGCGTGATGCATCGACTGGTAACCGGAAGGCGTGAACCCACGGCTATCTAAAAGTCAACAAAAACAGTTAGGATAGTAGAACGGTTGATTATTCATCGGTTATGTGAAGTTTTAATTGTGCGATAATAGTATAAGGCATATACATGTATATATTGAGTATACAGAGAAGTTACACACCCATAGTTACACAAATATAGATAAAGGTCATCGTAGCATGCATTGGATGAGTATATATACCTGTAGTTCCCGATAAATATAGTTAAAGGTCATCGTAGTGTGCATTGGATGAGAATATATACATGTAGCTCCCGATAAATATAGTTAAAGGTCATCGTAGTATATTAGATATGGATATTGTTTGCAAATTCCCAAATATATGTTTATGACGTATATTACCACATTTCCATCCATAGTTATGATGCATAGTAACCCTCCCCATTTATGTATGATGTATACGACGCACATCTTACAGTTATAATGTATATCACTCCTTTCCCATTTCATAGTTAAGTTCTATGCCATGCAACATGTTAACGTGTATGTCAGATATGATAATTTGGGCAAACTATATATAGTTGAAGGTTATCGTCTCTTATTGGACGAGCAGTTACTCATAATATCGTTAAGGGTTATCGTTGCCCATAGGATGAAAATTGTTAGTAAATTCATAAATATATGGATAGAGTTAAATGGTTTCCATAGATGCATACATACAGCAACAGTTTATCGCTGTCAGATATTATATATTTTGATTTTATAAACCTTATTATAAATGGCACACCTTTTCTGGTGGTATGTTTATGTATATGTTTATTGTTATGCAGTGTTTGACTATCAGTATATCCTGATGGTTTTGGAGGAAAAATAATTAACCAATTTTGGAAAATGTTTACTAAGACCATGTCCAAAAGATAGCATTTAAAAAGTTGGGATCGAAAAAACTATACCAGCAAAGAGTTCTCAAGAGCATAACTCTGGTATAACAGACATCAAATACAGCCTGTTTGTGTGATAGGTTTCGGCCCTTAATGCTCGACCTAATTGGTCACCAGAGAGGGGCCGTATAGAACAAATTACCATTCTATACCTCCAGCTGGAAAAATGTGGCCAAATTTCCCTCTCCATCAAAATACATGACGTCAAACTAGATAAAAAATCCGCGCGAACGAGAGTCTCTCATACCGGTAAACACGAGTCCGTTAATTGTTTAGATTTTACACGATATATTAACACGATATTCGTGTGATGAACGAGGCGCGTTCACGTGGTTGTAGGGAAATCATACATGGGGGGAGTTGTGTTTATATTTTATAACAAATCAATTTCATGCGATAATGTACGCTATAACTGAAAAGCTATGTTACCTTTTTATAAGAATATAGGTCAGAGTCCTCATATGTGGTCCCTCGCGTAATATATGATTGTCCGTGCGGCATATATGCCTGATTTTAGAAAACACTACATATGTCATGGTACTGAATACAAATGTGTAGTCTACCCCAAGATGGCTGTCACAGCTCTGAAGTACCAGACGTTACAGAAACACGTCAGAATCACGCGCTCCGGTATGACGTACTTACCAGTGACGTCACAAGTCAGGTGCGTGCACAAATTATTTAAAGGGATATATATCGGATGCGTTTTATTTACAAACTAAGTTGTAGATTTCAGAAAATAATTTCGTTGTATGTAACCAACTGTACTGTTGGTGTGTGCATAATATATATTAATTCCAAGATAGATTATGGTGAATGGTTCCGAGCTGCGAGCATTACATTAAGTTGGTGTGAGCTCTTTTGAAGAGCGTAGTTGCATGAGCATGTACTAGTACTAGTAAGTGGCTAATAACCATACCTTTGAAGAGTATTCATACTATTGTAAAAAATATCGTAAATGGGTATCTAAAATGGACGTGTCCATCGCGAAATTAATGATTATAACAACGAGGCGCGTTCACGTGGTGTTAGCGAAATCCTAAGGTGGAGTTGCGTTTATATTATTATAAAAATTCAATATCATGCATCAATATATGCTATCCCCTAAAAGTCACGGAAACAAATTCGTTTTATATAACCAACTGTAATGTTGGGGTGTGGATATTATATCTTAATTCCAAGATAGATTATGTTGAATGGTTCTGAGCTGGGCCATACCATTAAGTTAGCGTGAGCTCTGTTAAAGAGCGTTGTTGTTTGAATGTGTAAGTGACTCAACATAAAATTTTATAAATTATCGTAAATGGGTATCAAAAATGGACATGCCTACCGCGAAATTAGTGATTATAACAAAGAGGCGCGTTCGCGTGGTGGTAGGAAAATCCTAAGGGGTGTGATTATATCATTATAAAAATTTAATTTCATCGCCAATGTGTTCTATAACCTAAAAGCTACGGAAACAAATTCGTGCTATATGACCAACTGCATGTACTGCTGGGATGTGGATGCTACATATTAATTCCAAGATTGATTATGGTGAATGCTTCCGAGCTGCGGCCATTATTTATGTTAGTATGGGCTCTTATAAAGAGCGTTGTTACTTGAGCATATAAGTGATTAAAACCATATCATTAAAGAGTATTCATAAAATTGTAAAATATTGTAAACAGGTATCAAAATGGACGTGATCATTCCGAAATTAATGATTATAACATACCGCTATTACCATTTATAATTGTTATATATGCTAGGAATCAAATTACCTAATATAACCAACTATACTGTTGGAAGTAATGTTAGTCTATGTGTCAATTAGCAAAAGTGTAATAATAATGAACTCAGTGCCACCATCTGTGATATATGTAGGTATACATGTATATATACATATTTAACATGTGCAATCAATAAGTTTTGTAACTAGTTTTGTAACTAGTAATTTTTTGCAACCATGTACATGCCATCGGTACCTGTATCGCACTAATGCCAATATGGCCGATCTGAAATACATAACGTCATGAAGATCAACAAATGAACGGGTACTTAAAATAAGAACGAGTCTGTCTATTAACTAAAGGTATAATAAACTGAATATAACAAGAGTGTGAAATTAAGTCGTCAAACGTTTAAAAACGAATGTTGCGTGTTGCCAAAAGCCTCACCGACGGATAGTATATGTTTTATGGTTTATGGCAATTATGCCAAAGGGGATGTCAGGAATGATAACTTATTGGCAAGGTCCGCAAGCACCACACCGACACACCGAGCAGGCAGATAAAAACCCGCGTGATGCATCGACTGGTAACCGGAAGGCGTGAACCCACGGCTATCTAAAAGTCAACAAAAACAGTTAGGATAGTAGAACGGTTGATTATTCATCGGTTATGTGAAGTTTTAATTGTGCGATAATAGTATAAGGCATATACATGTATATATTGAGTATACAGAGAAGTTACACACCCATAGTTACACAAATATAGATAAAGGTCATCGTAGCATGCATTGGATGAGTATATATACCTGTAGTTCCCGATAAATATAGTTAAAGGTCATCGTAGTGTGCATTGGATGAGAATATATACATGTAGCTCCCGATAAATATAGTTAAAGGTCATCGTAGTATATTAGATATGGATATTGTTTGCAAATTCCCAAATATATGTTTATGACGTATATTACCACATTTCCATCCATAGTTATGATGCATAGTAACCCTCCCCATTTATGTATGATGTATACGACGCACATCTTACAGTTATAATGTATATCACTCCTTTCCCATTTCATAGTTAAGTTCTATGCCATGCAACATGTTAACGTGTATGTCAGATATGATAATTTGGGCAAACTATATATAGTTGAAGGTTATCGTCTCTTATTGGACGAGCAGTTACTCATAATATCGTTAAGGGTTATCGTTGCCCATAGGATGAAAATTGTTAGTAAATTCATAAATATATGGATAGAGTTAAATGGTTTCCATAGATGCATACATACAGCAACAGTTTATCGCTGTCAGATATTATATATTTTGATTTTATAAACCTTATTATAAATGGCACACCTTTTCTGGTGGTATGTTTATGTATATGTTTATTGTTATGCAGTGTTTGACTATCAGTATATCCTGATGGTTTTGGAGGAAAAATAATTAACCAATTTTGGAAAATGTTTACTAAGACCATGTCCAAAAGATAGCATTTAAAAAGTTGGGATCGAAAAAACTATACCAGCAAAGAGTTCTCAAGAGCATAACTCTGGTATAACAGACATCAAATACAGCCTGTTTGTGTGATAGGTTTCGGCCCTTAATGCTCGACCTAATTGGTCACCAGAGAGGGGCCGTATAGAACAAATTACCATTCTATACCTCCAGCTGGAAAAATGTGGCCAAATTTCCCTCTCCATCAAAATACATGACGTCAAACTAGATAAAAAATCCGCGCGAACGAGAGTCTCTCATACCGGTAAACACGAGTCCGTTAATTGTTTAGATTTTACACGATATATTAACACGATATTCGTGTGATGAACGAGGCGCGTTCACGTGGTTGTAGGGAAATCATACATGGGGGGAGTTGTGTTTATATTTTATAACAAATCAATTTCATGCGATAATGTACGCTATAACTGAAAAGCTATGTTACCTTTTTATAAGAATATAGGTCAGAGTCCTCATATGTGGTCCCTCGCGTAATATATGATTGTCCGTGCGGCATATATGCCTGATTTTAGAAAACACTACATATGTCATGGTACTGAATACAAATGTGTAGTCTACCCCAAGATGGCTGTCACAGCTCTGAAGTACCAGACGTTACAGAAACACGTCAGAACCACGCGCTCCGGTATGACGTACTTACCAGTGACGTCACAAGTCAGGTGCGTGCACAAATTATTTAAAGGGATATATATCGGATGCGTTTTATTTACAAACTAAGTTGTAGATTTCAGAAAATAATTTCGTTGTATGTAACCAACTGTACTGTTGGTGTGTGCATAATATATATTAATTCCAAGATAGATTATGGTGAATGGTTCCGAGCTGCGAGCATTACATTAAGTTGGTGTGAGCTCTTTTGAAGAGCGTAGTTGCATGAGCATGTACTAGTACTAGTAAGTGGCTAATAACCATACCTTTGAAGAGTATTCATACTATTGTAAAAAATATCGTAAATGGGTATCTAAAATGGACGTGTCCATCGCGAAATTAATGATTATAACAACGAGGCGCGTTCACGTGGTGTTAGCGAAATCCTAAGGTGGAGTTGCGTTTATATTATTATAAAAATTCAATATCATGCATCAATATATGCTATCCCCTAAAAGTCACGGAAACAAATTCGTTTTATATAACCAACTGTAATGTTGGGGTGTGGATATTATATCTTAATTCCAAGATAGATTATGTTGAATGGTTCTGAGCTGGGCCATACCATTAAGTTAGCGTGAGCTCTGTTAAAGAGCGTTGTTGTTTGAATGTGTAAGTGACTCAACATAAAATTTTATAAATTATCGTAAATGGGTATCAAAAATGGACATGCCTACCGCGAAATTAGTGATTATAACAAAGAGGCGCGTTCGCGTGGTGGTAGGAAAATCCTAAGGGGTGTGATTATATCATTATAAAAATTTAATTTCATCGCCAATGTGTTCTATAACCTAAAAGCTACGGAAACAAATTCGTGCTATATGACCAACTGCATGTACTGCTGGGATGTGGATGCTACATATTAATTCCAAGATTGATTATGGTGAATGCTTCCGAGCTGCGGCCATTATTTATGTTAGTATGGGCTCTTATAAAGAGCGTTGTTACTTGAGCATATAAGTGATTAAAACCATATCATTAAAGAGTATTCATAAAATTGTAAAATATTGTAAACAGGTATCAAAATGGACGTGATCATTCCGAAATTAATGATTATAACATACCGCTATTACCATTTATAATTGTTATATATGCTAGGAATCAAATTACCTAATATAACCAACTATACTGTTGGAAGTAATGTTAGTCTATGTGTCAATTAGCAAAAGTGTAATAATAATGAACTCAGTGCCACCATCTGTGATATATGTAGGTATACATGTATATATACATATTTAACATGTGCAATCAATAAGTTTTGTAACTAGTTTTGTAACTAGTAATTTTTTGCAACCATGTACATGCCATCGGTACCTGTATCGCACTAATGCCAATATGGCCGATCTGAAATACATAACGTCATGAAGATCAACAAATGAACGGGTACTTAAAATAAGAACGAGTCTGTCTATTAACTAAAGGTATAATAAACTGAATATAACAAGAGTGTGAAATTAAGTCGTCAAACGTTTAAAAACGAATGTTGCGTGTTGCCAAAAGCCTCACCGACGGATAGTATATGTTTTATGGTTTATGGCAATTATGCCAAAGGGGATGTCAGGAATGATAACTTATTGGCAAGGTCCGCAAGCACCACACCGACACACCGAGCAGGCAGATAAAAACCCGCGTGATGCATCGACTGGTAACCGGAAGGCGTGAACCCACGGCTATCTAAAAGTCAACAAAAACAGTTAGGATAGTAGAACGGTTGATTATTCATCGGTTATGTGAAGTTTTAATTGTGCGATAATAGTATAAGGCATATACATGTATATATTGAGTATACAGAGAAGTTACACACCCATAGTTACACAAATATAGATAAAGGTCATCGTAGCATGCATTGGATGAGTATATATACCTGTAGTTCCCGATAAATATAGTTAAAGGTCATCGTAGTGTGCATTGGATGAGAATATATACATGTAGCTCCCGATAAATATAGTTAAAGGTCATCGTAGTATATTAGATATGGATATTGTTTGCAAATTCCCAAATATATGTTTATGACGTATATTACCACATTTCCATCCATAGTTATGATGCATAGTAACCCTCCCCATTTATGTATGATGTATACGACGCACATCTTACAGTTATAATGTATATCACTCCTTTCCCATTTCATAGTTAAGTTCTATGCCATGCAACATGTTAACGTGTATGTCAGATATGATAATTTGGGCAAACTATATATAGTTGAAGGTTACCGTCTCTTATTGGACGAGCAGTTACTCATAATATCGTTAAGGGTTATCGTTGCCCATAGGATGAAAATTGTTAGTAAATTCATAAATATATGGATAGAGTTAAATGGTTTCCATAGATGCATACATACAGCAACAGTTTATCGCTGTCAGATATTATATATTTTGATTTTATAAACCTTATTATAAATGGCACACCTTTTCTGGTGGTATGTTTATGTATATGTTTATTGTTATGCAGTGTTTGACTATCAGTATATCCTGATGGTTTTGGAGGAAAAATAATTAACCAATTTTGGAAAATGTTTACTAAGACCATGTCCAAAAGATAGCATTTAAAAAGTTGGGATCGAAAAAACTATACCAGCAAAGAGTTCTCAAGAGCATAACTCTGGTATAACAGACATCAAATACAGCCTGTTTGTGTGATAGGTTTCGGCCCTTAATGCTCGACCTAATTGGTCACCAGAGAGGGGCCGTATAGAACAAATTACCATTCTATACCTCCAGCTGGAAAAATGTGGCCAAATTTCCCTCTCCATCAAAATACATGACGTCAAACTAGATAAAAAATCCGCGCGAACGAGAGTCTCTCATACCGGTAAACACGAGTCCGTTAATTGTTTAGATTTTACACGATATATTAACACGATATTCGTGTGATGAACGAGGCGCGTTCATGTGGTTGTAGGGAAATCATACATGGGGGGAGTTGTGTTTATATTTTATAACAAATCAATTTCATGCGATAATGTACGCTATAACTGAAAAGCTATGTTACCTTTTTATAAGAATATAGGTCAGAGTCCTCATATGTGGTCCCTCGCGTAATATATGATTGTCCGTGCGGCATATATGCCTGATTTTAGAAAACACTACATATGTCATGGTACTGAATACAAATGTGTAGTCTACCCCAAGATGGCTGTCACAGCTCTGAAGTACCAGACGTTACAGAAACACGTCAGAACCACGCGCTCCGGTATGACGTACTTACCAGTGACGTCACAAGTCAGGTGCGTGCACAAATTATTTAAAGGGATATATATCGGATGCGTTTTATTTACAAACTAAGTTGTAGATTTCAGAAAATAATTTCGTTGTATGTAACCAACTGTACTGTTGGTGTGTGCATAATATATATTAATTCCAAGATAGATTATGGTGAATGGTTCCGAGCTGCGAGCATTACATTAAGTTGGTGTGAGCTCTTTTGAAGAGCGTAGTTGCATGAGCATGTACTAGTACTAGTAAGTGGCTAATAACCATACCTTTGAAGAGTATTCATACTATTGTAAAAAATATCGTAAATGGGTATCTAAAATGGACGTGTCCATCGCGAAATTAATGATTATAACAACGAGGCGCGTTCACGTGGTGTTAGCGAAATCCTAAGGTGGAGTTGCGTTTATATTATTATAAAAATTCAATATCATGCATCAATATATGCTATCCCCTAAAAGTCACGGAAACAAATTCGTTTTATATAACCAACTGTAATGTTGGGGTGTGGATATTATATCTTAATTCCAAGATAGATTATGTTGAATGGTTCTGAGCTGGGCCATACCATTAAGTTAGCGTGAGCTCTGTTAAAGAGCGTTGTTGTTTGAATGTGTAAGTGACTCAACATAAAATTTTATAAATTATCGTAAATGGGTATCAAAAATGGACATGCCTACCGCGAAATTAGTGATTATAACAAAGAGGCGCGTTCGCGTGGTGGTAGGAAAATCCTAAGGGGTGTGATTATATCATTATAAAAATTTAATTTCATCGCCAATGTGTTCTATAACCTAAAAGCTACGGAAACAAATTCGTGCTATATGACCAACTGCATGTACTGCTGGGATGTGGATGCTACATATTAATTCCAAGATTGATTATGGTGAATGCTTCCGAGCTGCGGCCATTATTTATGTTAGTATGGGCTCTTATAAAGAGCGTTGTTACTTGAGCATATAAGTGATTAAAACCATATCATTAAAGAGTATTCATAAAATTGTAAAATATTGTAAACAGGTATCAAAATGGACGTGATCATTCCGAAATTAATGATTATAACATACCGCTATTACCATTTATAATTGTTATATATGCTAGGAATCAAATTACCTAATATAACCAACTATACTGTTGGAAGTAATGTTAGTCTATGTGTCAATTAGCAAAAGTGTAATAATAATGAACTCAGTGCCACCATCTGTGATATATGTAGGTATACATGTATATATACATATTTAACATGTGCAATCAATAAGTTTTGTAACTAGTTTTGTAACTAGTAATTTTTTGCAACCATGTACATGCCATCGGTACCTGTATCGCACTAATGCCAATATGGCCGATCTGAAATACATAACGTCATGAAGATCAACAAATGAACGGGTACTTAAAATAAGAACGAGTCTGTCTATTAACTAAAGGTATAATAAACTGAATATAACAAGAGTGTGAAATTAAGTCGTCAAACGTTTAAAAACGAATGTTGCGTGTTGCCAAAAGCCTCACCGACGGATAGTATATGTTTTATGGTTTATGGCAATTATGCCAAAGGGGATGTCAGGAATGATAACTTATTGGCAAGGTCCGCAAGCACCACACCGACACACCGAGCAGGCAGATAAAAACCCGCGTGATGCATCGACTGGTAACCGGAAGGCGTGAACCCACGGCTATCTAAAAGTCAACAAAAACAGTTAGGATAGTAGAACGGTTGATTATTCATCGGTTATGTGAAGTTTGAATAATTCACTATATATAAGGCCACCCAACACATAATATTAGTTGTTTATCATAGGCATCTATACCATTCAGAGTGGAATCCAGAAGGTATACTGTATAATAATTCACTATATATAAGGCCACTCAACACATAATATTAGTTGTTTATCATAGGCATCTATACCATCCAGAGTGGGATCCAGAAGGTATACTGTATAATAATTCACTATATATAAGACCACCCAACACATAATATTAGTTGTGTATCACAGGCATCTATACCATCCAGAGTGGAATCCAGAAGGTATACTGTATAATAATTCACTATATATAAGGCCACTCAACACATAATATTAGTTGTTTTAATATCATAGGCATCTATACCATCCAGAGTGGGATCCAGAAGGTATACTGTATAATAATTCACTATATATAAGGCCACCCAACACATAATATTAGTTGTGTATCACAGGCATCTATACCATCCAGAGTGGAATCCAGAAGGTATACTGTATAATAATTCACTATATATAAGGCCACTCAACACATAATATTAGTTGTGTATCACAGGCATCTATACCATCCAGAGTGGAATCCAGAAGGTATACTGTATAATAATTCACTATATATAAGGCCACTCAACACATAATATTAGTTGTTTATCATAGGCATCTATACCATCCAGAGTGGGATCCAGAAGATATACTGTATAATAATTCACTATATATAAGGCCACCCAACACATAATATTAGTTGTTTATCATAGGCATCTATACCATTCAGAGTGGAATCCAGAAGGTATACTGTATAATAATTCACTATATATAAGGTCACCCAACACATAATATTAGTTGTTTATCATAGGCATCTATACCATCCAGAGTGGAATCCAGAAGGTATACTGTATAATAATTCACTATATATAAGGCCACCCAACACATAATATTAGTTGTTTATCATAGGCATCTATACCATTCAGAGTGGAATCCAGAAGGTATACTGTATAATAATTCACTATATATAAGACTCAACACATAATATTAGTTGTTTATCATAGGCATCTATGTCATCCAGAGTGGAATCCAGAAGGTATACTGTATAATAATTCACTATATATAAGGCCACCCAACACATAATATTAGTTGTTTATCATAGGCATCTATACCATTCAGAGTGGAATCCAGAAGGTATACTGTATAATAATTCACTATATATAAGGCCACTCAACACATAATATTAGTTGTTTATCATAGGCATCTATACCATCCAGAGTGGAATCCAGAAGGTATACTGTATAATAATTCACTATATATAAGGCCACTCAACACATAATATTAGTTGTTTATCATAGGCATCTATACCATTCAGAGTGGAATCCAGAAGGTATACTGTATAATAATTCACTATATATAAGGCCACTCAATACATAATATTAGTTGTTTATCATAGGCATCTATACCATCCAGAGTGGAATCCAGAAGGTATACTGTATAATAATTCACTATATATAAGGCCACTCAACACATAATATTAGTTGTGTATCATAGACATCTATATCATCCAGAGTGGAATCCAGAAGGTATACTGTATAATAATTCACTATATATAAGGCCACTCAACACATAATATTAGTTGTTTATCATAGGCATCTATACCATTCAGAGTGGGATCCAGAAGGTATACTGTATAATAATTCACTATATATAAGACTCAACACATAATATTAGTTGTTTATCATAGGCATCTATATCATCCAGAGTGGGATCCAGAAGGTATACTGTATAATAATTCACTATATATAAGGTCACTCAACACATAATATTAGTTGTTTATCATAGGCATCTATACCATCCAGAGTGGGATCCAGAAGGTATACTGTATAATAATTCACTATATATAAGGTCACTCAACACATAATATTAGTTGTGTATCATAGGCATCTATACCATTCAGAGTGGAATCCAGAAGGTATACTGTATAATAATTCACTATATATAAGGCCACCCAACACATAATATTAGTTGTTTATCATAGGCATCTATACCATCCAGAGTGGAATCCAGAAGGTATACTGTATAATAATTCACTATATATAAGACACAACACATAATATTAGTTGTTTATCATAGGCATCTATACCATCCAGAGTGGAATCCAGAAGGTATACTGTATAATAATTCACTATATATAAGACTCAACACATAATATTAGTTGTGTATCATAGGCATCTATACCATCCAGAGTGGGATCCAGAAGGTATACTGTATAATAATTCACTATATATAAGGTCACTCAACACATAATATTAGTTGTTTATCATAGGCATCTATATCATCCAGAGTGGGATCCAGAAGGTATACTGTATAATAATTCACTATATATAAGGTCACTCAACACATAATATTAGTTGTTTATCATAGGCATCTATACCATCCAGAGTGGGATCCAGAAGGTATACTGTATAATAATTCACTATATATAAGGTCACTCAACACATAATATTAGTTGTGTATCATAGGCATCTATACCATTCAGAGTGGAATCCAGAAGGTATACTGTATAATAATTCACTATATATAAGGCCACTCAACACATAATATTAGTTGTTTATCATAGGCATCTATACCATCCAGAGTGGGATCCAGAAGGTATACTGTATAATAATTCACTATATATAAGGCTCAACACATAATATTAGTTGTTTATCATAGGCATCTATACCATCCAGAGTGGAATCCAGAAGGTATACTGTATAATAATTCACTATATATAAGACTCAACACATAATATTAGTTGTTTATCATAGGCATCTATACCATCCAGAGTGGGATCCAGAAGGTATACTGTATAATAATTCACTATATATAAGGCCACCCAACACATAATATTAGTTGTTTATCATAGGCATCTATACCATCCAGAGTGGAATCCAGAAGGTATACTGTATAATAATTCACTATATATAAGGCCACCCAACACATAATATTAGTTGTTTATCATAGGCATCTATATCATTCAGAGTGGAATCCAGAAGGTATACTGTATAATAATTCACTATATATAAGACCACTCAACACATAATATTAGTTGTTTATCATAGGCATCTATATCATTCGGAGTGGAATCCAGAAGGTATACTGTATAATAACTCACTATATATAAGGCTCAACACATAATATTAGTTGTTTATCATAGTCATCTATACCATCCAGAGTGGAATCCAGAAGGTATACTGTATAATAATTCACTATATATAAGGCCACTCAACACATAATATTAGTTGTTTATCATAGGCATCTATATCATTCAGAGTGGAATCCAGAAGGTATACTGTATAATAATTCACTATATATAAGGCCACTCAACACATAATATTAGTTGTTTATCATAGACATCTATACCATCCAGAATGGAATCCAGAAGGTATACTGTATAATAATTCACTATATATAAGGCCACCCAACACATAATATTAGTTGTTTATCATAGGCATCTATATCATTCAGAGTGGAATCCAGAAGGTATACTGTATAATAATTCACTATATATAAGGCCACTCAACACATAATATTAGTTGTTTATCATAGACATCTATACCATCCAGAGTGGAATCCAGAAGGTATACTGTATAATAATTCACTATATATAAGGCCACTCAACACATAATATTAGTTGTTTATCATAGGCATCTATACCATCCAGAGTGGAATCCAGAAGGTATACTGTATAATAATTCACTATATATAAGGCCACTCAACACATAATATTAGTTGTTTATCATAGGCATCTATATCATTCAGAGTGGAATCCAGAAGGTATACTGTATAATAATTCACTATATATAAGGCCACTCAACACATAATATTAGTTGTGTATCATAGGCATCTATACCATCCAGAGTGGAATCCAGAAGGTATACTGTATAATAATTCACTATATATAAGGCCACTCAACACATAATATTAGTTGTTTATCATAGACATCTATACCATCCAGAGTGGAATCCAGAAGGTATACTGTATAATAATTCACTATATATAAGGCCACTCAACACATAATATTAGTTGTTTATCATAGGCATCTATACCATCCAGAGTGGAATCCAGAAGGTATACTGTATAATAATTCACTATATATAAGGCCACTCAACACATAATATTAGTTGTGTATCATAGGCATCTATACCATCCAGAGTGGGATCCAGAAGGTATACTGTATAATAATTCACTATATATAAGGCCACTCAACACATAATATTAGTTGTTTATCATAGGCATCTATACCATCCAGAGTGGAATCCAGAAGGTATACTGTATAATAATTCACTATATATAAGACTCAACACATAATATTAGTTGTTTATCATAGGCATCTATACCATTCAGAGTGGAATCCAGAAGGTATACTGTATAATAATTCACTATATATAAGACTCAACACATAATATTAGTTGTTTATCATAGGCATCTATACCATTCAGAGTGGAATCCAGAAGGTATACTGTATAATAATTCACTATATATAAGACTCAACACATAATATTAGTTGTTTATCATAGGCATCTATACCATCCAGAGTGGGATCCAGAAGGTATACTGTATAATAATTCACTATATATAAGGCCACCCAACACATAATATTAGTTGTTTATCATAGACATCTATATCATTCAGAGTGGAATCCAGAAGGTATACTGTATAATAATTCACTATATATAAGGCCACTCAACACATAATATTAGTTGTTTATCATAGGCATCTATATCATTCAGAGTGGAATCCAGAAGGTATACTGTATAATAATTCACTATATATAAGGCCACCCAACACATAATATTAGTTGTTTATCATAGGCATCTATACCATCCAGAGTGGAATCCAGAAGGTATACTGTATAATAATTCACTATATATAAGGCCACTCAACACATAATATTAGTTGTTTATCATAGGCATCTATATCATTCAGAGTGGAATCCAGAAGGTATACTGTATAATAATTCACTATATATAAGACTCAACACATAATATTAGTTGTTTATCATAGGCATCTATACCATCCAGAGTGGAATCCAGAAGGTATACTGTATAATAATTCACTATATATAAGGCCACTCAACACATAATATTAGTTGTTTATCATAGGCATCTATACCATCCAGAGTGGAATCCAGAAGGTATACTGTATAATAATTCACTATATATAAGGCCACTCAACACATAATATTAGTTGTTTATCATAGGCATCTATATCATTCAGAGTGGAATCCAGAAGGTATACTGTATAATAATTCACTATATATAAGACTCAACACATAATATTAGTTGTTTATCATAGGCATCTATACCATCCAGAGTGGAATCCAGAAGGTATACTGTATAATAATTCACTATATATAAGGCCACTCAACACATAATATTAGTTGTTTATCATAGGCATCTATATCATTCAGAGTGGAATCCAGAAGGTATACTGTATAATAATTCACTATATATAAGGCCACCCAACACATAATATTAGTTGTTTATCATAGGCATCTATACCATCCAGAGTGGAATCCAGAAGGTATACTGTATAATAATTCACTATCTATAAGACTCAACACATAATATTAGTTGTTTATCATAGACATCTATACCATCCAGAGTGGAATCCAGAAGGTATACTGTATAATAATTCACTATATATAAGGCCACTCAACACATAATATTAGTTGTTTATCATAGGCATATATACCATCCAGAGTGGGATCCAGAAGGTATACTGTATAATAATTCACTATCTATAAGGCCACTCAACACATAATATTAGTTGTTTATCATAGGCATCTATACCATTCAGAGTGGGATCCAGAAGGTATACTGTATAATAATTCACTATATATAAGACTCAACACATAATATTAGTTGTTTATCATAGACATCTATACCATCCAGAGTGGGATCCAGAAGGTATACTGTATAATAATTCACTATATATAAGACTCAACACATAATATTAGTTGTTTATCATAGACATCTATACCATTCAGAGTGTAATCCAGAAGGTATACTGTATAATAATTCACTATCTATAAGGCCACTCAACACATAATATTAGTTGTTTATCATAGGCATCTATACCATCCAGAGTGGGATCCAGAAGGTATACTGTATAATAATTCACTATATATAAGGCCACCCAACACATAATATTAGTTGTTTATCATAGGCATCTATATCATCCAGAGTGGAATCCAGAAGGTATACTGTATAATAATTCACTATCTATAAGGCCACTCAACACATAATATTAGTTGTTTATCATAGACATCTATACCATCCAGAGTGGAATCCAGAAGGTATACTGTATAATAATTCACTATATATAAGGCCACCCAACACATAATATTAGTTGTTTATCATAGACATCTATATCATCCAGAATGGAATCCAGAAGGTATACTGTATAATAATTCACTATATATAAGGCCACTCAACACATAATATTAGTTGTTTATCATAGGCATCTATACCATCCAGAGTGGAATCCAGAAGGTATACTGTATAATAATTCACTATATATAAGGTCACTCAACACATAATATTAGTTGTTTATCATAGGCATCTATACCATTCAGAGTGGAATCCAGAAGGTATACTGTATAATAATTCACTATATATAAGGCCACTCAACACATAATATTAGTTGTTTATCATAGGCATCTATACCATCCAGAGTGGAATCCAGAAGGTATACTGTATAATAATTCACTATATATAAGGCCACTCAACACATAATATTAGTTGTTTATCATAGGCATCTATACCATCCAGAGTGGGATCCAGAAGGTATACTGTATAATAATTCACTATATATAAGACTCAACACATAATATTAGTTGTTTATCATAGGCATCTATACCATCCAGAGTGGAATCCAGAAGGTATACTGTATAATAATTCACTATATATAAGGCCACTCAACACATAATATTAGTTGTTTATCATAGGCATCTATACCATTCAGAGTGGAATCCAGAAGGTATACTGTATAATAATTCACTATATATAAGGCCACTCAACACATAATATTAGTTGTTTATCATAGACATCTATACCATCCAGAGTGGAATCCAGAAGGTATACTGTATAATAATTCACTATATATAAGGCCACTCAACACATAATATTAGTTGTTTATCATAGGCATCTATACCATCCAGAGTGGAATCCAGAAGGTATACTGTATAATAATTCACTATATATAAGACTCAACACATAATATTAGTTGTTTATCATAGACATCTATACCATCCAGAGTGGGATCCAGAAGGTATACTGTATAATAATTCACTATATATAAGGCCACTCAACACATAATATTAGTTGTTTATCATAGGCATCTATACCATCCAGAGTGTAATCCAGAAGGTATACTGTATAATAATTCACTATATATAAGGCCACTCAACACATAATATTAGTTGTTTATCATAGACATCTATACCATCCAGAGTGGGATCCAGAAGGTATACTGTATAATAATTCACTATATATAAGGCCACTCAACACATAATATTAGTTGTTTATCATAGGCATCTATACCATCCAGAGTGTAATCCAGAAGGTATACTGTATAATAATTCACTATATATAAGGCCACTCAACACATAATATTAGTTGTTTATCATAGGCATCTATACCATCCAGAGTGGAATCCAGAAGGTATACTGTATAATAATTCACTATATATAAGGCCACTCAACACATAATATTAGTTGTTTATCATAGGCATCTATACCATTCAGAGTGGAATCCAGAAGGTATACTGTATAATAATTCACTATATATAAGACTCAACACATAATATTAGTTGTTTATCATAGGCATCTATACCATCCAGAGTGGAATCCAGAAGGTATACTGTATAATAATTCACTATATATAAGACCACCCAACACATAATATTAGTTGTTTATCATAGGCATCTATACCATCCAGAGTGGAGTCCAGAAGGTATACTGTATAATAATTCACTATATATAAGGCCACTCAACACATAATATTAGTTGTTTATCATAGGCATCTATACCATCCAGAGTGTAATCCAGAAGGTATACTGTATAATAATTCACTATATATAAGACTCAACACATAATATTAGTTGTTTATCATAGACATCTATACCATCCAGAGTGGAATCCAGAAGGTATACTGTATAATAATTCACTATATATAAGGCCACTCAACACATAATATTAGTTGTGTATCATAGGCATCTATACCATTCAGAGTGGAATCCAGAAGGTATACTGTATAATAATTCACTATATATAAGGCCACTCAACACATAATATTAGTTGTTTATCATAGGCATCTATACCATCCAGAGTGGAATCCAGAAGGTATACTGTATAATAATTCACTATATATAAGACTCAACACATAATATTAGTTGTTTATCATAGACATCTATACCATCCAGAGTGGAATCCAGAAGGTATACTGTATAATAATTCACTATATATAAGGCCACTCAACACATAATATTAGTTGTGTATCATAGGCATCTATACCATTCAGAGTGGAATCCAGAAGGTATACTGTATAATAATTCACTATATATAAGGCTCAACAAATAATATTAGTTGTTTATCATAGGCATCTATACCATTCAGAGTGGGATGAGAAGGTATACTGTATAATAATTCACTATATATAAGGCTCAACACATAATATTAGTTGTGTATCATAGGCATCTATACCATTCAGAGTGGGATGAGAAGGTATACTGTATAATAATTCACTATATATAAGGCTCAACACATAATATTAGTTGTTTATCATAGACATCTATACCATCCAGAGTGGAATCCAGAAGGTATACTGTATAATAATTCACTATATATAAGACTCAACACATAATATTAGTTGTTTATCATAGGCATCTATACCATCCAGAGTGGAATCCAGAAGGTATACTGTATAATAATTCACTATATATAAGGCCACTCAACGCATAATATTAGTTGTTTATCATAGGCATCTATACCATTCAGAGTGGAATCCAGAAGGTATACTGTATAATAATTCACTATATATAAGGCCACTCAACACATAATATTAGTTGTTTATCATAGGCATCTATACCATTCAGAGTGGAATCCAGAAGGTATACTGTATAATAATTCACTATATATAAGACTCAACACATAATATTAGTTGTTTATCATAGGCATCTATACCATCCAGAGTGGAATCCAGAAGGTATACTGTATAATAATTCACTATATATAAGGCTTAACACATAATATTAGTTGTTTATCATAGGCATCTATACCATTCAGAGTGGAATCCAGAAGGTATACTGTATAATAATTCACTATATATAAGGCCACTCAACACATAATATTAGTTGTGTATCATAGACATCTATACCATCCAGAGTGGAATCCAGAAGGTATACTGTATAATAATTCACTATATATAAGGCTCAACAAATAATATTAGTTGTTTATCATAGGCATCTATACCATCCAGAGTGGAATGCAGAAGGTATACTGTATAATAATTCACTATATATAAGGCCACTCAACACATAATATTAGTTATTTATCATAGGCATCTATACCATTCAGAGTGGAATCCAGGAGGTATACTGTATAATAATTCACTATATATAAGGTCACTCAACACATAATATTAGTTGTTTATCATAGGCATCTATACCATCCAGAGTGGAATCCAGAAGGTATACTGTATAATAATTCACTATATATAAGGCCACTCAACACATAATATTAGTTATTTATCATAGGCATCTATACCATCCAGAGTGGAATCCAGAAGGTATACTGTATAATAATTCACTATATATAAGGCCACTCAACACATAATATTAGTTGTTTATCATAGGCATCTATACCATTCAGAGTGGAATCCAGAAGGTATACTGTATAATAATTCACTATATATAAGGCCACTCAACGCATAATATTAGTTGTTTATCATAGGCATCTATACCATTCAGAGTGGAATCCAGAAGGTATACTGTATAATAATTCACTATATATAAGGCCACTCAACACATAATATTAGTTGTGTATCATAGACATCTATACCATCCAGAGTGGAATCCAGAAGGTATACTGTATAATAATTCACTATATATAAGGCCACTCAACACATAATATTAGTTGTTTATCATAGGCATCTATACCATCCAGAGTGGAATCCAGAAGGTATACTGTATAATAATTCACTATATATAAGGTCACTCAACACATAATATTAGTTGTTTATCATAGGCATCTATGTCATTCAGAGTGGAATCCAGAAGGTATACTGTATAATAATTCACTATATATAAGACTCAACACATAATATTAGTTGTGTATCATAGGCACCTATATCATCCGGAGTGGATCCAGAAGGTATACTGTATAATAATTCACTATATATAAGGTCACTCAACACATAATATTAGTTGTTTATCATAGGCACCTGCATCATAAATAGATAATCTCTAATGAGTCACAATTCTATATGAAATTTATTAACCGAGTGCACTAAATTTGATTTGAGCCAAGCTTTTATGCTGACAAAATTGTTCAATCACCCTTATCACCCATGTTTATCTCACAGTCAATAACCCAACACAAATTGAATTTCATAATTATATTCTAATAAATATCATAATAAAATTGATCGATATCATTGCTCTAAGCTCTTATGCCACTGTGTGTGCCAATAATACACGTGTGTTCTTACTAAAAAAATATGAAGCCAAGTTTGGGGGCTAATTATGTGATAAAATTGTTCTGTGCGGTGAAAATATGGCATTGTTTTATTTCCCAAATATCTTATCACATTATGTTCCAAACTCTTAGATGTTTAAAGGGGTACTGTACCCAAGATGTTGTTGTTGGTTTCTATAATCCCCGAGTCGGAGAATAAGGTAACAACTTTTCTATTTTTTGAAAGTCTGTTGAGTACGAAGTATTGTTACGGATGGCAAATTTACCGGAATGCAAAAATACAAATTGTCGTTGTCGAGTAATTTTTGTAAAGTTTTCAACCAAATGAATCAAATAAACATTATATTATATGCTTAGTAGTCCCATATACTCATTTAAGTTAGTGTACCGTCACTAGTCAATGAGTGGCTTGGGTTTTCTCCCCGTATAAGCATAATGTTTCAAACGATCGTGTGTGCAATTGTGTTCCTAATCCGGTATCCCTCAATTATAATTTGATTACGTTTTGTACACGGAAATTCGAATTTTAAGAGACGCCATTTTATGGCTGGAGCCATAAAATCAATTTATATTAAATTATTAACTTTTAAATTATAAAATTTTAAGATAGCCTATTAACCTGAGCGTTTACAGAATACATCTTCGACTCAAATTACTTATATTTCTATATAGTATCGATAATAGATCGTTGTTATCACCGGGAATTTATTGAAAATGGCGTACAGTACCCCTTTAACCAATATTCTGCAAACTAAAATGCATCTACGTGAAAGGGAGAATCTATTGGTGTGGTATAAAGTCGCCAAAATAATGTCGGAAGGGTCGGGACACATAAAAAGCTATGGTTGTGGGTTAATTTTTGGTATTTGTAAAGAATGTGAATTATTCAGTAAGTGTCTTTATTATCCGAGAGAAGCCCATATGAAAGGATTGCGTACTGTTTAACCCTTGCAATGCTGGGACCGTTACCGGGGTGACGACACCGATTATAAATAAGGTTTTAAAATGAAAGGCAGCATTGGACATGTATTATTTATTATAGAAAGATTTTTGCAAGAAAACCATCCAAATCCTAGTAAACTTTACAACAGCAATCACAGATTGAAGGAATATACAAATTGTTTCAGGAAAACCACCCGAATCCAGGGAAACCATACAAGGGCGCTTACCGGACAGCATATCTACCGGACAATTCCGAGGGCCGAGAAGTGTTAGCCTTGCTGAAGCTCGCGTTTGAAAGAAGACTCACTTTTACGATCGGACGATCGAGAACGCTGGATGTAGACGATGTTGTCACATGGACTGACATACATCATAAAACATCTGAAGATGGTGGGCCAGAAAAGTGAGTTATGTTCATTTGTACGATGAACTTTCATTGATACTGAGTGAATGAGTGAGTCTCTATAACGGAAACTAGAAGTAATAAATGTCAGGATTTAGTCGTAAATATAGCTTACTAGCAGGTGACCCGACATCGTCCGGGCTTTGACCTTGAATTGACCATTTTGAAGGTCAAGGTCAGGTTGGAGTCACGATTTGACCTGTCCAAAACACTCCCGGACAAAATTACCCGTCGGTATCAAATTTCGTCGAAATCCGTCCAGCAGTTTTCCCGGCCATAGCTAACAGACAAACAAACAGACAGAAGTCCCAAAATATATATTAGATCATTTGTGGGTACCCGTTTCAAGGTGAAGGTCACCTCGGGCGGAAAAACTGACCCGATGAAAATCTCCCCCATTCACCCTTATGATGTCATACAGATAAAGCCTCTCGGCGATGAGTCAAGAGGAACGATTTAGTGCAAGTACATTATCTACGCGATGCGTCGAAAACGGAAACATAAGACGATCGATGGAATCAACTAATAAGTATTGTTCCTGGGCAATAAAAAATATCTTATGACTTTCAATAAATCTCTCCTCATAGTCCGCTCCCTGGGGCATAACTGGGAAGTGAAGACATAATTTTAGAAGGCCTCACAAGGCATGAATTGACGCCGAATCGAGTGCGTGATTTCAAGTGACAAAAATGACGATGTCGGAAATAATAACATATCTCGAACCCGGTGGTCGTAGAATTCGATTTTTCATGGGAAAATTGACAGACTCCACGCTTTAATTGTATTAGGCTATTATCGAAGAGACATAAATGCATTTATTAACAATTTTGTCAGCCTTGGGAAGATTCGTAGAAGCGAGTTCTATGCAATGGAAATGCATGCATATTTCCTATGTAACGGTTTGACACATACACGCTCTTTATCAACGACACTGCGGATACGAACGCTCTTTAACTATCACGCGATTAACCCTTGAACTACCAATTGCGGTGGCGGGGGATTGGAGAATGAGTGCTCTGACGTTCTCAGAAGCGGTGCGATGACATTCCATCTGGGATTTTACCCTTATATAGCAAGTTTGGGCTAAATCCGTCTGGCTGTTTTCCTGGCCATAGCTAACAGACAGACAGACAAACAGAAGTCCCAAAATATATATTAGATTGCCATTCATCGGAAAGCTCTCAGTGAGTGTCCCCCAGAAAAGAAAAAAATATATACTGTTTATATGCGCACATGTTTTCCAAAATGATTTAGCCTGAGAAACAGGAAATTTATTTTGTGTGGCCTTATATGATGTTCACATCTGTAGATTATGGACTTAATGGGTGCAATCACTTGTAGTGAAAGCAATATCTCCTTCAAAGGTATCTTGCCCACTGAACTATTTGGTATATTCCCAATTTAAGTAGGAAGGGTTAACTCTCCGAGTTGGAAAACGGTACGAAAATTCTATGGTACATATATTCTGTCATGGTTCATGACCTTGTAATCACGTGATCTTCGATATTTAAGAAATGAGAATCATGAATTCGCTCTATTTTTTCCTACTTGGTAGGGTGGAAAGAATTCTCCTAAAATTCGAAGCTAAGTGTTGACAGTTTTTGTATTATACAAACAACATTATTTCCTTTGATTATTATTGTTGAAATTGTGTGCATAAAGATTACGCGGTGTATATCGCGCGTTTCGTGGCGTCTTAATATCGGATGACTCGATTCGTTTTAACGGAATTTTGTCTTCCATAATTTTAAACAGTCGATAAAAGTTCCAATATTAGTCACGGTGTCTACAAAGGTTTATTGCCGACAGGCAGAATGATAGAGACACTGATGGATATGACTAAAGACGCTCATCGTTTGTTTTTAAAAAATCTATTGCATACAGGTGCGAGTATTTTATAGATACCACGTGCGCAGGTCGCGCTACAATAAAGGTATCATGAAATTAGGTGACTTACTTTCGAGTTTCGCCGGCTTTCATAAGGTTGTAATTCTTATGTTTATTTAGACGATGAAAAATCATCGTCTGGTGTACAACTGATGGAAACAGTATTTAAATCTTGTGTAATAGAACTGTAATTTCCCCGAGTGTAAATTTGCACTTTTTCACCTTGATAATATTTTGACAATTTTTGTTATAAAACATTGATTTTGGGGAAACCAAGGTTATTCTACAGTCGCAATCGATTTGCTTATTGCTGTTACTGCGTTAGTTGCCACAACCAAGTTGCTTTTCAACATAACACAACAGGTGTATTTTTGATTGTTAGCAATTGTCAACAAGACTTGACTTAGGTTTTGACAGGGCAATCACATTAATTACCTTCGCAGGACAAGGACTGCTAATCAAGGTAAGACCAGGTTCATGAATTCTCCTTCCCCATAGCTCCCCTAGAGCTGCTTCCCCTCGTTTCGAGGGTTCCAAGAGAAGAGAAAGAAACCTTTGAGACCAGGACACTGACACTTGTCGATATATAGTGTTCCCCTCATTGGCTTAATTAGCGCTCGGGGCGATAGTCACACCAAACAGGGCGCAGGTTGGGGCTACCCATCGAACCCATCGGCCACAATTGGTGGGATCCCTGGACTATCGAACGGGACGCCAGTTCGTATCCTCGGGACGACCGTTGGCGGTTGGCGTGCCCAGGTACGGCTGTGTTCTGCTCTACTAACACTCGAACACTACGCCGTCCATTGCTACAAGTCGTCATCTCGGGGTAAGTGCAGCTGGGGGTTCACCCTGGCCATGCTCTCAGGTTCCTAATAATAACAATAGTTTGTGTGGGGATTTGGGCTGAAATTAATAATAGTACTGTCAATTTCACTCTGTCTCAATTCCAAATAATAGTGATCGTTGGGAATTTTTACCAAAAATTAATAATCATGTTTACGCTATTATTTGGCACCTGCGAGTATGTTGTTAATCCCTCCATGCCTTCTGCCCCAGCTGGGCTTGGAATGGGCTCGCAGTTCGAAGACTTGTTTCCTCCTTATTATACGCCACCACCTCCGGGGGCTGGGCAGACAGGTTACTGACCGCATTCTGGCCAACAGCAGCCAGTAACTTCGGGTTTTATTTTAAATACCAAAGAATTTGTTCCCTGATGCCATTCGAGCAGGAATTAGCTTGCTTGGGAACTGGTACCTACTAACCTCCCATCGCTAGTTTGGTCAGTTGGATATCGGGATCCGGACGAGCTGCTGCTCCATCTCCGAGATGTACAGGCTCTGGACATTCCTCAGGGGTCCCCAATGACCAGACCTCACATGAAATTAGAAAGGAAGCTTGTCGTTGAGTCTTGAGCTTTTAACACCCCATCGCCAGTTCGGACGGATGGAGATCGGGATCATGTCGAGCAGTAGCTCCAGCCCGTGGTGAAATGGCTTTAGACATTCCTTTGGGGTCACCTTTATATGCGCTCACGAGGGAGCTCAGATATGTGTTCGGGGTTCTCTGATGCAGCCAAGCGCAGGAAGCAAATTAATGTCAAAATTTTGATTAGCAAATAACCTCATATGGACATGATTTGATAGCATTGTTCTGAAATCATATATACTTCAAATAAGATAAGAGTGCTTCCCCTCGTTTCGAGGGTCCCAAGAGAAGAGAACGAAACCTTTGAGATCAGGACACTGACACTTGTAGATATATAGTGTTCCCCTCATTGGCATAATTAGCACTCGGGCGATAGTCACACCAAACAGGGCGCGGGTTGGGGCTACCCATTGGCCACAGTTGGTGGGCTCCCTTGGACTATCGAACGGGACTCCAATTTGTATCCTCGGGATGACCGTTGGCAGTTGGCGTACCCAGGTACAGAGAAAAGAAAAAAATAAGATCCAAGTTGCATGGCTTTTGTTCGAGTTTGGGTAGCGAATTGCCCCGAGATGCCAGTTAATTTGTTCCCTGCACAAGCGTTGTCATAGCTGAGTGGTTATGCCATCGGACTGCAAACTTGGCGACATGGGATCGACCATCCTGAGAGGTATTCAAACATTTTATTGTTCTTGGATTGGGAAGTGTTCAACTTCTTGCTTTATAAGTTGTTGCTTTCTTTCAATGTTCCATCCAGCTCTTGCGAGGTCACGGCCATTGCTGGAAGAGTGTCTATAGTCTTCAGGAGTATTCTTTGGATGGTGGGTCATTCATATCACTAAGGGCGGTAATGAACGACTGGATTATTATATGACTCGCGCCCTTTAATATTCCTTTCTATTTCTATTTGATCACCCTACTGGAGTGTTTCATCTCACTTTCATAAGGAAACCACCTACAGGTATAGTTGCCAAATAACCATATATAGGGATTATCTTCTAAATATGGTTTTATATTTTATGAGGGTGCACCTGCACCTGCTTTCAGTTCTCACATTCTCATAATCGGGGAGTTATCCGTGGTCAGCTTGTTGGGACGAATGTTGGATTTCATTACATGATTTTGTGACATGGTCTTGGCAGTTGACATGAGGTCTAGTTCAGCCATCCTGCTCGGGCTTAATGGGCGACACGGCGTGTGAGGCTTCTGTGATATCGGCCTTTGGTTCTAATACGTCATTCTTCTTATGGGCTCTGTTGTTGGTACACAATGGTTTTGTTTTTCCTGATAGTGCTTGATTCGCACAGTGGTCTCATCTAATATACAAAGCCAGGTCTTTTGCTGACCTCGGGGATTGCCACTGCAGGATACTGTTGGCTCTACTGGGCAGCATATGACTCACGTTGTGCACACTTCATACAGACTGAAGAAGATTCTTGCCAGATGCTTTCCCTCGTGCGTGATATTCACTAGCATTGGGTGTAGGATGCCAGATCATATGATCCGCCCTCTAGATTCGCACTTTGGGCGATGGTTGTCTTAGGAACAAGGTACAATCGGAGGGGCACCCCATCCGTCCCAGAAGGGATACCTTGAACCATCGACCCATCGGGGGGCCAGTCAGAAGTGCAAGAACAGTTGGGGGCGCAGTGCGTCTTGGTCTGTTTTTAGCTCAACTTTACTTTGTAAAGTTTGAGCTATTGCCATGGCTTGGTATCCGTCGTCCGTGTGTGCGTGATGCGTCAACAATTTCCTTTAGCACAGGCTACAGTTCGTACCTTTGGTCCGATTATTATGAAATTTGTCATGGATGTTGACATTGACATGTAGATGGGAACGAGTCATTTTGGGGTCATTCGGAAAAAAAACATGGCCGCCAGTGGCCATCTTGGATTTCAAAATTCAATCCATTAGCACGGGCTACAGGCCGTACCGTTCGTCTTATTGTCATGAAATTTGTCATGGATGTTAATATTGACATGTAGATGGGAACGAGTAATTTTGGGGTCATTTGGCCAAAAAACATGGCCGCCGGCAGCCATCTTAGATTTTACTCTTTGCATGACTAAATCCTTTGACACGGGCTACAGGTCGTACCTTTGGTCAGATCATCATAAAATTTGTCATGGATGTTAACAATGACATGTAGATGGGAACGAGTCTTTTTTGGGTCATTCGGGCAAAAAACATGGCCGCCAGCAGCCATCTTGGATTTTACTCTTTGTATGACTAAATCCTTTAGCACGGGCTACAGGTCGTACCTTTAGTCTGATCATCATGAAATTTGTAATGGCTGTTGAAATTAGAATGTAGATGGGAACGAGTCATTTTGGGGTCATTCGGACAAAAAACATGGCCACCAGCAGCCATCTTTGATTTCAAAATTTAATCCATTAGCACAGGCCACAGGTCGTAATGTTCGTCTGATCATCATTAAATTTGTCATGGATGTTAATATTCACATGTAGATGGGAACGAGTAATTTTGGGGTCATTCGGCCAAAAAACATGGCCGCCAGCAGCCATCTTGGATTTTACTCTTTGTATGACTAAATTCTTTAGCACAGGCTACAGGTCGTACCTTTAGTCTGATCATCATAAAATTTGTCATGGATGTTAACAATGACATGTAGATGGGAACGAGTCATTTTGGGGTCATTCGGCCGAAAAACATGGTGACTTACTTTTGAGTTTCGCCGGCTTTCATAAGGTTGTAATTCTTATGTTTATTTAGACGATGAAAAATCATCGTCTGGTGTACAACTGATGGAAACAGTATTTAAATCTTGTGTAATAGAACTGTAATTTCCCCGAGTGTAAATTTGCACTTTTTCACCTTGATAATATTTTGACAATTTTTGTTATAAAACATTGATTTTGGGGAAACCAAGGTTATTCTACAGTCGCAATCGATTTGCTTATTGCTGTTACTGCGTTAGTTGCCACAACCAAGTTGCTTTTCAACATAACACAACAGGTGTATTTTTGATTGTTAGCAATTGTCAACAAGACTTGACTTAGGTTTTGACAGGGCAATCACATTAATTACCTTCGCAGGACAAGGACTGCTAATCAAGGTAAGACCAGGTTCATGAATTCTCCTTCCCCATAGCTCCCCTAGAGCTGCTTCCCCTCGTTTCGAGGGTTCCAAGAGAAGAGAAAGAAACCTTTGAGACCAGGACACTGACACTTGTCGATATATAGTGTTCCCCTCATTGGCTTAATTAGCGCTCGGGGCGATAGTCACACCAAACAGGGCGCGGGTTGGGGCTACCCATCGAACCCATCGGCCACAATTGGTGGGATCCCTGGACTATCGAACGGGACGCCAGTTCGTATCCTCGGGACGACCGTTGGCGGTTGGCGTGCCCAGGTACGGCTGTGTTCTGCTCTACTAACACTCGAACACTACGCCGTCCATTGCTACAAGTCGTCATCTCGGGGTAAGTGCAGCTGGGGGTTCACCCTGGCCATGCTCTCAGGTTCCTAATAATAACAATAGTTTGTGTGGGGATTTGGGCTGAAATTAATAATAGTACTGTCAATTTCACTCTGTCTCAATTCCAAATAATAGTGATCGTTGGGAATTTTTACCAAAAATTAATAATCATGTTTACGCTATTATTTGGCACCTGCGAGTATGTTGTTAATCCCTCCATGCCTTCTGCCCCAGCTGGGCTTGGAATGGGCTCGCAGTTCGAAGACTTGTTTCCTCCTTATTATACGCCACCACCTCCGGGGGCTGGGCAGACAGGTTACTGACCGCATTCTGGCCAACAGCAGCCAGTAACTTCGGGTTTTATTTTAAATACCAAAGAATTTGTTCCCTGATGCCATTCGAGCAGGAATTAGCTTGCTTGGGAACTGGTACCTACTAACCTCCCATCGCTAGTTTGGTCAGTTGGATATCGGGATCCGGACGAGCTGCTGCTCCATCTCCGAGATGTACAGGCTCTGGACATTCCTCAGGGGTCCCCAATGACCAGACCTCACATGAAATTAGAAAGGAAGCTTGTCGTTGAGTCTTGAGCTTTTAACACCCCATCGCCAGTTCGGACGGATGGAGATCGGGATCATGTCGAGCAGTAGCTCCAGCCCGTGGTGAAATGGCTTTAGACATTTCTTTGGGGTCACCTTTATATGCGCTCACGAGGGAGCTCAGATATGTGTTCGGGGTTCTGTGATGCAGCCAAGCGCAGGAAGCAAATTAATGTCAAAATTTTGATTAGCAAATAACCTCATATGGACATGATTTGATAGCATTGTTCTGAAATCATATATACTTCAAATAAGATAAGAGTGCTTCCCCTCGTTTCGAGGGTCCCAAGAGAAGAGAACGAAACCTTTGAGATCAGGACACTGACACTTGTAGATATATAGTGTTCCCCTCATTGGCATAATTAGCACTCGGGCGATAGTCACACCAAACAGGGCGCGGGTTGGGGCTACCCATTGGCCACAGTTGGTGGGCTCCCTTGGACTATCGAACGGGACTCCAATTTGTATCCTCGGGATGACCGTTGGCAGTTGGCGTACCCAGGTACAGAGAAAAGAAAAAAATAAGATCCAAGTTGCATGGCTTTTGTTCGAGTTTGGGTAGCGAATTGCCCCGAGATGCCAGTTAATTTGTTCCCTGCACAAGCGTTGTCATAGCTGAGTGGTTATGCCATCGGACTGCAAACTTGGCGACATGGGATCGACCATCCTGAGAGGTATTCAAACATTTTATTGTTCTTGGATTGGGAAGTGTTCAACTTCTTGCTTTATAAGTTGTTGCTTTCTTTCAATGTTCCATCCAGCTCTTGCGAGGTCACGGCCATTGCTGGAAGAGTGTCTATAGTCTTCAGGAGTATTCTTTGGATGGTGGGTCATTCATATCACTAAGGGCGGTAATGAACGACTGGATTATTATATGACTCGCGCCCTTTAATATTCCTTTCTATTTCTATTTGATCACCCTACTGGAGTGTTTCATCTCACTTTCATAAGGAAACCACCTACAGGTATAGTTGCCAAATAACCATATATAGGGATTATCTTCTAAATATGGTTTTATATTTTATGAGGGTGCACCTGCACCTGCTTTCAGTTCTCACATTCTCATAATCGGGGAGTTATCCGTGGTCAGCTTGTTGGGACGAATGTTGGATTTCATTACATGATTTTGTGACATGGTCTTGGCAGTTGACATGAGGTCTAGTTCAGCCATCCTGCTCGGGCTTAATGGGCGACACGGCGTGTGAGGCTTCTGTGATATCGGCCTTTGGTTCTAATACGTCATTCTTCTTATGGGCTCTGTTGGTACACAATGGTTTTGTTTTTCCTGATAGTGCTTGATTCGCACAGTGGTCTCATCTAATATACAAAGCCAGGTCTTTTGCTGACCTCGGGGATTGCCACTGCAGGATACTGTTGGCTCTACTGGGCAGCATATGACTCACGTTGTGCACACTTCATACAGACTGAAGAAGATTCTTGCCAGATGCTTTCCCTCGTGCGTGATATTCACTAGCATTGGGTGTAGGATGCCAGATCATATGATCCGCCCTCTAGATTCGCACTTTGGGCGATGGTTGTCTTAGGAACAAGGTACAATCGGAGGGGCACCCCATCCGTCCCAGAAGGGATACCTTGAACCATCGACCCATCGGGGGGCCAGTCAGAAGTGCAAGAACAGTTGGGGGCGCAGTGCGTCTTGGTCTGTTTTTAGCTCAACTTTACTTTGTAAAGTTTGAGCTATTGCCATGGCTTGGTATCCGTCGTCCGTGTGTGCGTGATGCGTCAACAATTTCCTTTAGCACAGGCTACAGTTCGTACCTTTGGTCCGATTATTATGAAATTTGTCATGGATGTTGACATTGACATGTAGATGGGAACGAGTCATTTTGGGGTCATTCGGAAAAAAAACATGGCCGCCAGTGGCCATCTTGGATTTCAAAATTCAATCCATTAGCACGGGCTACAGGCCGTACCGTTCGTCTTATTGTCATGAAATTTGTCATGGATGTTAATATTGACATGTAGATGGGAACGAGTAATTTTGGGGTCATTTGGCCAAAAAACATGGCCGCCGGCAGCCATCTTAGATTTTACTCTTTGCATGACTAAATCCTTTGACACGGGCTACAGGTCGTACCTTTGGTCAGATCATCATAAAATTTGTCATGGATGTTAACAATGACATGTAGATGGGAACGAGTCTTTTTTGGGTCATTCGGGCAAAAAACATGGCCGCCAGCAGCCATCTTGGATTTTACTCTTTGTATGACTAAATCCTTTAGCACGGGCTACAGGTCGTACCTTTAGTCTGATCATCATGAAATTTGTAATGGCTGTTGAAATTAGAATGTAGATGGGAACGAGTCATTTTGGGGTCATTCGGACAAAAAACATGGCCACCAGCAGCCATCTTTGATTTCAAAATTTAATCCATTAGCACAGGCCACAGGTCGTAATGTTCGTCTGATCATCATTAAATTTGTCATGGATGTTAATATTCACATGTAGATGGGAACGAGTAATTTTGGGGTCATTCGGCCAAAAAACATGGCCGCCAGCAGCCATCTTGGATTTTACTCTTTGTATGACTAAATTCTTTAGCACAGGCTACAGGTCGTACCTTTAGTCTGATCATCATAAAATTTGTCATGGATGTTAACAATGACATGTAGATGGGAACGAGTCATTTTGGGGTCATTCGGCCGAAAAACATGGCCGCCAGCAGCCATCTTGGATTTTACTCTTTGTATGACTAAATCATTTAGCACGGGCTACAGGTCGTACTTTTAGTCTCATCATCATCAAATTTGTCATGAATGTTAATAATGACATGTAGATGGGAACGAGTCATTTTGGGGTCATTCAGCCAAAAAACATGGCCACCAGAAGCCATCTTGGATTTTACTCTTTGTATGACTAAATCATTTAGCACGGGCTACAGGTCGTACTTTTAGTCTGATCATCATAAAATTTTTTATGGCTGTTGAAATTGTAATGTAGATGGGAACGAGTCATTTTGGGGTCATTCGGATGCAAAACATGGCCGCCAGTGGCCATCTTTGATTTCAAAATTCAATCCATTAGCACAGGTTACAGGTTGTACTGTTCGTCTGATCATCATGAAATTTGTCATGGATGTTAATATTGACATGTAGATGGGAACGATTAATTTTGTGGTCATTCGGCCAAAAAACATGGCCGCCAGCAGCCATCTTGGATTTTACTCTTTGTATGACTAAATCCTATAGCACGGACTACAGGTCGTACCTTGAGTCTGATCATCATGAAATTTTTTATGGCTGCTGAAATTGTAATGTAGATGGGAACGAGTCATTTTGGGGTCATTCGGATGAAAAACATGGCCGCCAGTGGCCATCTTTGATTTCAAAATTAAATCCATTAGCACAGGCTACAGGTCGTACCTTTAGTCTGATCATCATGAAATTTGTCATGGATGTTAACAATGACATGTAGATGGGAACGATTAATTTTGGGGTCATTCGGCCAAAAAATATGACCGCAGCAGCCATCTTGGATTTTACTCTTTGTATGACTAAATCCTTTAGCACGGGCTACAGGTCGTACCTTTAGTCTGATCATCATAAAATTTGTCATGGATGTTAGCAATGACATGTAGATTGGAACGAGTCATTTTGAGGTCATTCGGCCAAAAAACATGGCCGCCAGCAGCCATCTTGGATTTTACTCTTTGTATGACTAAATCATTTAGCACGGGCTACAGGTCGTACTTTTAGTCTGATCATCATAAAATTTATCCTGGATGTTAACAATGACATGTAGATGGGAACGAGTCATTTTGGGGTCATCTGTCCAAAAAACATGGCCGCCAGCAGCCATCTTGGATTTTACTCTTTGTATGACTAAATTCTTTAGCATGGGCTACAGGTCGTACCTTTAGTCTGATCGTCATAAAATTGTCATGGATGTTAACGATGACATGTGGATGGGATACAATCATTTTGGGGTCATTCGGCCGAAGACATGGCCGTCAGCGGCCATCTTGGATTTTACTTTTCTCTTCATGTCTATAAACTAGTATTAGACATTCAACTTTCCACATCCCTAATCGCTCCATTGACTGTAATACATTAAATTATTCCCTTTCCAAGTGGAGCTACAGTGTCATTGACACTTTCATTTCACTACCTACCTGCCATCGGTTTCCACTGGTTTTGGGCTCGTGCCACAATCCTGATGCATATTTCTCACAATTTTTGTTTTTGTGTGTTTTCCACCTTCCTGACATTGGAATTTCGGTTCCTGGCTGCCTTCCTATCATGGATACAGTAGCCTGTGATTTGTCAGTTGGATTTAACTGTGCTGGTCGGTGTTTCCACATAGGGAATATCATCAGGTGAAAATGAAAAGGCTTATTGAATTTAGTAATTTATATCTCCGTCAAATATATCTTGGACACTGAAACTAGATCCTAGAAGTCGTTTTAAAAATCGGTACGAAATACCTCGAGTATGCGCACTTGTCAAATGCCAATTAATGGTGATTATATCTTTGGACCAATCGTGCGAGTCCTTTCGCTATAAAAGCGATTGACAGGTAAGACCTCATTCTATTTAATTTCTTCTATTCGCAAGATAAGTCGCATTTTTTATCTGTTCAATTCTCATGAACATTTCTCTTCCGATATTACGAACAGCAACACGCAGTTGCCTAATTTTGTGCACTACGCACGTGTTTTCCTATTTTCGGAATTTAGTTTTACAATTGTTCAACAATCTTTTATTCTACAATACTGTCTTATTAATGACAGTAGTCCGTGGGTGGATAATTTCATTAACAAATATTTCAATTTTGTTTTATTTACGAGAATCACTTCGAACAAATATCGTTTTTGTTTGCATAAAACAATAGAAAACACCGATGCTCTTTAGAGTCATTCGGGTTCTCGTCGGGATGCAATATTGTGTTGGCTTCTCCACTAAGCTCCAGTTTGGAGTTTGGTCCCTGACAAAACCTATCCAAATGTATTAGAAGTAATAATTTACAATATTTGACATTACAATATTTTACAATAATTTTCCTCACGGATGCTAGATAAAATATCCACAGTGTGGCTTGCCTCTTCTCTCTACATTGAACATACGTCTCAATGCTTTTACGATGAAAACTTCGTAATGTTTTTTCCCCTCCGACAGGTAGGGGTGCCACGATTAATCGTATAATCGATGAAACGTTGATACAGCCGATGTTCCATTACCATTTTCGGCAGCGATTACTCCGAGTTCTTTATTTCGGATGTCGAAAAGTACCGGACATATTTGGATACCCTGTTTTACAGTTTAATATCCAACGGACAGGTTAACAATCGATTGATTGTGCACAGATATTTGTAACGCATTGTGCTCATTACTAATTACCGGCTTTCCTTCCCACGAGACAGTAGCGATTGCTCTTGCACCCGTATGCACTCGCAATTTTCTATTCACGGGTGTTCATCATTTGCACTTGTCCACCTGGTCACAATCAATATTAAAATATGTAAAGATATATTTAGAACATTTCCCATCTCCGTTCATTTGTGGGCATGTGAAAGTGTCAGTGGACTTGGGTATATCACACATTGACCTTTGATTTGAGATAACCACAACTTATAATTATATTACCGGTGCAATTACACCCTTCTAAACAACAAAACTGTATTTTTTGTCATGGGAAGGACTGTCTCGGTTGTTTCTGATACAAATTATGCACATGTGAATATTATGCACTACTTCCACTGTCCTTGCTATTAGATACGCTTCATCGATTCTAATCTAGTATTGACTATCGATTATCAAGATCAATGATCGTGGCACCTCTGCTGACGTGGCACCTTCTCTTGCTTCCTCCATTAACTTGGAGACTCCGCTGGAGTTGGTTGGTGGGCATGCCTCCTCCCTCAGGGTCGCGGCGTCCATAGCACCCGCAGAGAAGGGCAGCGATGGTGGTCCAAGCCCAGCTACCTTTGGTCCTGCCTCCGGTTCCGCCGGGTTCGTTCCGTCGCTGCACCAGCCGGCCACTTGCTACAGCTACCACATCAGTGGTCCGTTTAGCTCGCAAGCCCCGGTGCCCTCGGCACATTGCCTGCCTACGTAGTTCAATGTGTCAACTGCCACTGCTTCCACTCCAGGGTATTTTACCGCACGGCTTCTGACCTGTCCTCCATTCATCAAAGTCTTTTCCGGCATCCGTCCCTCCAGGTTTTGGGTGGGTATGTATCCCTATTATTCACCTGTGTTTTTTCCTCCACCAGTGTGGCCTTACTTCGTACAGTTTCTGGCCTCTTTTTGGCTCCTAGGCCAGAACTTAGACTTAGTTTCCTTTCCGAGGCTCCGGAATTTTTGCCTCATTAAATCAGGTGACCTGGTCGGGATACTTGCCCCTTTCCCCCCATATCCTGGTCGGACGGTGCTGTACGGAGATGAGGACGTGCTGTCACAACATCCCTTGGATTTGGCAGCATTTGATGCGTGTCCGAGTTCGCCCATCCGAGAGTGCCTTCCATGAGGGTCATTTCGGATGGGTCAGTCCTTCGGTCTTAGGATAACAATTGCGCACAATTTTGCATGCATTACCAGCACGATACTAACAGCACAGAAAAAGGAAGAACAAACATGGCCCTTCTCTTGCTTCCTCCATTAACATGGAGCCTCCGCTGGACAAAAACCGTGTGACGATTTTTCCTCTGCCAACTCGATACAGCCTGCGCTGCAGGCTCAGAGTCTGGTAGTGGTCATGCCTCCTCTATTTGTAGTCGCGGCTTCCACAACCTTCGCAGAGACGGTCAACAATGGATTTTCCTCTGCCAACTCGGTACAGCCTTCGCTGCAGGCTAGGAGTCTGTTGGTGGTCATGCCTCCTCTATTTGTAGTCGCGGCTTCCACAACCTTCTCAGAGACGGGCTACGAGGACTTTTCCTCTGTCAACTCTGTCCAGCCTGCGCTGCAGGCTCGGAGTCTGTTGGTGGTCATGCCTCCTCTATTTGTAGTCACGGCTTCCACAACCTTCGCAGAGACAGGAAACAATGAATTTTCCTCTGTCAACTCTGTCCAGCCTGCGCTGCAGGCTCGGAATCTGTTGGTGGTCATGCCTCCTCTATTTGTAGTCGCGGCTTCCACAACCTTCGCAGCGACGAGCAGCGATGGAGGTTCTGCAGCATCTACCGCTGGTTCTGTCTCAGTCCATCCAGGTTCATGCTGTCACGGCACATAGCGGTTTTTCCGAACCCTTTCTTGCCTTGGCTACCTCATTGTTCCTTGTCGCCGACAAGTTGCATTCATTCGACTGAGTGTTTTGTACAATATTACCTTCGTTCTTTGTACTTTGAGGTTTCCTTTGTCAGTCTGCTTTCTGCCATATCGCATTGCTCTGGCTATGTGCCGCATTCAGGAACTGCTCCTGAATAAGTTTATTTTCGCCTCCATTCTCCGTTCTCACCTCCGTTCTTATCCCGTCGGGGTATTCCAGGTGTTGTTGAGACCTGTCTTTATAGTTTCGGGCCTTCTAATCTGTTAGATTTTTATTCTACAATTAGGCTGCTTTTATGAGACAAACCTAGACGTATTATGGACTTGATCGTGTGTGTGAACCTGATAAATTAGTATGCGGGTGATATATCTCACAGGGGACTTTAGCTCTCTACTCACTTAGCCGCACATATCATGAATATCGACCATTCAGCTCCATAGACACTATCGCCTGAACTACGCTCAATTTCAATTTTACTTCTAGATTTGGGATGTATCTTTCAATGACCACCTAACACCATAGGATTTCATCATATAGCGTATCAGCATTTCATTGGTGTCTAGGCGTCATGTATGTAGTCCATTTTGTTATCGTATTTGTCATAGCACCGACTTTGACCAAGAATATTTTTCAATTCTATGTTATCACTCGGGCCGAGTGTTTAACATCACTTGGCAGGCGTGATTCTAATTCTCATCCGATTTAGCGATCACCGATTCTCACCTTTGCGACATTTCACAATTATTGCCGCATGCCCATCGGTGCTTGAGCATACCAGTTGGCGGGTTATCACAGTTTTTGTAGCTTTCTGCTAACCTACGGTATGGGTTCCCTATACCACCACCTGACGAACGATAACTAAGTCCCCCACTTATTTTGAAACCATGCAGGCGTGTTCATTGCATCACAGATTGGCCGTATGATCAGACAGTGTTCCATTAGCGGTATTAGTTCCTCTGCTTGGTTGACCGTACACTTCAATTTCCAGTTACTTGGCTTGGTGTACCAGCGGCAGGCAATCTTTCCATCTTGGTCCCCTCCCTTAGGTGTATGTTTTTTCTTTCCATGAACATGATTTCCAGTGCTCAACTCATTTTGAGAGATCCATTCTGAGTATTAATTCAGCTTTTCTGGCGGGGGGGGGGGGGGGGATGTCAAAACCGTGTTTCCCCTCGGTGCCCCCCTTTTGCATGTATTGTGGGCCAGTCAACATCCTCTGGATGTCGGGCTAGTGCTGCTTCATCCTCTAAGGGGGGAGGTAGGTTCCTTTATTCTATTAGGTACATGAACAAATGAGTTATCTCCCTTGCCTATGACTAATGTTTATCCTGGACACCTTTACCCTGTGATCATTACTAGTAGGGCACATGAAGTACGTGGTGTTTCCTTTTAGGAGGCTCAGTTGTTTTTGAGTTTATCTGAACTATTACATATGGGACACAATGATCTATTTTTTGGCACATGTCTACCAAGAAATCTTTTTGGTACAGGATGCAGGTCTTTTCTGCTTCAGCAGGTGGGTTTCATGGACATAGTCGGATTATCTGCCTCGTGGCCTCCTCCTCTTCAAGAATTATAATTATAACCATTAGTTTCAGTGTCCAAGATATATTTGACAGAGATATAATATTTTTTTACCCAAAATATGTATCTCCTATAATAAATATCTTGGACACTGAACACAGTAAGGGCCCTCCCAGTTGGGATCAACATTCCCGCCCCGCGCACTCGGTCAAACGCATCAAACACACAGGAGGAAGAAATTAAAAAGAATGAGGTCTTACCTGTCAATCGCTTTTATAGCGAAAGGACTTGCACGATTGGTCCAAAGATATAATCACCATTAATTGGCATTTGACAAGTGCGCGTACTCGAGGTATTTCTAGGATCTTGCAAGCAAGAAATATATAACCATTAGTTTCAGTGTCCAAGATATTTATTATAGGAGATACATATTTTGGGTAAAAAAATATTATATCTCGATCTCCAGGCTTCAAAATAAGTTTTCTTTTGTGAGACTCCAATGCTGAGCCAAGTTAGTCATACGGCCTAAGCTTTGAAAAGTATGTCCATATAATACCTAATCGCTTCGCGGTCAGAGTATTGGTCAATGATATCTCATCCTTATAGACAATGGCATGTCACAGATTAGTTGGTGTCGGGTCCCTTTTTTGAGCTTGCAGCTGTTTTTTCATCGAGCTCACATCTCGTACTAGGACACGGGGCCCCCCCACTCAAGATTTGGTTCTGGGATTGGTTCTATTGTTTTTAAGGGGGGTCTACTTTATAACTTGCGGCTTTTGCCTCTGGCTGTTTCTTCATGGCCCTTATAACACTGTGTTTTTTCATTCTTGTCTTTGTCTACACATGGGTTAGCCCGTTAGGGGCGTTATTCAGTATTCAGCCATCCCCTTGTTTATCTACCCAGCCGGGGATTTCATGTCAAAGAATAGTTTTCTATTTCCATTCCCTTAGATGTTTCTCCCCTTTCAGGGGGGGGGGGGTGTTACACATCCCTTGCCCGGCAGGTACTCGGCTGAAACATTATTAGCTCTAAGCTCCGAAGGGAATGTTGTCTCCGTCTCCATGTCTTTCTGAAGCTATCTACTTTATTTGCAGGTTTTAAAATCCAAGTGGCCACTTTTTGTTTCGTTTGAGCCTTCTGACATGTATTAGTCTTATGGTGTAATATTACATTGGCTTATAATGATATTGTGCATTATATATATTGTAGGTTATCAGGTCAATCCAGTTATTTGGTTCAGGTGCATAGCGGTGTTTATGTTTCTTCGTGGCCTCAACCTGCTAGAAAATTCTATATTTTACCATATAGTTCAGTGGGCAAGATATATTTGAGGAGATACAATATTTTCCAAAATAAGTAAAAGATATATCTCCTAGAAGTATCTTGCCCACTGAACTCTGAGCTCCCTCCCAGGGTTTCGCACACACCCCGCTCACGAGAAATGTCCTAGTGGGGGAATAATAGAGCGAATTCATGCTTATCATTTCTTAAATATCGGAGATCACGTGATTACAAGGTCATGAACCATGACAGAATATTTATGTACCATAGAATTTTCATACAGTTTTTCAACTCGGAGAGTTAACCCTTCCTACTTAAATTGGGAATATACCATATAGTTCAGTGGGCAAGATACTTCTAGGAGATATATATTTTACTTATTTTGGAAAATATTGTATTCACTGCAAAATTCATCTATTTTGGCCCCACGTGTGAAAATGATGAAACGTACCTCCAGACTCTGAGTCAAACATCATGTATTGTTAATATTTCTAGCTTTAGGTTCCCAGATAAAATGTACCTCAAATGAGTCAAACCTCATCATGCATCATTAATATATTTATTTATCATGTATTAATATTTTTTTTAGCTTTGGGTACCCATTTGAAACATACATCCAACGAGTCTAAAATAATGTATTGTTAATATTTTTAGTTTTGGGTACCCAGATAAAATGTACCTCCAACGAGTCTAAAATAATGTATTGTTAATATTTTTAGCTTTGGATATCCAGATAAAACTTATCTCCAACGAGTCAAACAGGAGCTGGCTGATAAAGGAGTGACATTAGAAGAATTAAAGAAGAAGGTGAAAAGGCCTGACAGATCAGTGCAACGTATGTCCTGCTCGACCTTCAGAAAATCATAACACCCACAGCTCAATCCGCAGCTCGACAACCCACAGCTGGAGTACCAGTAGAATTCACTACGAGACAAGTCCTGACAGATCAGAGCAATATCCTGCTCGACCTTCAGAAAATCATTATAACACCCGTGGCTCGCACCGTGGCTCGACGACCCGCAACTCATGGAATAAGAGATTTCAGTGAGTCTCCTGGATTCTGTTTAGATATTCAGAATGTATGCTTTTGTCAGCTTGACTTTGTCTTTCAACAAACTGTAACATGAATTGTTACTATTTTTAGAACATCGCAATTGTTTGTCTTTTAATTGAAATAGGTGTAACACCAGGGCTCATATTCACCAACTGGATGTATATATACAGTAATGCCCAAAGTAAGTGACCACTTAACCACAGCAGAATTATGGGTAATTTTTCAGGATTTAGTCGGAAATATGGCTTGTTGCCATTCATCGGAAAGCTCTTGGCGAGAGCTTTCCGATGAATGGCAACAAGCTGTGGTCACTTTCTTTGGGCATTACTGTATATAGTACAGGTGGTTTATATCGGGTTTGGCTCATCTGTGGTCGTTGTCATGGTATAGGATTATCCAATCAAGGGCTGATCATAGATTGACTACTATTATTTAATATTGTTTGTCACCAGTTTCATAAAAAGCTTCTCATAGAACTACAGTAATGCCCGAAGTATATGACCCTTTAACCACAGCAGAATTGCGAGATTTGTTTCAGGATTTAGTAGGAAATATGGCTGTTGCCATTCATTGGAAAGCACTCACCTGCTGTGGTTTAGGGGTAGATTATTTAGGACATTACTGTAATGAAATTATGAGCAACCGTGGAAAAGGTCATGAGCGAAATAGATGCCATTGACCTCAAACAGACTATTTGTTAAACGTTAAAGTTACTCGATCCGATTTGATGGTCCCCATATCATCAGATTTCAACAACAAAATTTGTTTAAATTCCGCTTCAGTCAACTAAAAAATTGTCGGTGGTGATAAATAATAGATTTAAAAAATTGATAGCTGATCACTCTGAGCTTAGATGAGTGGGTTCCTCGACTTGAATCAAATATTTTTACCCCTCCCCCCATATAATCGGATATGCATCTTTCAAGATCACCTCTCGAAATGAACACCTGTCACTGAGTCTCGGTAAAATTAGATTCTTGTGCTCTGAAAAGGTGAGATTAGTGTTATCTGTCATATGTCATGTATAGATACCACTATAATATAGCGACTATTTTCTGACAATCAGGTAAGCTACAGTTTGATCTGATGTCACACCGCAGTCCTCTATCTTGTGCTTAAAACAATTGTTTCGATTATCACTTATTTATATTATTCTAATCACATCACATTTCATAACTGATGAGGTCAGATCATTGGATCAAACTCTCCGTCTGTGACGGCTTGTTTGATCCAGCGATATTAGCCTACCTGGATGAAGTATCATGTCGAGTTGAAGACTTCAGATTGCAGGATCAAACGAGCCGTCGCAGGCGTCAAGTTTAATCCAGCGATCGACTGAGATGTGATGCGAAGCCCAGATGAATCCAGTTATGACAGGTTTATTATATATCACATGTGTTTTTATTTAAAAAGCACAATTTCTTTAATGAGTTATGAAATGAAACCCCATGTAGGCCACTAGTAACAACAATAAACTGTCTGTCCGTAGATGCTTTATGCATGGTGCGATAACTCAAACATTTTCTATCCGATCAGAACCAAATTTTGTATATGAGTTTCTCAGCTCAAAATACAGATCAAGTTCGAATATGGGTTTGGTCAAAGTTTTTTGTTAAGGAATTATGGCCTTTTTTACGATTTAATTTCTTGCTCAATTTAAAAAAAAACAAATATATAATAACATATTTTTTTCAATTAATTAAAAAAAAAATGTTTTTTAATTTAATTGAGATTGAACTCTTCGCTCAATCATTTTTAAAGTTAAGAAATTTTGAAAAACTAACACCATAATAACTAGGAAGTCTATTGAACATTTTCGTCTGTATAATGAGGTTTACATCATTTTTGTGATAACATCCAGGAAGAATCATCAGCGGTACCATGCTGATCAACCCCTTCCTTAAATATGTTGGGGAACATGGTATCCATTGACATGGTTTAACCCTTTCCTGACTGGAGCTGCGCTGGTGCAGCATTACAGATCCTTTGCGATCCATAACAGTATACTCTATAATTCATCACCAAAACTCTAAATTATGATTCTGGTCATAATAATTTACTATCGCCAAGGAATGGGTTAAACATCTGCCGACCGTGCACGATCGGCCTCTCGTTGTATAATAAATAATCCGGCTTTTTACGAACATGCACAATATGCGAGATAGAGAAGGGTGGTATGACATCGGATCAAACTGTAGCTGATCCGATGGACGGGAAATGACTGCTTTACTATATGGTATTAGGGGAAGTAAAACGAATGTTATATAATATGTATATATCAGGTTATAGGTATTTGTTTGACTGAGTTTGATATTTCATGATCAATTTCTGTGATATGTATATAGACTGTTCCTTGCTCTCCTAAAATTCTCAATCAGAAGGAGTTGAATTATATTATTAAATCCTCAGTTTTGGTGGATAAACTGAAAATTCCCAAATTCACAATATAGTGATACTGATATTGAATGAAATTAATTATACCCCCACTCTCGGAGAGAATGAGGGGGATACTGGATTGACCCTCGTCTGTCTGTCTGGACGTCTATCCCTCTGTTTTTCCTTCCGTCCATCCAGGCAGATATCTCAAACACCTGTTGTCAGATCTGAAGGAAATGTTGATATGGATGCTATTTTTCCGGATTTTCCGTTTTAGAGTTATTCACTTTGTTTATCTGGAAATGTTTTTTGTTCGTCCGAACAGATATCTCCGCCACCATTTGGCAAATCTCAATGAAATTTGGTATGGATGTTCACTATTATGAGGGCAATCAATTGAGTGTTAATTGTTTTATTGAGTGTTCAATCATTTGTTTTTCCCGATTTTCCAGTCTATAGAGTTATTCATATATGTACATTTGAAAGTGTTGCTTTTTTCTCCACCACAAGTTGACAGATATCAATGACATATGTTATAATTCACACACTGTGTAACCAAACGGCCTGCAGCCATAACTACTCATCGGGGTGCTCAATACAAAGTCAAGTTTGAGCAATTACTATGGGTTGGCGTCCGTGCATCCGTCCATCAACAATTTCCTATGGCACCACCTACAGGCCACATCCCTAATTCTAAACTTCATACGGATCTTCAGGATGACCTCTTTCCGAAGTTGTTAAAAAACAAGGCTGCCAGCAGCCATCTTGATTTTCAAATTTGAATCCATCGGCACACCCTGCAGCCCACATTTTTAAAAGGTATACTATGGACTTGTTCGGGTGCGTGAAACTGATAAGTTAGTATTCAGGTGCTTCACCAACTGGAGGAATAGAGTATTCTAACATCGCCGAAAATCTCAAGCAAATCGACCATACCACTCCATAGAAAACATCATCTGAACTATGCTCAATTGTAAATATTTACATCTCAATAGCGATAAACAAACGAAAATGATTTCGCCATCAAGATTCACTGCATGTAATTGATAAGAATGACGGTGTGAGAAGTCAATTTGGATAAAATATTTGTAAAAATAACTAGTTTGAGCAAGATTAATCTCCATTTCTATTGAATAACCCTACCGGAGTGTTTCACATCACTTTAAATAAATGTTTTGAAAATTTACAGGCATGTTTAGGATCACTTCCAGATGGAAGCTATCGAATTTGAATGATTTATGATGAAAAACATTGCTGCCGGCAGCCATCTTTAATTTTACTCTGTGTATTTTACTCTGACTAAATCCTTTGGCACACCCTAAAGACCACATCCCTCCTCCTATCATCACCAAACATCATATGGATCTACATGGTGACCACTAGATGGGAGCCATCAAATTTTTCTGAAGTCTGTTGAAAAATGTTGCTGCGGCAGTCATCTTGGAATTTACTATTTGGATGACTAATTCCTTTGGCACACCCTGCAGACCACATTCTTCGTCCGATCATCACCAAACTTCCTATGGATCTTTTTTGTGAACACTAGACGGAAGTCATTTAGTTTTTCCGAATTTTTTTCAAAATCATGTCCGCCGGGAGCCATCTTGGATATTTCTCTTTGCATGACTAAATCCTTCGGCACTCCCTGCAGGCCACATCCCTCATCCACTTGTCAACAAACAAAGATGACCTTTAGATGGGAGTCGTAGATTTTCCAAGAAATTTACTAAAAAATATGGCCGTCAGCAGCCATTTTAAATTTTACTCTTTGCATGATTTTATTCCATCGGCACACCCTATACAGGCCTCATCACGAACTTTGTTCGGACCTTCGGGGTGACCTCCAGATGGGAGGCACTAAATTTTTCCCATCCTCGATAAAAAACATGGCCATATTGGATTTCACATTTGAATCTATCAAATTTGAACTATTTTCTTTGAAAAAATGGCTGCCGTCAGCCATCGTGGATTATATGTACTTTTTGCATAATTTAAAATTTCTGAATACCATACAGCCAACATTTTTAATCCAATTGATCCCAAACTTTATATGGCTCTCAGAGTTGGCCTGTGGTATTTCTTAAACATTCCTATTATCACTACATTCTCCATTTGACTGTAATGTAGGACATTATCCCCTCTCCAAGTTGAGATTCAGTGTCGTTGACAATTTCATTGTCCTGCAGTATGCGTTTGAATAACAATTGGAAATCTTTAACAAGATCATCGCTGGGGCGTGGCAAAATATGCCCATGGTAATTTCAACCAAGGTGAGCGGAATCCAAATTCGAACTTGACCTGTATTTTGTGCTAAAAAACACACAAACCAATTTCATTCCATTCAGTTTAGACTTAATCAGGTTATCTTCCATAAATGAAAAAAATCGAAAGGACGGCCTGACCAATAACATATATTGTGTCCCGTTTATTAAAAATTACACTCAATATCTGTTGATTTCAACAAAGACGTCTTGAATAGTTGCATCAGTTTGAAATTAGCTCAACTTGACAGTGGCCATCTTGGATTTTACTCTTTGTATGACTAAATCCTCGGGCATAACCTACAGGCTTACCTCCCTCATCCAATCATGACCAAATGTGTTGTTGATCTTCGTGGTGACCTCTTGATGGGAGCCATCATTTAAAAAAAAAAAAACCCAAATGTTGAAAAACATGGCCTCCTGTGGCCATCTTGGAATTTATTTTTGTATCACTAAATCATTTTTTACACCCTACAGACCACATCTCTCGTCAAATCGTCACCAAACTTAACATTGATCTTCTCGGTGACCACTATATGACAGCTATCAAATTGTTTTAAATTTCATTGGAAATAAAATAAAATAAAAAGGTGGCTTTTTATAATTAGTAAGGATAGCTTTCTTCAACTCTGTCAAAATTTATCGTAAACGTTCAAATTCAAATTCAAACTTGGCCTTTGTCTTCTGAAATTTGAACCATGTACAAATATCACGAGATTCAGTTGAATTTAACGTAAATTATCATCCCTAAACCAAAATAATCAGCAAATTCTAAGTCGACAAGAACCATAACTCCAGCAAAAATGGGAGGACCAAACCCATATTCAAACTTGACCTGTGTTTTGAGTTGATAAACTCACATGCCAAATATGGTTTTGATCTGATGGCCCAAAATAAAGTTATCATCATGAAACTTTCCGGACGGACAGATTCTAAGTCAAAAACAGGCCATAACACTGGAAAAAATTGGCAGACAGAACCCATATTTGAACTTGACCTGTGTTTTGGGTTGATAAAATCATATTACAAATTTGGTTTTGATCCGATGGCCCAAAATAATGATCTCATCTGGAAACAATCCAGACAGACTTGGGCTATTTTAATTAATATTCCCGCAAAAACAAATTTCGGGGGATAGACACGGCTGCCAGTGGCCATCTTGGATTTTACTTTGTATATCTCTTCATGTTGACAGACTGTATCACATGAAATTATCCCCATCCAAGATAAGCTACAGTGTCATTGACACTTTCATTGATGTTAGGTTGAATTTCACCATGTTTAGCGATATGTTCACAGGCAAGAGTCTGTGTCTGATTTGAGATCTAAGTCGAAAATTGTCAATAATCTTAATTGATTCACTGATTGATTGCTACATTTTTCAATTGGAAAATTGAAAAATTAGTCTTTAGTTACTAACTTTTCAATTTTATTCACTAAAGTGATTATTTTATTTAATAATATTTCTATAACCTTTTCATGATGGGAGCTGCGCTGTTGCAGCATTAAAGATACTGTGCCAGTGCATTAATGATTATCTTATATATGTGAGTCTCCCATGGGGAGCCTCGCATATATAATAAATGCACTGGCTTACAACATCAATATTTTTTAGGCCAATGTATTCTCTTAAATATGCGAGGCTACCTATGGGAAACTGGCATATATAAGAGAATGCATTGGCACAGGGTTTTCGCAAAATTTCAGGCAGCTCCAGTCATGGAAGGGTTACTTATTACAAAATATTGAGAGACTTGATAGTTTGATTATTGCTACAGTTACGTTATAGCTTCAATAATGCTTCAGTTATATTATATATTCCACATGTAATAATGCTTCAGTTATATTATATATTCCACATGTAATTTCTCATTCTATTTAGTTAAGTGCCGAAAAGGAATAATATGGCAACAGTTTAGGAAGCCATATAATCAAGCGCTAGCAACTGATGACACTCTCCGGTGTCATTTCGATCTTTACAAAATGTGGGAAGCTTTTTTAACTGTTCAAAATTGTCTATTTTGGCTATTTAACTTTACTTTGGTATGTACGTTTCAAATCTCTTTTCCAAATTTCTGTAAACCGCTCCTGGAAATTTTACCTGGAAAAACCCAGAACTACAGCAGCTACTTAAATTTTCCGCTCACAAAAATCCATTCCCACATTAATTCACCAGTTTAAAATATTTATATATGATTTACAAATCAAATAAACAAGATTTCATCCTTTAATAACGTGTCACATGTATCAGGTGAAGGCCATTCTTCAGTTACCTTCACCTCTAGCATTCCACGGTGCACTCTGATTCATATATATTCCACATGTACAGTAATGCCCTAAATAATCGACTCCATAACCACAGCAGAATTATGGGTAAATTTTCAGGATTTAGTCGGAAATATGGCTTGTTGCCATTCCATGGAAAGCTCTCAGTGAGAGCTTTCCGATGAATGGCAACAAGCCATATTTCCGACTGAATCCTGAAAAATTACCCATAATTCTGCTGCGGTTATGGAGTCGATTATTTAGGGCATTACTGTATTCTCTCATTCCATTTACTAAAATATTAAATAAACTGAATTAACACCAATGTTTATGTTACATTATACCCCCTCCCACAAGAGTGTTTTCATTGTGCAACAAGAGGCCAATTACGATCAGCAGTTGTTTAACCCATACCTCAGTGATAGCGATTAGCTATAACTGAAAATTTATCAAAGATATGTTCCCAGGAATCCACATATCAGTACCAAACTTGAATTCAAATAATTTGTCTTAAGGGGTTAAAGTATTTGGGGTGGGTAGCTTTAAAACTCATAACTCTGTCTCTGTTCACCTAAGGATCTCTCACTGAGATCCAATGGTTTAGTGATTTCGGAGGACATGTTTAGGGGTTGAAGTTAAAAGTGGAAGCAAAAGTGTTAAATCCTTATCTCTACCTTTGATCTGCCTGATATTCAACTTTAATGATGACCCCAGTTATTTGATTATCAAACATGTCAAATCAGATCTGACCTGTGTAATAAGGAATTCTTATAAGATTAAGTGTTTCATAACAGGGGTGTATGGTTTTAATAAATATGTGCAGTTTATACAATACAAAAGTGTTATCTATATAATGTTATACAGCCATAATATGATGAGGATGCTGACCCCTAATTCAAAACAGATTACCGTAGTTCATATAAAAGAAAGTAAGCGGCCCTCAATTAAATGGTTTCACACATTACATTTTTTTAACAAGTAGCTTGGATGCTACAAAATCTGTCAGAGACTGCAGTGTATTTAGGAGATAAACTCCACCCTGAAATGACTTGTTGCAGTTACCGCTATTCTCAAAGTAATTGACCAGAAAAACGGGGTGTTACCCCGGTCATGACCGCGGTGATACCGGTAATAAACGGTAGCGGTATCGAGACGGTCATGGCGTGGAGTTACGGTATTGGGCGATAACGATACCGTGGTCTTTTAGCGGGCACCGCATTAATTTTGTTGAACACCGCAGTGATTTTCATGGAACTCTTTTAGTGGAAGTATTTACTCACACATACTTGTTCGCGTTAACAAGCGGTATCAGTACCGTGGTATTGGAGGATACCGCGGCATAGTACCGCCATATTAACGGGGTGACACCACGTTATTGGTGGTCAATTACTCTAAGTATAGCGGTATGTGTCTATTCCATGGTATCTATATATAATATATTGTTGCAGATACAGTAATGCCCTAAATAATCGACTCCTTAACCACAGCAGAATTATTGGTAATTTTTCAGGATTTAGTCAGAAATATGGCTTGTTGCCATTCACCAGAATGCTCTCAGTGAGCTTTCGGATGAATGGCAACAAGCCATACTTCCGACTAAATCCTGAAAAATTTCTCATAATTCTGCTGTGGTTAAGGAGTCAATTATTTAGGGCTTACTGTATGTGTCTATTCCATGGTGACTATATATAATATACTGATAAACCGGAGGTTACGCCACGGGTGCTTACATATCTCCATGGTGCCAAATTCGAAACTTGGGCAGCATAGAACCCTAATTTACAATATAAGGAGATCAACTCCAAAAGGGAAAAGAGGATCTAACTTTATACGATGGTCAACGTACATAGAAATTTGATTGAGATCCTATAACACATGGCTGAGATACCACCCAGGTCAAGTGGTCCTGCCGGCCTACAATCTGCAATGATGTTTGGGGGGCGGTGTTCTGGTGAATTGCTATGGTAGGGCAAACTGATGCTGTTACAAAACAGTACCACTGTCCATGAAATATTCAAGAACATATATATATTTCAAAAATTAAAGTAATGGCTGTGCTGGTGTTTGCAAAACGACGTGAATTGCCATCTTGATTATAGTGAATTACCATCTTGATTATAGTCAATTACCATCTTGGTTATAGTCAATTACCATCTTGGTTATAGTCAATTACCATCTTGGTTATAGTCAATTACCATCTTGATTATAGTGAATTTGCAATATATGTTTTTGAATGTGTAATTCACATAATGGCTCTTCCTGGAACACCGCCAAAATGACAACTTTAGAAAAAATAACGGTACTCTTTAACTCAAGTTTGAGCTATTGCCATGTGTTTGTGTCCGTCGTCTGTGTGTCCATCAACAATTGCATATGGCACATCTCACAGGCCAGATCTCTAATCCAATCATCACAAAACTTAAAATGGCACACCCAACAGGCCACATCCCGCAACCAGGGTGACCACAAGATGGAGCTATCAATTTTTTTCTGAAATTTGGTTTAAAAAAATAGCCATGAGCAGCCATCTTGGATTTTACTCTTTGCATGACTAAATCCTTTGGCACACCCTACAGACCTAATTCCTCATCCGATCATCACCAAACTTCACATGGATCTTCTGGGTGACTTCAAGCCTGGATATAAGAGGTCGGACACGGTCATTGACCGAGCCAAATACACCGATGACCGGCGCCGCCTTATTATCGTCCGTCAGTTTGTCCGGCGCCCATTATCTTCACAAAAAATATATAATTAAGGGGAAAACAACAAGTAGATGTATTATCTGCGGCAAAGACATTCAATTACCACTACTGTGCACTAAATATCAAATCCCCCCACCAATACAACGCGTTTTACCGAAAACATGTTAATGATCCATATACAGGACCTATAAATGTAATTTTAATGCAACCTCTTAACCTAAATTGATGATTGATCGCAAACTGCGAATTATCGCTGCCTTCACGTCCACACTATTTACAACTTTCTATTTTTAGAACGTGAAAAACACAGAAATAAATGGCTGCCACTGGGGGGAAACTCCAACTTCGTCGTGTTTTTCTCGTTTGACGTAAGATACACGGAGATGTCACAAGTTAAATCAGCACAAGTGTAATATATTCCACAAGTTAAGGGTGTTAGTTGGAGATTTAGCGGAAGAAAAAAATTCATACCGGGTAGTTTTTAAATCGCCGCGTTTTGAAACATGTGCTCGTGTTTACTTGGGGGAAGCACGGCGTAGGATTTTTTCTGCGGACTATTTTGTGCTACTATATCGGACAACACCATAATTCATAACATGGTACATCAATGAATCTAATTTGTGCATTGGAATGGGCTAAAAAACAACTAATTGCTGCTATTTATTGATACCAGGTAAATGACAGACACACTTTTCGAATGTCAGACGCCGAATCTTTGGTGCCTGTCATTTTGTCAGACACTCAAAAAAACATTATATCCAGGCTTGGGTGACTTCAAGATGGGAATCTCCTATTTTGACCGAAATTTGTTGAGAAACATGGCCGCCAACAGCCATCTTGGAATCTACTTTTAATACTAAATCCTTTGGCGCACCCAACAGACAACATCCCTCTTCCGATCATCACCAAACGTCATATGATTCTTCAGGTTGACCTCTTGATAGAAGCCTCCTATTTTAACCGAAATTCATTGAAAAACATGGCCACCAGCGTCCATCTTGGAATTTGCTCTTTGTATGACTAAATCCTTTGGCCACATCCCTCATCCGATCATCACTAAACTTCATATAGATTTTCGGGGTGACTTCTAGTTTACTTTCCTTCTTTATAATTCTATTCATTGCTCAACAAAAAATTAACTCTTTCCCCAAGTTGAGCCAAAGTGTCATTGACACTTTCATTTACCGTTCATTCATTCCACTGTGCCCAGACTGAATGTTCCGTCACTGCGGAGGTAAGCTATTTATTAATAAGGTCCAAGAATGATTTTATGGATCCAAGAATTTATTTTATTACTAAATATAATTTTAGTTTAAACAATATATATTTCAAAATCTTTTGAAGAAACTCTTTATTATTATTATTAAGCTTAAATAAACAAATTTATAGTATATATGAAGCATAGGTCATTGAAAATAATATTGTTGTAAATTAACTAAAATCAGCACTAACACAATCTGTAATCTGTTCAGAATAACATCTGTTGATAAAAATGAGCTGCTAATAATTCTACATGTGTCACACTTACCTTACTCGTATTGTAATTCGCGCAGTACTCTTTTTTGCGCACCCATCGGTGCGCGAATTTTAAACTGAGCGACATATAGTACGACCCCCACGTTTAATTTAATCCACAGTCCACAGGAAATACAAGAGGCCGAGGTTACTGAGTTTACATATATTATGAACTGTTAAATAGACAATATGCGCATATATATGTTTGCATATATTTGCATTCGGCCAACTGCTATCAAGACCATTGCTCACAATGCCAAGCGACAAATCATGGTAACAAAGACATTGTTGAAATTCTTGTATAAGAAATATTCTAGGTCGCCACAAAATTATGGTGTATGTAGTTACTAGTTTATTGTCTACACGATGTAAATACATCGCGATGGTGTTTAATATACACATATACTATCTTCAGCAATGACTAAGAACCGAAACTGTCATCAGTTCCAAGATATACGAAAATATCACAGAAATATTACGAAAATATTTTTTATCAGTTTTGAATTCGCGCAGCTAGGTGCGCGAATTTAATGTACACGAATTCAAAACTGAGCTAAAAATAGTACTGCGCGAATTTAAATACGAGTAAGGTATAGTGGGCTAGAATCACTATTACATTCATTTAAATACGAGTAAGGTATAGTGGGCTAGAATCACTATTACATTCACCTTCTGTGGACCTCATTCTTCTTAGGCCTCATCTTCTATGGAAAGTATTTTTATTGTAAAATTAATACGTTCACTACCGAAAACCAATGGGTAATTCCATCCCGTACGCCCCATATGGGATTGCATGTTTTGTCGATAGTAGTTGATATATTACCGATGCAGGAGTGATGTTTCCACCAATATCGGGTTATAATGATGCTGAAACAACTTAAGGCAACTACGAGATAACTCTTAGTTGGCAATTGGGACGCAGTTTACCAGTGTGTTATAGCTAGTGCCAGCTATGAGTTATCTCACAGGTAAATAAATAAATATTACACTTTTGATGACTTCGATAATATAGAGAGCTATGCAAGTGGAAGAATATTGTGTATAAGACATTGCAAATGTAATATTTATTTAACTACGAGACAACTCGTAGCTGGATCGAGCGATGAACACTGGTAAATTATGTGGACTAAAATTATATAAGACACGATAAGTAAATTTATATATAAACGTATGCTCATTGCCAGGGAACTGAACTTGCATGTTAACAAGTAAATGTGGGTAAACAAGCCACATATATTAATTCGCTTGTTCATACGATTTATGCAAGCCCGTGTTTAGTGTGCCTGTCATTTGCAGAACGAGTCCCAAGAGTGGCCACCAAAATAAAATGAAAATTACATTTTGTGCAAAATCGAACAGCTGGTCCCATAAGAGTGACAACACGCACAAATTATTTGAGCAAGAATGATTGCAGAGTAAAAGAGAAACATTTTATCGGGGATGTACGAATTATCTCCAATTTATCTCGCGAAAATCAAGGCCTCATACAGTCTCTTTGAAAAGCCGATGAAACTCCTATCGTATGTACGCCACTATATCCTATTAACCCTTTGAGTGCCAGGGGCCGATTTAATCGGCCCTAAACCAGCCTAAACCTACAAAATAAGTCTGTTAAAGAATATAAGAATAAATTGTTAAAATTGTAAAAAAAAAAAAAAAAATTGTTAGGCCAATGCATTCTCTTATATATGCGAGGCGACCTATGGTCGACTCACATATATAAGAGAATGCATTGGCACAGGGTATATGGGTTGATACAAAAATAGGACCTGGCACTCAAAGGGTTAAAATTAGTTTCTGTACTGAAGGGATTCCCTCTATTTCATTGGAGAGTGGCACAGACCACACGCGATTTCATTGGTTTATGGCATAACAGGTCACTTCACAGATCAGAGGTCAATGACGTGTTGACAATTTTCCCACACATTGTCAAACTCAATTACTGTTGGAAAACTGAATACAGGTGATATATCCAGAATTCATTTTACTAATTCATCGCAATATAGGAGACATCATCTTCAAGTATTTATCAGTCAACGATATTCATGACTGATTCTTCTTTCGCATCTTGTTGTATTAACTATTTCTAAAAACTACGATTCTCACAAACATTTACTACTCCAGGAATGCACTCCATATTAGGAAACAGTTTATTACATGATGTTGGGAATGCAGCGTCGTTGTAGAAATGAAATATAATCGACACTTCTAGAGACGTACAACCATTAGGATTATCATCGGCTTTTCAAAGAGACTGGGCATCTACAGTAATGCTCTAAGTAATCGACTCTTTAACCACAGCAGAATTATGGGTAATTTTTCAGGATTTAGTCGGAAAAATGGCTTGTTGCCATTCATCAGAAAGATCTCAGTGAGAGCTTTCCGATGAATGGCAACAAGCCACATTTCCGACTAAATCCTGAAAAATTACCCATAATTCTGTTGTGGTTAAGGAGTCTATTATTTAGGGCATCACTGTATATATCCAATTTGAAACTGATTGAGGTTGTGCGGTAACGAATTGCATCATATGCATGGTACAGCACAACATGCCAATACATCGTAACTACGAAATATTGTCATCTGAACCCTAAAACCTTTGGTGGGTGTATGAGTACCTCATATAACAACAAATCAGCGGGTGAATATATTTTGCAAATACTAAGTAATATTATAATAATCATACAAACAATATTATAATAATCATACAAACAATATTATAATAATCATACAAACAATATTATAATAATCATACAAACAATATTATAATAATCATACAAACAATATTATTAACAAGCACGAATCAATGTAAATTGTAAATAACAAAATCCTTTATTTCATATCCCCATAAAATGCCATAGACAATAAATTGAATGGAGTGAGACCCAATCGGATGATGGTAAACATACTTCGCACAGATTCCCCATTACCAATTATACGAAATCTCCTTTAACCCTTTAGAGCTCTTTCCATCAATGTATCATATTATTATAATCAATAAATTTGAAAAATGATCAAGGAAATATGGGTTGATACAAAAATCGGACTTGGCACTGAAAGGGTTAATCTACAGTATCAGCCGTTAATAAATTACGTGACCTATGTTGTCTACTTGCACTTCTTCAAGTCCACCCCCCTCCACACACATCAGTTATACCTGATATTATATTTATAATTCAAATATGCATATATATATATATCCTCGTATGCATGCGCCCGTCATGCCTAATCGATTATATTTAATTTTTGTTGATACATATTCTGTTTTGTGGGCAGCGGATGTCCATCTAAGTTTCCAATTTTTTATTACATATCACCAGGTTTGCATTGAAACAAGAGCATCTCTTGGGCATGGCAAAATACGCCCGTGGTAATTTCAAGAAAGGGCCATAACGAGTAATCCATATACCAAATTTTAAAACAAACAGATAACTAAAGTTATAAACCGGTTCACACCCCTCGACCAATCAAATTGCTCCAATTTATGAACAATATTTCTTGCATGAATCTGTATTTCGATGGGGCCAAAATATAGACTTGAGCTAAATATCACACAGAAATTGACATTAATTGGACAGTAAGCTGAAAGGAGATTGGGTCAGTAGGTGTGAAATTCTAACAATGCGCCATGATAATGATCGCATCAGTCACTCGGAAAATAAATAAAAATCATTCTATTATTAGCGGACATATAGGGGTGGGCTGCATGGCCCAGCATGGGTGGGGGCCCAACACTTTCGATTGAATATGTTTTGGTTTGTCGGGAGGGGCATGTGATTGGAAGTAAACTGAACGAGATCCAAACCTGTTTCGAATGTATAATCCACAATAATCGTGTAATGATCTTTAGAATGATAACATTGAGAACATTCCACAAACTGTTCACATATACATGCATGCGCACGGAAAATACAGGCACTATACACAGGTTTGCTAAAGTGTTTTGCCATGAATGCCGGTGATATTTCATCACACAAACTTCATGCAATGTGGAATATAGTTTCACTTCAGAGTCCCAACAATACAGCCAAAACAGTTTATTCTCACAAGGAAGAATCTGTTTGATCAAGAAACACGCTATCAGTATAAAAACGTTCTCAAATTTGGAGACAAAATGGTTTATCAATGCTGATATATAATGCAGACACAAGTGATCTGATTGTCAACGAGCATTTGACTAATTATTCAACAGGAATATGTAACACCACAAACCATTCAATTAACCTCAGGTAATCATTGTATTGAATGTGGCTCAATACCTCTTTTCTCTGGGTGTGAATCGGTTTATAAATATGTCATAACCCGCTTGGGTATCAGTACAACAAATACAGATCACGGTGCTGTATTTCTTGTACAGATACCCAAGCGGGTTATGACCTATACCTATCACCCGGAAACCAAAATAATCGTCAAATTATAAGTCAACAAGGACCATAACTCTGGAAAAAATTGGCAGGCGGCATCCAAATGCGAACTTAACCAGTATTTTCATGTGGCTAATGTGAAAAAAGTCAGACAACTTAAACTAAAGTTGTCATCCGGAAACCAAAATAATCAGCAAATTCTAAGTAGACAAGGACCACAACTCTGGCAATTTTTTTTAACTTGACCTGTATTTTGGGCTATATAGTAAACAAATATACCAAATTTCATTCTATTCTGTTCAGATTTACAGAAGTTATCATCCGGGAAAAAAATTGAATAACTCTGGTAAAAATGAATCGACGAAACCTGTTGTGCAGTAATGCACTAAATAATCGACTCCTTAACCACAGCAGAATTATGGGTAATTTTTCAGGATTTATAGCTTGTTGCCATTCATCGGAATGCTCTCAGTGAGAGCTTTCCGATGAATGGCAACAAGCCATATTTCCGACTAAATCCTGAAAAATTACCCATAATTCTGCTGTGGTTAAGGAGTCGGTTAGTTAGGGCATTACTGTAAGTTGGTATCCTTTCCCCAACCTGTGCAATCACCATACCAAACGACAATGAAATCCGATAATTAACACCCAAGTTACAAGGTGATATATGGAGAAGGACACAAATTTCCAAATCAAACAAGGGCCGTAACTCTGGTAAAATTTAATGGATGGAATCTGTAGTTTGTGGGTATCCTTTCCCCTAACCTGTGCTATCAACGCAAAAGGACAACAAATTCTGACAATTAACACCCTAGTTACAAGGTGATATGTTCAGATGGACACAAAATTCACAAATTTTTAAGCGAAACAGGGGCCGTAACTCAGGTAAAAATTTAATGGACGCAACCCATAGTATGTGGGTATCCTTCCCCCAACTTGTGCTATCAGCATCCCAAAGGACAACGAAATCCGATAATTACACCCGAGTTACAAGGAAATATGTTCAGATGAATGGAGCCCTCGGCTATATGCCCTGAACCTCCTATGGGGTCGGGGGCAGAAAGGAACAAATGTCATTGCAGAGGGGTATCAAACCAGACATGGTGACGAAATATCAATAAATTTTGTAAATATTCTGCTAAAAAACAGCAATTGCATGTCATACACGCTAATTTTAATATTGATGTCGACGCAATTTATTCAGAATTTTCTTAAATAAAATGAGAGATTACATGTGGAATATATAATATAACTGAAACAAACAAACACAAATATTTCAATATTTTGGCCAAAAGCCTGGATAAACATGTAGTGAGTCTGACATTTGTAGAATGATGTCCTCCAGAGGGTGAATTAGTGATACATTAGTGATGCTACACCACAGTGGAATAGCATAACCAAATTCACCCTCTTGGAACCTCCTACTGCTTAGGTTTAGCTTCTGGGAAGTATCTATAGTCAAAAATTAACATTTGCAGAAGATAAAATGCATGGTGAACATCACCAGCTTCAACTGGGTCTTCCATAGCATTTGAGGAATAAGCAGAATGAGGTTCCCAGAGGGGGAATTTGGTGATGCTATTATTACTAAATTCACCCTCTGGGGACCTCATTCTGTAAATGTCAGACAGACTACATCTAGAAAAGTTCAAAATCATAAACATATTAAACATGTTTTATCTCTTCCAAAACTTTCAAAAACAACAAATTACGTTTTCATTACCAGTAGACACAGGAGTAACATCTGGGCTAGTATTCACCAACTGGGTTAATTTTATATAACGGAGAGTTCATTGGGTAGCGGCTGAAGGCACAAGATGCATTCGCTAGCATTTACGATACATACTTTAGCCGATATGATTAACCCAATCTATCAGATTTGCAAATTGACACAACTAAATCACGAACACTAATTGGATAAAATCCGCATAATGGTAGAGATTTAGGTGAATCTTTGCAGATTGGGTGCCAAATATATACTAGGCTGCAGATTGGGTGTTGAATATATATTGAGGCTAGTGGAAACTTCCAGTCTCCTTATATTCCAGAACGTGGACAAAAATTGATAAACAAAAACCTGTTCCTTTCGTCAGTGGTATATTATTTCGCTCCACGATATTTACCACTCATAATTGAAATGATTCAAACATAATTCTATGGGAAGGTTTTTAAGTAACTGGTGACCGACAATAAGTTGTCAATCTATAATCCAGGGACCAGCCTAGAAGGCGATTTGGGAGACAGGGACCAGTCTAGAGGGCAACTTGGGAGACAGGGACCAGTCTAGAGGGTGACTTGGGAGACAGGGACCAGACTAGAGGGCGACTTGGGAGACAGGGACCAGCCTAGAGGGCGACTTGGGAGACAGGGACCAGCCTAGAGGGCGACTTTGGAGACGGGGACCAGCCTAGAGGGCGACTTGGGAGATGGGGACCAGCCTAGAGGGCGACTTGGGAGACAGGGACCAGTCTAGAGGGTGACTTGAGAGACGGGGACCAGCCTAGAGGGCGACTTGGGAGATGGGGACCAGTCTAGAGGGCGACTTGGGAGACGGGGACCAGTCTAGAAGGCGACTTGGGCGATGTGGTGACTTGGGAGATGGGGACCAGCCTATAGGGTGACTTGGGAGACGGGGACCAGCCTAGAGGGCGACTTGAGAGACAGGGACCAGCCTAGAGGGCGACTTGGGAGACAGGAACCAGCCTAGAGGGCGACTTGGGAGACAGGGACCAGCCTAGAGGGTGACTTGGGAGACAGGGACCAGCCTAGAGGGCGACAGGGACCAGCCTAGAGGGCAACTTGGGAGACGGGGACCAGCCTAGAGGGTGACTTGGGAGACAGGGACCAGCCTAGAGGGCGACTTGGGAGATGGGGACCAGCCTAGAGGGCGACTTGGGAGATGGGGACCAGCCTAGAGGGTGACTTGGGAGATGGGGACCAGCCTAGAGGGCGACTCCCTAAATTGTGCGACTTCTCAGTGAACTTCTCATATATCAGTATGCATATGTCCCAACATCATTGTAGTCAGTCAATATACTTTAAATATGGTGTTCTAAATCACTATAATCATTTTATAAGTGAACTCTTGTGTTGTATAATAATTACTGGATCATAGAAGGGTGATGTTAAGATGTAAATTGAACTTCAGCTATTGTTACTTCTCCCTGATAACAGTCCACAATATCAAAACTGGGAGAAGTGACTTCTCCAAATTTGGTACCTCTAGGCTGGTGCCTGCTACGATCAGCCTTAAATTCACTTGATTGGATAATTCTATACCGTGACAACGACCGCAGATTATAAGTTACAGGGCGAGTTGTTGCCGGATACGGTGTCATATGAGGCGAAGTGAGATTAATATCGGGTGAGGCCCTAGCCGAGCCTGATATTAATCTTGCTGAGCCTCATATGTCACAGTAGCCGGCAACTAAGAGTCCTGTAACGATTTTATCATACTTTCCCTGTGAGAATTTGAAATACTTGTACGAAGTTCATTAGCTGCCAGTAAGTAAATTTGTTGTTTATGGTCATTAACTTAATATATAACACCACAGTGACGCGTCATGGGCGTTGAACGTCAACGCATTGAGTCAATGGCTAATCAGCAGAATCAGGACAACAAATTGAGTTTGATAGTTAATTTATGAGTGTTTAGAATTCCTCAAATATATCACATGCAGGTTTTGGTACATGGTACTATCTCTTAAATTCACAGAAAATGATTTCCGACAGATATCCCTTTTCTTGGCGCCAAAATACACCGAAAACATACCCGAGGCGGCAGAGTTCCATGAAAAACAAGATGGCGTCTATCGACCACATATGAATCCATATACCCCCTGGGGCTTTCAATATGGGGTCGGTGACAATCAACGTGAACCTAATATGCCCCCATCTCGTGTCAGTAGATCTCCATTCTCATTGGTCAATCTAATAGGACAGCATGATAAAGCTTCACATGGAGCCTTGCCCGGTATAAATCACCTGTACTATATATACATCCAGTTGGTGAATACGAGACCTGGTGTTACAATTAAAATATTGTAATGTTCTAGAAATAGTAAATAATTTCTGTAAAAGTTTGTTGAAAGAGTAAGTCAAACTGACATAAGAATACAGTAATGCCCTAAATAATTGACTTCTTAACCACAACAGAATTATGGGTAATGTTTCAGGATTTAGTCGGAAATATGACTTGTTGCCATTCATCGGAAAGCTCTCACAGAGCTTTCCGATGAATGGCAACAAGCCATATTTCTGACTAAATCTTGAAAAGTTACCCATAATTCTGCTGTGGTTTAGGGGTCAATTATTTAGGGCATTACTGTACATTATGAATATCCAAACAGAATCCTGTGGATTCAAGGAAATCTGCGGGTGGAGCTGCGGGTGCCATAACTATGATTTTGTGAATGTCGAGCAGGACGTTGCACTGATCTGTCAGGACTTTTGCTCTTCTTTAATTCTTCTACTGTCACTCCTTTATCAGCCAGCTCCTCTTTGACTCGTCGGAGATACGTTTTATCTGGGTACCCAAAACTAAAAATATTAGCAATACATTATTTTAGACTCATTGGAGGTATGTTTGAAATGGGTACCCAAAGCTAAATATATTAACAATATATGATGTTTGACTTGTTGGAGGTACATTTCATTCAGGTATCCAAAGCTGTAAAATATGATTACACTTACACATGGGGACAAAATGCAAGTTGTTAATACATTGAATGAATTTTATGGTAAATATTGCCGTCTAAGCCTTCACTAAGTATTTGTACCTATTAATAAAGTCCATAATCTTCGTTTAACATAAAAGTAAAATTCCAATTTCTTAGGTCAAATCAATTTTTAAAGCATGCGGTTACCAGTGATGACTTTTTGAAAAACAAAGAGGTATAACTCTTTAATGGAAATTGTGAACAACGTCAATGAACCGTCATTTGAAGCCCCCCTGATGCCAAACATGCAAACCAAATTTCATCGAGATCCAATAACAGATGGTCGAGATATATGAGCAGACGGACACAATGATGAATGAATGAACAGACGGATGGCCCGATAAACGCATGTAATCCAGTATACCCCCATAATTACACAGGAGAGATTCCATAATTGTAACCGATGAAAAGCCAAATCGCTCATAAAGTCACTTAAAATGTGCAAGTGAAGTATGTTATTTAGGAACAGAACATAACTAAAATATATATTCCCCGCATTATTTTTCGACTTTATAAGGTTCCCTGTGAAAACAAAAAAAAGTTCCCATGTTTTGTACTGGTGGCATATGATCTCTATGGGCGTAAGCCAGAGTAGAGATTCGTGGTATGATCTAACATGTAACGTACTAGAATAACATGAGATTGATGAGTATAAAGTACTTCACACAGCTGGTGCATGATACAGTACAAAGTATTTGGGAAGATAAAATTGTTGTAACTAAATATATTGAGAACGATATTTTTTAGAATGGGAAACTAAGACATATTACGCCATATTGGCAACATCTATTGGTTTTATGCCGAGTTGACATTGGGCCTGGTACACTCAAGTTCCACAGATTCAGTCCACTGGAATTTTGAAAACAGCATTTTCCACCCAGCATATATGTGACCCGCCATATCAAATCCAGTCGTAAGTCGGGATTTTTTTACCCTGTGCCAATGCATTCTCTTATATATGCGAGTCGACCATAGGTCGCCTCGCATATATAAGAGAATGCATTGGCCTAACAATTTTTTACAATTTTAATAATTTTTTCTTGTATTCTTTAACAATTTTATAATTTCACCCATACAGAGCCCCAGACAAACATGAGCAGACGACACTCTTCTATATGCTTCTATATATGTGTGGGGCTCCCTGCAGGGTAATGGATGTTTTTTATTTTAATACTAGGCCAACTAAATCAATTTTTGTGTGTGTATGCAATTGTGACTAAGTATAATTAAATACATCGAAACAAAAGTGTTTACCCAATCACAGAGCCGCAAACAAAAGGTAACGAGACTGAAACTGATAGATTTAATTTAGGAAGAGGGAAATAGTGTACGGGTTTTTCCAGGAATTACCATAACTAATCTAATTTTCTATCGCACATAATTATTTTGGCGATTGCTCTGTGTAATCATTCCAAATCCCGCGATCATAAAGGAATGCCAACTATTCAAGGGTTTTCCAACATTTCAAGGATTTATACATACCCTATTATTCAAGGGTTTTCAATGAGTTTAGGTGAAATACAAGGTTATTCAAGGAGCCGTGGTAACCATGTTTATTGACATTAGTACAAGTCAATTTTCCTTCTCTTTGAAGACTGCCGACATCTTTTATCAATTGAAAACTAGGATCCTTATGATGCATACCATATGAAGGTATGTGTTACGCTTTACAACACCAGTTATCCTACGTTGTTGTGCGCAGACAGTAACGTACTATGTGGAGCCACAAAATAAGCGGCGACAAACAGGTGAGTCATATTTCTGTCTATCAATTATCTTTTTTGCGGACGAAAAAAACTAAAATCTGGTAGTACCCTTTGTAGCATATACCCTGGCATCCACAGGCAGTATTTTTCAGTAACCTACAGTAATGCCCTAAGTAATCCACTCCATAACCACAGCAGAATTATGGGTAACTTTTCAGGATTTAGTCAGAAATGTGGAGTGTTGCCATTCATCGGAAAGCTCTCGGGGAGAGCTTTCCGATGAATGGCAACAAGCCATATTTCGACTAAATCCTGAAAAGTTACCCATAATTCTGCTGTGGTTATGGAGTCGATTACTTAGGGCATTACTGTATCCTTAGAATTATTGAAATTATATTATAGTCGGAATTATGGCTTGTTGCCACTCATCGGAAAGCTCTCAGTGAGAGCTTTCCGATGAATGCCAACAAGCCATATTTCTGATTAAATCCTGAAAAGTTACCCATAATTCTGCTGTGGTTAAGGAGTCGCTTATTTAGGGCATTACTGTATTTCCGAACATCCAAATCATGTGATCAAATACAGGGAGTTGTTTCTGGACCAACATACTGGAAAATGAAAGTATATGATGAAGTCTGAGGATGGCATAGTTCCAAATGAACAAGTGAAAGAATTAAAAGCGAATAGATATGAGCAAAGGGATGGTGTATACATAATCAACAATATTACGAAAAAGAATAAACTAAACAGTCCAGTAAAAGTCCCAGAAAGCAGAAGGTCAATCACATTTGAAGACCAATGTCGCCGAAATGAGAGTCAGGAAAGCAGGATAATAGGAGCTGACGATACATCGACCAATGAAAAGGAGACATTCTTAAGAGAAGTCGCCACTTTGATGCCATGGCAACTATTTCATATACAATAAATATTCATGGTGGGTGACGGGGTTTGCCGAATGGAAGTGGGCGTCGCCTATACAAGACCTCATATTCCCAACTGTTGCAAAAATGTGGACTGGGAAATGGACTAGTCACAGTCAACTGCGTAAACATTGTGTGGCTTGCTGGGTGTGGGAAAAAAGTTGAATTTTTCGCCTGTTCTTCTATCAAAATGATGGCTATCTTCATGTGATTTTCGTTTTGATGAATAGCCTGTTGTTCTGGCCCTACCTCGATCATGCGCTCGTTTTCATTTAGTAAATAATCAACATACCATATTACATTTATCGTTTCCGAAAGCAAAACAAGAACAACTTACACACTTGGAAGTCCCTGTTCGCTTAAAATAGATTATGTAATTCATGGAAGGGGAACGAAACACACGCGAAACGAAATTCTCATAGTTCGATTGAACAGCCACAGCGAGTGAGTGAACTCTTTGATGCGCGTCGATGTTTGATCATCATACTTTAATTTAGTCTTTACCGGCAAAAATCATGCTTACAGATCATCGTAATTTGGGCACAATTTTGCATTTACAGTAATGCTCTAATTAATCAACTTCTTAACCACAGCATAATTATGGGTAACTTTTAAGGATTTAGTCGGAAATATGCCTTGTTGCTATTCATCGGAAAGCTCTCGGCAAGAGCTTTCCGATGAATGGCAACAAGCTATATTTCCGACTAAATCCTGAAAAGTTACCCATAATTTTGCTGTGGTTAAGAAGTCGATTAATTAGAGCATTACTTTATGACACACTATTTACCGGCTCTAAATTGGAGGAATTTAATATAGGAAACATGTATTTATCGGTAGACGAATTCACTAGTATACTCCTTTGACTTAATAGTATTCACTAGTATACACCTATGACTTAATAAAATGGAATCTTCCATCATAACTGTCCAAAAAAATGCAACATATCAAGTTACTTGGACACGTTTCATTGTATCAGATATTTCTATTATCGTTTAGTTCATAGGGATTTGATGAGACATATTCCATGGTATTTTAATGACAAATATAGCCCTAATATTCAAGTTAGCGAATATTTCAGATCACAGTTGTGAACAAAGCTTACATTATATTCTGCACCAAGTTGAAGATGTGGTACTTGTATATACTCAGAGTATTATTTCAGGTCCTCTGATGATATTTACACTTGGTTTCAATCTATTTCCCCATTTTATCCAGGAAAGAACATATTTTTGGTGCAAAACAGCGCACACATGTTATCTTTTTTTGGCGCACAATTGTTATCTTTGTCATTTCTCAGGTGCGCACATGTTATCCATGAACGCTGGCTGGTGGTTCCCAAATTGTCATTTTCTTGTGATAAACTTGAACAAAAGATAGGGTTATATTGGTTATTTGGGTACCCAAGAGAACCAAAATCATAGTTATGTTGAAACGTTTGAGCATGTATGAGTTTTTTTCGGCAAAAATTGCCACCGAAGTGGTGCAAGTTACTTCGAAAACAGAAACTGTCGCATTGATATGGTAATAATTTCAATAATTTTAAGGATAGGATACTGAAAAAACTTTCTATGGACGCCAGGGTATATGCTACGAAGGGTATTACCAGACTTTTGTTTTTTCGTCAGAGAAAAAGTGAAACATGTTTCACATGTTTGTTATAGCTCAGTTTATGACACAAATGTCAGATAACTGGAGTGTTTACATTGCATTGAAAATAGAATCTCTCTGTTGTGTGTGTTAATGGATACAACGTAACAGATGTATCACAGCCTTGGTGTTATTTTCTCTAATAAATTTCCTGCACAATGCACGCAATGTACTCATTTCAACGCTACTTTAATCAATTTACTTATGAACAGTTTGGAGACATTGTAAAAATAGATTTACTTACGAACAGTTTTGAGAAATGGTAAATAGTTTACTTTCAGATTTCGTTATAGAGACTCACTAATTCGTCAATATGAATGAAAATCCATCGTAAAGAGAAACTGTACATAACTCACTTTTCTGGCCCTCCGTGTTCAGATGTTTTATGATGTATGTCATTCCATGTGACAACATCATCTACATCCAGCGTTCTCGATCGTCCGATCGTAAAAGTGAGCCTTCTTTCAAACGCGAGCTTCAGCAAGGCTAACACTTCTCGGCCCTCGGAATTGTCCGGTAGATATGCTGTCCGGTAAGCACCCTTGTATGGTTTCCCTGGATTCGGGTGGTTTTCCTGAAAAGATATATGTATTCCTTCAACCTGTGAGTGCCGTTGTAAATCAACCTGTGAGTGCCGTTGTAAATCAACCTGTGAGTGCCGTTGTAAATCAATCTGTGAGTGCCGTTGTAAATCAACCTGTGAGTGCCGTTGTAAATCAATCTATGAGAGTGTGAGTGCCGTTGTAAATCAATCTGTGAGTGACGTTGTAAATCAATCTGTGAGAGTGTGAGTGCCGTTGTAAATCAATCTGTGAGTGACGTTGTAAATCAATCTGTGAGTGCCATTGTAAATCAATCTGTGAGTGCCATTGTAAATCAATCTGTGAGTGCCGTTGTAAATCAACCTGTGAGTGCCGTTGTAAAGTCTACTTGGATTGGGATGGTTTTCTTGCAAAGATTCTTTCTATAATAAATAATATAACGCCCACTAATGCTGCATTTCATTTTAGAACTTTATTTATAATTGGTTACCCAGCATTGCAAGGGTTAAAAGAGTACACAAGCCTTTAATATTATTTATTACGGGTGACAGATAATAAAGTCACTTACTAAATATATTCACATTCTTTACCAATGCCAAAGATGAACCCACAACACTAACAGTTAAGTGTCCCGACCCTTCTGCCATTATTTTGGTGACTTTATATCACGCCATTAGATTCCCATTATCATGTCGATGCATCTTAGTTTGCAGAAAATTGGTAAATTTACAATGAGAAGTTTGGAACATAATGTGATAAGATATCTGAGAAATTAAACAATTCCATTTTTTCCCTGCACAGAACAAAATTTATCACATATTAATTAGCCCCTAAACCTGGCCTCATATTTTTTAGTAAGACACACATGTATTATTGGCACATGCAGGGATGTAACAGCTTAGCGCAATAATATCGATCAATGTTATTATTATGTTAATTAGTATACAACTATGAAATTAATTTTGTCAATTTTGTCAACATGAAAGCTTGGCTCGAATAGAATTTAGTACACTTGGTTAATAATTTTATACAGAATTGCGACTCATCAGAGATCCTCTATGGTGCGGGTGCCTATGATAAACAACTAATATTTTGTGTTGAACGGCCTTATATATAGTGAATTATTATTAAATATAAATTAAAGTCGAGGAGAATCCTCCAGGGAGGCTCTCAATCTAAGCAAAATCCTTGTAATGGTCTAGCACTTTCGATAACTGGTGTATCTTCATCAGGACCAGAATGGCATGGGCAGAAGTGGATTTTTGCCTGTCCTTTTATACTTTAGATTGGTTGAGAGTGTAATTTGATTGGTCAATGAGTAGAGGTCAGTGGGTAGTAGTTAACCCAGAAGAGGTCATGAGGTGGTGTGCGGGTATATTGCGGGTATTTTTTCCCGTTGAGATTTGCGGGTAGTTTGTGCGGGTATATGGTCGCTTCCCCATAACTGCAGTTCAGTGCGGGTAGTTGTGTGGGTATGTTGGATTCGGTGCTCCAAATATGTCGGTTGGCCCTTGATTTCCGTTCAATTTGTGCGGGTAGTTCAAGCGGGTATGTTTTTTACCATACACTGTGGTCGAGTGCAGGTAGTGGTAGCGGGTATGTTGGGTGCATTGCTACAGGTGACCAGGTGTGTGCATAGATTTGAGTATGAACGTTTGGGGTATATGATATGTAAGCCTGGTTGCCCAAGCTTTGTGGTTGCGGGTATGCGTCGAACATGCAACGTTCATACGGCCGGAAATGATGTGGCTATGTCGTTTTAATCATGACAATAAGTACCCAACACTGGTGTGTATTGTTTAGTATCCGTAGTTGTAGTGCTCCGTTGATGGTATGGGTACTTCTTGTATCCAGGTATGGTTTACAAGAGGATTTATCTATCGCGATATATCTTGTGCAGAGCGTGCACGAGTGGGGTGTGGTTTGTAATTGTTTAAACAGGAAGGTCTTGATTAGCAGAGACCCATGTTGGGTGTTGCGTGGTCGCGACGATGGTGGTTTGTTGGTGTGCAGAGTGTGAGTATATATAATATTTTTTTACCCAAAATATGTATCTCCTATAATAAATATCTTGGACACTGAAACTAATGGTTATATATTCTTGCTTGCAAGAAATCTAGAAGTCGTAAAAAAAACAAATCGGTACGCAATACCTCGAGTCAAATGCCAATTAATGGCGATATATTCTTTGGACCAATCATGCGAGTCCTTTCACTATAACAGCGATGGAAAGACAAGACCTCATTCATTTTAATTTCTTCCTCCTGTGTGTTTGATGCGTTTGACCGAGTGCGCGGGGCGGGAATGTTGATCCCAACTGGGAGGGCCCTCTATGTTCAGTGTCCAAGATATTTATTATAGGAGATACATATTTTGGGTAAAAAAATATTATATCTCCTTCAAATATATCTTGGACACTGAAACTAATGGTTATAATTAGAATTCTTGAAGAGGAGGAGGCCACGAGGCAGATAATCCGACTATGTCCATGAAACCCACCTGCTGAAGCAGAAAAGACCTGCATCCTGTACCAAAAAGATTTCTTGGTAGACATGTGCCAAAAATAGATCATTGTGTCCCATATGTAATAGTTCAGATAAACTCAAAAACAACTGAGCCTCCTAACAGGAAACACCACGTACTTCATGTGTCCTACTAGTAATGATCACAGGGTGAAGGGGTCCAGGATAAACATTGGTCATAGGCAAGGGGGATAACTCATTCATTCATGTACCTAATAGGATAAAGGAACCTATCCCACCCCCCCCCCCCCTCCTTAGAGGATGAAGCAGCACTATCACGACATCCAGAGGATGCTGACTGGCCCACAATACATGCAAAAGGTGCAACGAGGGGAAAACACGGTTATGACAGCCCCCCCCCCCCCCCCCCCCCCCCGCCAGAAAAGCTGAATCAATACTCAGAATGGATCTCACAAAATGAGGCAATGCTCAGTGCGGTATGACCGACTTGACAGTATTTTGAGCCCGACCGAGAGACCCAGGGGAGATATGAGAAACCGTTGGGCCCAGACCAATGGGGGTCCGGGAATCACCAGGAAAACATGACATGAGTTGAGCACTGGAAATCATGACCCTGGAAAGAAAAAACATACACATAAGGGAGGGGACCAAGATGGAAAGATTGCCTGCCTCTGGTACACCAAGCCAAGGAACTGGAAATTGAAGTGTACGGGCAACCAAGGAGAGGAACTAATACCGCGACTGGAACACTGTCTGATCACACGGCCAATCTGTGATGCAATGAACCGGCCTGCATGGTTTCAAAATAAATGTGGAACTTAGTTTAATATCGTTCGTCAGGTGGTGGTATAGGAAACCCATACCGTAGGTTAGCAGAAAGTTACAAAAACTGTGATAACCCGCCAACTGGTATGCTCAAGCACCGATGGGCATGCAGCAATAAGTGTGAAATGTCGCAAAGGTGAGAATCGGTAATCGCTAAATCAGATTAGAATTAGAATCACGCCTGCCAAGTGATGTTAAACACTCGGCCCGAGTGATAACATAGAATTGGAAAATATTCTTGGTTCAAAGTCTGTGAGCACTGTGACAAAGACGATAACAAAATGGACTACGTACATGACGCCTAGACACCAATGAAATGCCGATACGCTATATGATGAAATCCTATGGTGTTAGGTGGTCACTGAAAGATACATCCCAAATCTAGAAGTAAAATTGAAAATGAGCATAGTTCAGACGATAGTGTCTATGGAGCTGAACGGTCGATATTCATGATATGTTCGGCGAAGTGAGTAGAGCGCCAATTTCCCCTGTGAGATATAGCACCCGCATACTAACTTATCAGGTTCACACACACGATCAAGTCCATAATACGTCTAGGTTTGTCTCATAAAAGCGGCCTAATTGTTGAATAAAAATCTAACAGATTAGAAGGCCCAAAACTATAAAGACAGGTCTCAACAACACCTGGAATACCCCGACGGGATAAGAACGGAGGTGAGAATGGAGGCGAAAGAAACTTATTCAGGAGCAGTTCCTGAATGCGGCACATAGCCAGAGCAATGCGATATGGCAGAAAGCAGACTGACCGAGGAAACCTCAGAGTACAAAGAATGAAGGTAATATTGTACAAAACACTCAGTCGAATGAATGCCACTTGTCGGCGACTAGGAACAATGAGGTAGCCAAGGCAAGAAAGGGTTCGGAAAAACCGCTATGTGCCGTGACAGCATGAACCTGGATGGACTGAGACAGAACGAGCGGTAGATGCTGCAGAACCTCCATCGCTGCTCGTCGCTGCGAAGGTTGTGGGAGCCGCGACTACAAATAGAGGAGGCATGACCACCAACAGATTCCGAGCCTGCAGCGCAGGCTGTACCGAGTTGACAGAGGAAAATTCACTGTTGCCCATCTTGGAGAAGGTTGTGGAAGCCGCGACTACAAATAGAGGAGGCATGACCACCAACAGATTTCGAGCCTGCAGCGCAGGCTGTACCGAGTGGACAGAGGAAAATTCATTGTTTCCTGTCTCTGCGAAGGTTGTGGAAGCCGCGACTACAAATAGAGGAGGCATGACCACTAACAGACCCTGAGCCTGCTGCGCAGGCTGTATCGAGTTGGCAGAGGAAAATCGTCACACGTTGGTTTTTGTTCTTGATATGTGGGGCCCCATGCAGTCCTTCGGTTGTGGAAGACAGGCGTACTTCTCTGCGGATGGCTCAGGAGGCCGCGACCAATAAGGAGGAGGCATGTCCCGCAACCGACTCCAGCGGAGGCTCCATGTGAATGGAGGAAACAAGAGAATGGCGCTGTTTGTTCTTCCTTTTTCTGTGCTGTTAGTATCGTGCTGGTAATGCATGCAAAATTGTGCTCAATTGTTATCCTAAGACCGAAGGACTGACCCATCCGAAATGACCCTCGGGGAAGGCACTCTCGGATGGGCATGGCGAACTCGGACACGCATCAAACACTGCCAAATCCAGGAGATGTTGCGACAGCACGTCCTCGTCTCTGAACAGCACCGTCCGTCCGGAGATGGGGGGAAAGGGGCAAGTATCCCGACCAGGTCACCTGGTGTGATGAGGCAAGAAATTCCGGAGCCTCGGAAAGGAAACTAAGTCTAAGTTCTGGCCTAGGAGCCCAAAAGAGGCCAGAAACTGTAAAAGCAAGGCCACACTGGTGGAGGAAAGAACACAGGTGAATAATAGGGATACATACCCATCCCAAAACAGGGAGGGACGGATGCCGGAAAAGACGTTGACGAATGGAGGACAGGTCAGAACCCGTGCGGTCAAATCCCCTGGAGTGGAAGCAGTGGCAGTTGACACATTGAACTGCGTAGGCAGGCAATGTGCCGAGGGCACCGGGGCTTGCCAGCTAAACGGACCACTGATGTGGTAGCTGTAGCAAGTGGCCGGCTGGTGCAGCGATGGTGCGAACCCGGCGGAACCGGAGGCAGGACCAAGGGCAGCTGCCCTTGGACCACTATCGCTGCCCTTCTCTGCGGGGGCTATGGACGCCGCGACCCTGAGGGAGGAGGCATGTCCACCAACCAACTCCAGCGGCGTCTCCAAGTTAATGGAGGATGCAAGAGAAGGTGCCACGTCAGCAGAGGTGCCACGATCATTGAACTTGATAATCGATAGTCAATACTAGATTAGAATTGATGAAGCGTATCTAATAGCAAGGACAGAGGAAGTAGTGCATAATATTCACATGTGCATAATTTGTATCAGAAACCACCGAGACTGTCCTTCCCATGACAAAAAATATAGTTTCGTTGATTAGAAGGGTGTAATTGCACCGGTAATATAATTGTGAGTTGGGGTTATCTCAAATCAAAGGTCATTGTGTGATATACCCAAGTCCACTGACAATTTCACATGCCCATAAATTAACGGAGATGGGAAATGTGCTAAATATATCTTCGCATATTTTAATATTGATGGTGACCAGGTGGACAAGTGCAAATGGTGAATACCCGTGAATAGAAAATTGCGAGAGCAATCGTTACTGACTCGTGGGAAGGAAAGCCGGTAATTAGTAATGAGCACAATGCGTTACCAATATCTTTGCACGATCAACGATCGTTAACCTGTCCGTTGGATATTAAACTGTAAAACAGGTTATCCAAATATGTCTGGTACTTTTCGACATCCGAAATAAAGAACTCAGACTAATCGCAGCCGAAAATGGTCATCGAATATCGGCCGTATCAACATTTCATCGATTATACGCTTAATTGTGGCACCCCTACCTGTCGGAGGGAAATAACATTTCGAAGTTTTCATCGGAAAAGCATTGAGCCTTATGTTCAATGTAGAGAGAAGAGGCAAGCCACACTGTGGATATTTTATCTAGCATCCGTGAGGAAAATTATTGTAAAATATTGTAATGTAAAATATTGTAAATTATTACTTCTAATACATTTGGATAGGATTTTGTCAGGGACCAAACTCCAAACTGGAGTGTAGTGGAGACGACAACACGATATTGCATCCGGTGCAGTGTTAACAAAATCCTGACGAGAACCCGAAAGACTCGAAAGAGCATCGGTTTGTTTTATTGAGTATTGATTTATGCAAACAAAAACGATATTTGTTCTAAGTGATTCTCGTAAATAAAACAAAATTGAAATATTTGTTAATGAAAATATCCACCCACGGACTACTGTCATTAATAAGACAGTATTGTAGAATAAAAGATTGTTGAACAATTGTAAAACTAAATTGCGAAAATTGGAAAACACGTGCGTAGTGCACGAAATTAGGCAACTGCGTGTTGTCGTTCGCAATAGCATAAAGAGAAACGTTCATGAGAAATGAACAGATAAAAAATGCGACTTATCTTGCGTCTAGAAGAATTTAAAATGAATGAGGTCTTGTCTTTCCATCGCTGTTATAGTGAAAGGACTCGCATGATTGGTCCAAAGAATATATCGCCATTAATTGGCATTTGACAAGTGCGCGTACTCGAGGTAATGTGTACCGAATTTTTTTTTTTTACGACTTCTAGATTTCTTGCAAGCAAGAATATATATAAACCATTAGTTTCAGTGTCCAAGATATATTTGAAGGAGATATTATTAAATATACCTTCCGGATTCCACTCCAGATGACATAGATAAACAACTAATATTTTGTGTTGAGTGGCCTTATATATAGTGAATTATTATACAGTATACCTTCTGCATTCCACTCTGGATGGTATAGATGCTTAAGATAAACAACTAATATTATGTGTTGAGTGGCCTTATATATAGTGAATTATTATACAGTATACCTTCTGGATTCCAGTCCGGAGGGCATAGTTTATTTCTATAGCACCATAGCTCTCGTATCCCGCTAGATGTTTGAAAGATTTAACACTTGATTCCATCGTTCCGTCTTCAGGCTGATCCCCCGTCAGTATGCCGTACACCTTCCCACACAACGGACAGGTCGGTTTGAACTTAAAGCTCTGATCTATGCAGTCCTTACAGAAGACGTGACCACACTTATCGAGCTTTTTAGGCTCGGTAATCTTATCCATGCATATGGAACAATTCTCCTCCTCCGGCTTCTCATCCTTTATCGTTCCCATTGATAAAGGTTTTTCAGGTGCTTTATTTTTTGAGTTGTTTTTCGAGTCATGTTTGTCGCAGTCTTTACAAAGATTGATCATTCTCTCCCTGAGTTTCGACTGTGCTACATCTTTTTCGGTGATGACGTGGATTTCAGACAGTGACCGATCACTGCGTGATATCTCACAAATAATTAAATCAAATAATAAATTGACTGCTGTTTCTTTTGGTGCACCAGCATTACCTACAAAAAATAATATATGTTGGAATAATTACTTTCGCATGAATTATTTATACTCATTTATAGTAACATAAATATCTATCATTCTTCATAAAGGTCACACACAGGTGATACAAAAGTAATTTTATGTCCTATAATCAATAAAAAACCTGGAAAATTCCGTTGAAAAAAATCTATTATTATTATTAAAAAACCGAATTTTGTAGCCAGATTGGACAGGTAGCAGAAGGTAGGAGCTTCACACTATCCAAATAACCTGTTGACATTATTACAATACATAAGTGATTTAAAGATGGTCTATCTATTCCGGGTCACAATTACAACAACAACATAAATTTTATAAGTCCCAATTTCAATATTACAAACAGCTATTTTGTGAATAATTTAAAATACAGAAAAACCATCATTCCCAGATGAACAAAGAAGGATAACTTTAGAACGGAATGACAATGTTTTTAGGCACTCTTTGAAAGCACTTCTGATGGCATCCATCCATACCAAGTTTCATTCAGATCCGATGAACCATGACTGAAGATATCTGGGCACACATGTATTATCTGTTTGGCAGTCTGTTGTCTCATTATATTTATGAACCATGAGTGAAGATATTTCGGCAGACATGTATTATCAGTTTGACAGACAGTTGTGTCTGATTATATTTCCCAAACTGTACACTTTTTTAATAAATGATGGGGAATCTATTTAGTAAAGAAATTGTTAACTCTATAATAAATACTCAGGAAATGTTCAGATAATAATTTCAACAAATGTCATTTGCTAGGTTGAACTTATCATCTGAACTTACAAAGAATATAAATCCTTTTGCACTTGTATTTTCTCATCTACTCATTTTCCTAAACACCCCCTCCAATTTAATAGTAGATGATTCCAATGTATACTATTAAACTGAATGGGAGAATCCATTTAGTGAAGAGTTAAACTTACCTGCGCACAGTATCGGGAAAGTAACAGAATGTAGCGCATATGCATCAATGGTTGTGAAAACTTTCTTAATACAGTCCGAGAAAATGGGAGAATCCATTTATAAAAGAAAGGGTTAAACTTACCTGCACACAGTATCGGGAAGGTAACTGTCTGTAGCCCGTATTCACTGATCCTTGTGAAAACATTCTTAATACAGTCAGAGAATATATTCTCAAATTTGTCTTTTTCACTTCGATATCCTGGTAAAACAACATGGACAACATTTCGAGTAGGCAGATTTCCACCGCATGTTATGAAAACAGTCCCGAGTTTATCTTCATGCCTATTCGACATCTCCGACAAATGATCCTGATAATCCTTTCCTCCTTTCCTCTTTACTGCATTTTGTAAATATCCGTTAGAACTCCTGTTCCATCCAATCACTATACAGTCAGTATTTACTTTTAGTAAATCACCTTTGTAACCATAAATCGTTGTTTTGCTCAATTCACACATGTCAGCCTCAGTACCATTTTCTAATTTAATTTTTTTGTATCGTCCGATCTTCTCACTTTTGGACTCTTTCATTTCATCATCAACCATCACATAGCTGTCAAGCTGTAGGTTCTCTGACATACCATCTCCTTGTTGATAATGTGAGTCGACACCTTGGTAGACTGATTGATCAATGGGGTTCACTATGGGTGAATTCTTCCGGAATTCTGTCTCCATCTTGGAAAGCATATCCTCACTAACATCAACAAAATGGATCACCTCCAGCGTTGAGTTTGATGTTCTGTGTTCGCTGTAGTATCGTGCTGCATCAGCGTAAACCTTAGCACAATGTCGCTTTGGTACTCTGTAGATACCTAAAGTTAAAAGATATCATAACATTCACATCTGACCTATTATAGTTACAGGGACAGATATATTATTTACCGAGGGCATTATGGTTTTGTGATAACATTCATTTGAAAGCCATATAGTAGGAGTATACGATGTACGTTGTATAGTATAGATCATGCCATGAATCTGTACATAAGGGCATTAGCCAAAGTAGAGTTTCATGGCATGATCTATGTGTAGTATTGCACTAATGTTAACTTGAAGAAAAGATTTAATTTTGCCTAGTAACATTTAATGAAATATTCATGGTTCCAGGCCTCCATGCAGTTACAACATAACATATTTTTGCATTATTCCAATGAAAAAGAAATTGTGAAAAAACCAAATGTGACATATAAACTAGACACATTACACACACACCAATATGTCATATAACCCTTGCAAAAAGAAATCCGAGCTATTTTAAAGAAGTTTGGGAATCCTAGGAATTCATAGGATTTCCAAGGTTTGAACCAAGCTTTTTGAATGAAAATATTTACTCTTCAACAAAGTTTGGAAATCCTTGGTTGGAACCTTGGTAAAGCTTAGTAAAGCTTGGATCTAAGTTTTACCAAGCTTTACCAAGCTTTACCAAGGTTGTCACATAAAGTGAAACCTTGGAAAAGCTTGGAAAAGCTTGGAAATCCTTGACTCAGTGTTGACCAACCTTGGTAAAGCTAAGTAAAGCTTGGATCTAATAGTTACTAAGCTTTTCCAAGCTTTACCAAGGTTCTTACATGAAGTTTGAAAAGCTTGGAAATCCTTGGAAAAACTTGGTAAAGCTTAGTTGTAGGTCACATGACTGGGTCACATGACTATGCAGACGTCACTGTTGTATGTGGCAGCATTTTGAATTAACTGTTGCACTGAGTTTAAATCCATGCTTTATCACAACAATTTTCACATAAGTTATTGTTTGTGTGGCCATGATGTTTTCTATTTTACTCATAGCATATGGCTGTACATGTAGTGATATTTTTATTTATGATATTATTTTAACAATTGTTTTACCATTTCCAAGACTGACCTTAAGGACCACTATCTACCTTTTCATTCAAAAGGCTTGTCCATATCATTATTTATTTATAGCTAATTTATCTAATTTAACTGTTTTATCACACTCCAAATACCTCAGATCCATAAACATATACCTGTGAATATTATTCTATACATTTTACATGGTATAAGGTACCATTTATCTCAATCTAAATAGAATAACAAAATTCTGACTGAAAAGTGAACTTTGAATGAATATCATGAATGATTATATGGCATGGTTCATGACTGTTTTAAATTTCAAGAGATTGTATCATTAATGATGACGCTATTGTCAAAGTTGAAGCCTTTGCAGTGTCATTAGTGATTTTCACCTTTTAAATACAAAACAATTGCAACCTTGGTAAAGCTGGGTTGCAACCTTGACCAAGGTCGTTTACAACCTTGGTAAAGCTTGGTAAAGTTAGGTTGGAAAGCTTGGTAAAGCTTGGAAAAGCTAGGCTGCAACCTTGGTAAAGCTTGGAAAAGCTGAGCTGGAACCTTGGTAAAGCTTGGAAAAGCTAGGCTGGAACCTTGGTAAAGCTTGGAAAAGCTAGGTAAAGCTAGGCTGGAACCTTGGTAAAGCTTGGTAAAGCTAGGTAAAGCTAGGCTGGAACCTTGGTAAAGCTAGGCTGGAACCTTGGTAAAGCTTGGTAAAGCTAGGTAAAGCTAAGCTGGAACCTTGGTAAAACTAGGTAAAGCTAGGCTGGAACCTTGGTAAAGCTAGGTAAAGCTAGATTGGAAACCTTGGTAAAGCTTGGTAAAGTTATGATTAAGATTTTGTAAAGCTTGGAAATCCTTGGATAAGCTCGGTATAATTTGCTGAGGTATTCCAAGGTTTTCCGAACTTGAAACGTTCCAATACCGCCCCAAGGATTTCCCAGCTTTTCCAAGGTCTCTGATCCTAGGATATCCTAGGAATTCCAAGGAATTTTCCTAACTTTTCCAAGCTTTTATTCCTAGGATATCCTAGGAATTCCTTGGATATCCTAGGACATTTTGGTAAGGGAAACTAGGCATATTACACACACCAATGTGTCATACAAACTAGGCACATTACACACACCAATGTGTCATATAAACTAGGCACATTACACACACCTATGTGTCATATAAACAAGAGGTACGCTGCCGCGTGGCATTTGCCCCCGACCGTAGCAATTCGGATTAAGCATGGACGAAACTGCGCATATCCGTGGAGGTCTATATGACCATTCCAAAAGAAGTTTGTACAGAAATGTTGACTAAAAACCCCAAAACAAGCGATCCGGAAACCCAAAAACAAGCGAAAATTCAAATTTTCTAAGTTAAGAAAAGGGCCATAACTCTGGCAAAAATCATCAGATCATACCCAAATTCGCGCTTGACATGTATTTTCATATAACTGATCCACAAAAATACAGGATTTACAATCGTACCACCAAAGCTCACGCTATCATCTGGAAACCCCAAAAAACAAGAGAAAAATTGAATTTTCTAAGTAAAAAAGGGCCATAACTCTGGTGAAAATGGCTGGACGAAACCCGTGCTATGCATGTAGCTGTTCCCCCATGCTGCTCTATCACCATACCAAATATCAGCTAAATCTGCCCAGCGGTTGCTGAACAATAATGCAAAATGTTCGTACGGACGGACAAAATTCAAATTTTCTAAGTTGAAAAAAATGGCCATTACTCTGGCAAAAATCATCAGATCATACCCAAATTCGCACTTGACATGTATTTTCATATAACTGATCCACAAAAATACGGGATTTGCAATCGTACCACCAAAGCTCACGCTATCATCTGGAAACAAAAAAAACATGAGAAAAATTGAATTTTCTAAGTAAAAAAAAGGGCAATAACTCTGGTGAAAATGGGTGGACGAAACCCGCGCTATGCATGTAGCTGTTCCCCCATGCTGCTCTATCACCATACCAAATATCAGCTAAATCTTCCCAGCGGTTGCTGAACAATAATGCAAAATGTTTGTACAGATGGATAAAATTTAATTTTCTAAGTAAAAAAAAGGGCCATAACTCTGGTGAAAATGGGTGGACAAAACCCATGTTATACATGTAGCTGTTCCCCCATGCTGCTCTATCACCATACCAAACTCTATCACCATACTAAATCTGCCCAGCGGATGCTGAACAATAATGCAAAATGTTTGTACGGACAGACGTACGGACGGACGGACAGAGACGTCGACTATATACCCGCCGACTTCAAGTCGGGGGCATAATAAATGGGGCATTATACACACACCAATGTGTCATATAAACTAGGCACATTAAACACACCAATGTGTCATATACACTAGGCACATTACACACACACGCCAATGTGTCATACAAACTAGGCACATTACACAAACCAATGTGTCATATAAACTAGGCATATTACACACACCAATGTGTCATATAAAATAGGCACATTACACACACACCAATGTGTCATATAAACTAGGCATATTACACACACTAATGCGACATATAAACTAGGCACATTACACACCAATGTGTCATATAAACTAGGCATATTACACATACCAATGTGTCATATAAAATAGGCACATTACACGCACCAATGTGTCATATAAACTAGGCACATTACACACACCAATATGTCATATAAACTAGGCATATTACACACACCAATGTGTCATATAAACTAGGCATATTCCACACACCAATGTGTCATATAAACTAGGCATATTACACACACCAATGTGTCATATAAACTAGGCATATTCCACACACCAATGTGTCATATAAAATAGTAAAATTACACACACCAATGTGTCATATAAACTAGGCACATTACACACACATCAATGTGACATATAAACTAGGCACATTACACACACACCAATGTGTCATTTTGTTATTGAACAATTGAAACAATTAATTATTTTCTGTCCCTCTAACAGATTGAGACTATATCAAATAAATAGAGAGAAAAATCTGTATCAAACAAAATAGTGTCTATCACAGTTAAATTGTAGCAAAATGGGTCAGGTTACTATGAATCGGGTGGCAGGTTACTATGAATCGGGTGGCAGGTTACTATGAATCGGGTGGCAGGTTACTATGAATCGGGTGGCAGGTTACTATGAATCGGGTGGCAGGTTACTATGAATCGGGTGGCAGGTTACTATGAATCGGGTGGCAGGTTACTATGAATCGGGTGGCAGGTTACTATGAATCGGGTGGCAGGTTACTATGAATCGGGTGGCAGGTTACTATGAATCGGGTGGCACAACAGTACAGTACAGTATTGTCAATTGAACAAAAAGATATACCGTAATAACGGCTATTTAAAATCACCACTCTTTTGATAAGTAAGCACACATGACTTCTGGTAAATTGTTATCCAAATAAACACGGGGGATTAACTAATAACTGTGGAGACTCACATATATAAGAGAATACATTGGCCAAATAATATTTACCTTGACAATGTAAGTCAGTGTATTCTCTAATATATGTGAGGCTCCCTATGGGAGACACTGGCACAGGATCAATAATGCTACACCAGCTCGGCTCCTGTCATGAAAGGGTTAATGAATGACTGCACAGGTTTTAGTGAGGCCTGGGGATATTCTGACTGACTGGCCAAAAGTCTGGCTATTATGAATACTATACCTGAGCTGATAGTGCACACGGCTATGGACTTGGCTTTGATCTTGTCGGCCTCAATGAAGCAGATATGCACAGCCTTGAAAAGGTCGTTCAGGCAGTCTGATTTGCTTAATGGGTAGTCGTCCCACTGAGGTCCGACGGTGTGTATCACGCTATGGCATGGCATCCTTCCCGCGGACGTGATATAAGCTGAACCTATGTCTAACTTCCCTTGTCTCATAACCAGATTGTCACTTTCCACCCTGATAATATCACCGCCGGCTCTTTCTATGGCAGCCGCGATTCCACCACCATGCCTCATCTCCGCATTAGCTGCATTCACGATAGTGTCAACCTGAATTTTAGTGATGTCAGCCCGGTGAACTTTAACCCAAAGCTTTTCTCCCAGCTTGATCATGTCATCATCAACCTTGTGTGAAGTATCATCTGAAACATCGTCTGCATCATCGCTTGCAAATTGTCGCCGTTTTCTCGATTTTGTTTTCTTTGGGCCTAGAAGGTATTGGAGTTTATTCTTCACCATAGAAATCTCTTCCCAGTCCAAACTCTGAATTCTTATTTTGCGATTAGAATCATCCATTAAAATATTACATGAGAAATTCTTCTCGCAATCCGATATGATTTCTGCGAGTTCGGCCTGTGAATCGGGCTGATATTCCACAACATCCTCATTGACATGAGGGATTATATCAACGTCGTGACTAATAAGCCTACTGAACGTGACAACATCATGCTTTTGGCAGAATAATCTGACCATCCCATCTTCGTTTAATTGAATTCTTATGAACTGAGAATCGATCAAGCTCTTTAATAATTTTAACTTTGAAAACTGCATGGTTTTGTCGTAATCTTTCCTAGAAAGCAGTTTGAACTCTATGTTCTTTTCCTCATTTTCACTCTGACTTCTAGATACTACAGATGGCAAGAGAGCAGCTGTGTGTGGCTCAGCATGTCCAATATAGTGTTTAATAGCTTTTTCTGCTTCTAAGATCTGGTACATCGTTCCCTGGAATTCAATCGTGTTTTTCCTTTGGACAGCCTCGAGTCCTGTTTGCAATTTCACTTTCCGTTTCATATCGCTGACAGCACTCTTGCACTCAGCAGCTTCAAATAAGCTTTGTCGTAACTGAACTTTGACTTCACAAAAAACCTGAAAATGTGAAGAGTAAAATTATCAATGTTCTAAAAATAGCAACAATTTACTGTCCCAATTTGTATAAAAAAAATATTTTCCTGGTGATAGAAGCTGCTGTTGTCTTTAAGGCCTATTCAAATGGCGACATGAGCAATTAGGACAAAGGTAATACTGCTGATAAATTCACACGACCAAAGCGTCAATCGAAAAAATAGGATTCGTCCTAGTTGAGCGACGACATGGTCAGAGCGTTTACTTGAGTGTTTTCGGCTTTTTCAACGATGGCGATCCGTCAACATTCCCAAGTTCATTCAAGGTAAACAGAATGGCTACTTCAAATCCAATATCTATAGCGGAAATTATAAATTATGAAGTATTAACTAACAAGACTGTATCATACAAAACACACAAAGAGAATGTATGGAATATAGATAGACCAGTCTACAAGTTAATTTTATAATTAATTTGGCATTTTATTGTTTTATTAGATGGCGTTAAAAAAAATATTTCAGTGTTATTGACTCGCGTGAGTTGGCCCAATGAGCCCGGCCCACCCACCCCCCCCCCCCCCCCCCCCCCGGGAAAACTACCAGATATAAACCATATGTGATGCCATTGACGTAGAAATTGCATCGCTCGAGTCACGTCTGTACTTATCTTATGAAACAGGAGAAAATTAGTAAGTTCTACAATTAACTTTGTGAGAATAATTATAACTCAACAAAGTTATCATTTGGAACAATAAAATAATCAACAAATTCTAAGTAGAACATGGGGTAACTCTGTCAGAAATTTTCATACTGGACTCAAATTAAAACTAGACAGGAATTTGCTCAAACATAGACCATGTGCCAAATTTCATGAAATTATGTCGAACATTATTCAAGTTGTCAATCAGATAACAAATGTTGCGGGTGAAAAGATGAACAAAGGAGAGCGGCTAATTTCTCTAGTCCATGGAACATTTTTTACTTACATTGGGTTTGGGTCGCCTTGGATTATATTTATTGAATTCCTTATCCTCCAGTACTTTATCAATATCTGAAATAAATTGTACTGAATATTGAAACGAGTATTGAATTTTGATATTAAGAGTATTATATCAAATCAAATTGAACAATTTATCGTGCTATCACAATCATAATTAACGAATATGAACTAATTATAAGCACAGTAACTCCAACCAAAATAAGTGGATCTGGCCAGTTTTCGCACACAATCAAGACGTTGTTGAGCAAGTCACATATACCGGGTATCAACTAAATCAGTTGATATTTGTTCAAATATATCGTGATCAAAATTTACGAAAATTAACTATTTAGTGGGCTGTAACTCCGCCCAAAGTAGGCAGACATGGTCACTTTTGTTACAGTGCTAATGCTATCTGTAGACGCCCAATGGCCAGGACGCCCGTGATCGACCTCGCCAAACTATAGGTCAAGTTTTTTGAAAAACTCAACCAATAACAGACTCTTAGTTCTGGTTGCTCATCTATAAAATTATGGTTTAATGTCTTGTTGAGTCGATTTTACGATTTGAGTCACATTTTATGGAGTTTAAACAATGTTTCAAATTGACACTTTTTTATATTGGAATTTGTACAACAACAACACGAAGAAATTGAACATGGCTGTCTCCTGAGGTCTGTGGGGTTTTAGGAATTATACGATTCCTCTAGGAAATTTTTGGTCTTCAAGGCAGGGGTGCAGTTTGCAATTCTAAATGGGGCCCCCTCCAAACATACACCTTCCACCCTAGTACACAGATATTGATGTTGATACTATCAAATTTGATAATCAAAGACTGTTCATCTTCAGCTCAGCAGCTATATAGAACCCACAGTCAACAAGAATTCTGACAGGGGCTTGTCGATAATATATGACTGATTTAAGTCGGCAGGATCAGACGCATGTTTGCCAAAAATTTCCTGTCTAAATCTGTCAGGAATTTCTTTAGGAAATAATGATACAAATGAAGCCTCCTCTCTAGATGGGATCTCATGTTTATCTGGAAATGTGGGTTTTTGTCCATCCATGTATATATCTCAACCAATGGTTATAGGATCTAAATAAAATTTAATATGGAGGTTCATCATCATGACTGCTTACAAAGTAGGGGCAAATGACGGTGTTCACTTTTTCCATTTTAGAGTAATCCTTCTTAGTTTATCTGGAAATCAACTCTTTTTGTCTGTTCAAGCAGATATCCCAGCTAATGGGTTGTAAGATCAGAATGAAATTTGGTATAGAGGTTTGCCATAGTGATTGCCTTTAAAAGAATGCCAAATGGCATTGTTTGCATTTCCAATTTGTCTCAGTTATCGACCTTAGTTTGTCAATTTGTTGCAATTTTGGTTTGTTGGGCTTGATAACACAAACAAATATGAACCGATTTCAAAACTCTTTGGTATTCATGCATGTTTTATTTAATTAAGCCAGTCATCATAAAATTAACTAGAGGTGTGACTGTCCCAATGGTACTACGGATACCCCCCTGTTTTTAAAATACTAAGATGTTTCACATGTCAGTAAACATTTAGTTAAAATAATAAAATAACAGTTCCCATTGCAGGTGTACAACCATAACCCTAATCTTAAACCTATTGACCGAAAAATGTAGGAATAAAAGCTTGGACAAAATTATGCATGTTGCGAAAAAATTTCTAAGTCGAAAAAGGGGAATAAATCCACACAAAAAATGTCGGACAGACGTCATAATCGCAGGTGCACAGGTTCCCATGATACTAAATATCAGTGCCACGATTAAAAAACATTGACCAAAAAATGTAGGAATAAAAGCTCGGACAAAATTATGCATGTTGCAAAAAAAATTCTAAGTAAAAAAAGGGGGATAACTCCACCAAAAAAAAATGTCCGACAGACGTCATAATCGCAGGTGCACAAGATCCCATGGTACTAAATATCTGTGGCATGTTTAAAAAAAATTGACCTAAAAATGTAGGAATAACAGCTCGGACAAAAGTATACATGTTGTGAAAATTTTCTAAGTCGAAAAAGGAGGATAACTCCACCAAAAAAGGTCTGACAGACGTCATAATCGCAGGTGCATAGGTTCCCATGGTGGTTGATGTCTGTGCCAAGTTTCAAGGAAATTGATAAAAAAAAACGACTGAGAAAAACTCCGGACAAATTTGTATCCACGGACAACGGACGATACGACAAGCTGACTCCAGTATACCCCCCCTAACTTCGTTGCTGGGGGTATAATAAACCTCAGCAGATAGCCATCTTGACAGGGGATACTCTGGGCGGTGAACTTGTTGTCTTGGCTAAATAATCGACTCCTTAACCACAGCAGAATTATGGGTAACTTTTCAGGATTTAATCGGAAATATGGCTTGTTTCCATTCATCGGATGAATGGCAACAAGCCATATTTCCGACTAAATCCTGAAAAGTTACCCATAATTCTGCTGTGGTTAAGGAGTCGATTATTTAGGGCATTACTGTAGATCCAGAGGAATATTTGTTGAACATCTCCTTCTATTTTTGGCTGGATTTGAGCAAAAGGTACGTCTACTCCTTAACCCTTTCCATACTGATTACTCATTGATGAGTAGTTTCTCAAGGAAATGTTCACATAACAAGTTTAACCCTTTCTATACTAAATACTCATTGACAAGTAGTTTCTTAAGGAAATGTTCACATAATAAGTTTAACCCTTTCTATACTGAATACTCATTGACGAGTAGTTTCTTAAGGAAATGTGAATACAGGATAATCCATTCAGTATCTAATTGACTCAAATCAGTCGCATATTAATGACAAGCCCCTGTTAACATTCATGTTGACTGTAGGTCCTTTGTTTATTTGAATCAAGAATTGTAAAATAGAGCTTTTTCTCGAGCCCACTTAGTACTGAAATTTTATAAATAAGATTGGGCATTTGTGAATTATGGCTGTCAGAAGTGAGGACATATTAAATTTTACTGTTTCTCCAGTATATCTTTCTGTTAATATGATTGTGTTTGTTAAAGTGGCACACCCATTTTTAATTTAGATTTTTTAAATTCAATGCACCCAGGGCCGACAAGGTTCGGGATGATTTATGTGGTTCTTCAATCCTGTCATCCGGCAGACATTCCGGTTTTTCGTTAAGATCCGTTCTGTACCGGCCGAAGTTAAAGTCCGCATTTTACATCTGCCCGGAATGCTGCCTCTTTCCGGTAACTGGAAAAGCAAGTCACTCTTGAATTATACGTGTCGCGATCGGTTGTGTGTCTTCATTTCCTATCTGTTTCAATCCGTCACCGTGTTTCTTCACCAGCCTTCAATTATTCGTTTATCATCTTGTTCCTTGTGCATTCTGTCTGCATCCTGTTCCGTCGGCGTTACATATTTTCGTGGGTCGCGCGCGTGTTTCCCTGTTTGTCGTTCGGTGGCACTCAGAAATTTTCATGGTTCGTACGGGATCTCGCAGTCGGGCCCGCACCCGTTCGTCTGGCAGCAGTAAGCAGGATACATCTGCCAGCTCTTCTAGTGCCGGTCCTGCCTCCAGTAGCCGTGATAGGCCTCCGTGTTTCTGCCAGTGTGTCATCTGTGGCTGATTCCCGGGTGCGTGGCCGTGGACAGCAATTGCGCGGCAGGCCAGCTCGTGGCTCTGGACGGGGACGCCGCGCCTCCCGTGGCCGGGTATCACATTCACTGTTTGTCATCAGCCTCGTCATCAGTCTCGTCATCAGCCTCGTCATCAGCCTCGTCATCAGTCTCGTCGCCAGGCTAGTTGCCAGCAGGATGGTTCTCCGCGCCCCAAGTTTCCGCGTTACAACTCCAGGTCACCATCAGCGTCAGCAGTTCAGACAGCTCCACTTCTCTCAGCCGCCGCGAGGATTCCCGTGTGGCCTCAGTGATACACCGACCGAACGCTCCGGCCAGAGACAGAACTGCTCCGGGTAATCCCTTATTTAGCTTTCCATCCTCGATGGTTTCCTCTTGGGACGCCCCCTTGCCGATTCCTACGGCGGCAGCCGGTTTTGGCTTTCACGTTTCCCGATCTATTTGCGACAAAATTTTCCGGGCCGATTTTATCAATTTGGATCAGCTGCAGGAACCCACCACCTCCATTCATACAGTTGACCCCCATCAGTTGGTTGTCTCTGCTTCCGGGCGAATTCGCGTTGTGCCAAGCGGGCATGCTGCTCCAATAACGTCTGTTGACTCGTGGACCGATGCTTTTCTCACTTTCATATCGGTGTACCTCGACGTTCACCCTGAATCGTCGGCCCAGCCCCTATTGCGTTACCTGCGCACAATCCATTGAGCGGCTGCTAAATGTGGGGGATCTGCCTGGCGGTGTACGATACCCAATTTCGGTTGAAGTGGGATGGGAATACAGCTACTCCTTGGGAGAAACATCGACCCCAACATTTGGCTGCTGGTCATGACGCCCCACGTTCGGCAACCTCCGCAGCCGACTCCGCCTCAGGTTCGTACATCCGGACAATTTGCTCACTCGACCGGGCCGTCCCAGTCCCGTCTGTTTTGAATTCAACGCCGGCCGCTGCTCCTGGCCAAACTGCCGTTTTCGACACATCTGCAACATCTGCTCAGAGCCTCATGCCGCAACCGCTGCCCATGGACATGACTTTCGCCGCTAAGCCCGCGGCGGTCGCCAGCAGCGTCTACCAGCTCGCCGCTTCCGCCGTTAATCTTGACTATTTGTGTTGGTGGCTTGGGAAGTACCCTCGCCACCAAGTCACGCGGGAACTACGGTTCGGTTTTACTCATGGTTTTCCACTCCATTATACTGGCTCGCGTATGCCAACTGACGCTCCGAACCTCAAGTCTGCTCGTGACCGTCCTGAGGTCGTCCGGGAAAAAATCCTTAAGGAAGTTCGCCTTGGTCGCATTGCTGGTCCTTTCTGCACACGTCCAATTCCAACGCTCCGCGTGTCGCCGCTTGGTCTGGTGCCTAAACATGAAGCTGGCTCATTCAGTCTCATCCATCACCTCTCCTATCCGATCATATTCCGCGTGAATTCACTACTGTTACATATACCAGTTTTGACGCTGCTGTTGCCACCATCCAGTCCCTTGGGGTTGGGACATTGCTCGCACGCGGGGATTTAGAGGCTGCATATCGTAATCTTCGCATCTACCCGGGCGATTTTGTTCAACATGGTTTTAAGCTGGACGACATGTATTATTTCGACAAATGCTTACCTTTCGGCTGCAGCGTGTTGTGCGCAACTTTTGAAAAATTCTCGACATTTTTGGAATGGGTTGTTCAGCAGCAGTCCGGCAACCCACACATCTTGCACTACTGCGATGACTTCCTGTTCTGTGGTCCGCCAGCCACGTCCCAGGCCTCAGACAGTCTTGCCATGTTTCATCGCGTGTGCTCTGATCTTGGCGTACCTATTGCTCATGACAAAACGGTCTCACCCACCACGAAGCTCTGCTACCTTGGTCTCGAACTCGATACGTTGGCTAACGCGGTGCGTCTCACTGCTGAGAAGCTCACAGCTATTCAGTCCCAAATCTCTATGGCTTTGCGCTGCCGTAAATTCTCGGTCCGTGAACTACAGTCGCTCATTGGCTCATTACAATTTGCGTGCAAGGCGGTTCGTCCGGGCCGCCCATTTTGTTGTCGCCTGATTGATGCCCTGCAGTGATTTTCTAAGCCGCATCACAAAATCCGGATTAATTCTGGCATGCGTGCCGATCTGGCCACGTGGTTACAGTTTTTCACGTCATTCAATGGGATCTACCTTTTCCCTTCTGCTCAATGATACCGACATCAATTTCCACACGGACGCTTGTGGTGGTCAGTTCGGCGGCTTTGGCGCATATTTCAATGGCCTCTGGGCTTTTGGCAAGTGGCCCCTTCCTTGGCATGCTTTGGGCCTGACCCGCAATATGGGTGTCCTCGAGATGTTCCCTGTCTTAGTGGCCATCAGCATCTGGGGGCGTCGCCTCCAGAATCATCGCCTCCATTTACACTGTGATAACATTACCGTGGTCCGCGCCATCAACAGCCAAACTTCCAAATGCAAGCCGCTTATGGCCCTGTTGCGCCAGCTGGTCCTGCTGCTCCTGTCTCACAACATCTCCTTGCGTGCTTCCTGGATCGCGTCTCGTGATAATGCTCTCGCTGACAGCCTATCTCGTTTCCAGATGAAACGTTTCCGTCGACTGGCGCGGTCCGCCGCCCGAACACCATTTCCCAGGTGCCTGTGGACCTGCGTCGACATGTAACGCTGCTCACCGCACGTATCGCACCGCCATACGAGCATATCTCAGTTTCGCATACCAGCATCGCTTGGCCGTTTCCTGGCCGCTCCCGGAACACGCTATCGTCGGGTTTATCGCGGGGCTTCATCGCTCCCAGCATTCTGCTTCAACCATTTCCACCTACCTGGCTGCCATCGGTCGACAGCATCGACTCCAGGGTATGCGCGATCCCACCACGACTTACCTCATTCGCCAACTATTAACCGAGGTCCGTCGCTTGACGCCTCCATCTCTGCTCGTCGCCCCCATGAGGTCGCATTGTTTACGTCTGCCTTTACACTGGCCTTTTTTGGATTGTTCCACGTGGGGGAACTGGCGGCTGCTATATTTCTTCGCGATGTCTCGTTGAGCAGCTCCGCCATTGACGTTTGGCTCCGGCATTCTAAAACGAACCAATGTGGTCCTCCCGCTCATACTCACATTCCGCGGCTCCCGATCGGGATTGTTCCTTTCTCACCAGGCTCAAACCCCACTCACGGTCGCCCAGTTTCGGGCCGTGCTCCGTCAGGCTTTGCGTACATCTGGCACTCGACAATATATCACACCACATTCATTTCGTTCGGGTGGTGCTACCTATCTGGTGGATCTGGGCACCCCTTACCATGCCATCCAACACCGGAGTCGTTGGCGGTCTGATGTTTGTCGTCGATACATCCGCTCAACATCTGCTTAGTCTCGTTTCAGTAGCCATTATCTGGGTCTTGGGTTCGTCCCACGTCTACTGGGCTCACCAGCGTGCTGTGCGGCGTCCTGTTGGTCAACATCTCCAGCTGTCCAGCCACGGCGCTTCTGTTCGATGGATCGGCATTCGTGGGATGCACTGGGGCGATTTCCACGCCACGTTTGACCGGGAACTCGCCGCTTGCTCGCAGTCTCGACATCCTACCCACATCATCGTACAGCTTGGCTCAAACGACATCACAGCCGGTGGGTACCGTGACTTACGTGCCAATGTAAAGCAGGAGCTTTCCTATGTGCAAGAAACATTGCCTTCCTGCACCCTTATTTGGTCGCACGTATTCCCGCGCCACTATTGGCACAACGCCCATCGCCAGAGTATTGGTGCTCGCCAGCGCCGGGACTTCAACCAACACATGTTGGGTTTCGTATTGCATCACGGGGGTCGTGGCATCAAACACCCAGACATTTGCGCTTCTGATAAGGGCATGTATCGTTCCGATGGTATCCATCTCTCCCCCGTCGGCAACGATATCTATCTGAATAGTCTCCAGGGCGCCCTGGAGACCTTCCTGGCATCTGACACTCTGGTTTTCCCAGTGGTTTAACTGTTTCATTGATGTAATTGGGCATGGAGCTCCTGGTTTGGGGGAGTGCTGTGCACTCTATGGCGATCCTGCAGATAGTGGTAGTGTCGCCATAGCGTTATAACCTGTTTGGTAACTTTGATGGGTGGCTTATCAATATAGTAGCTTAGTATGTCTATGACTGCGCAGTCATCTTATGCCTATTCGAGAGCACCAATACTCTGGCGATGGGCGTTGTGCCAAATAAGGGTGCTCTCAAACTGTAGTGCCTGATTGTGATCTTAAAAGGCCGGTGCTTAGCCATAGGGAGTTGGGCTGTCCAGTGGTCTCTCCTGCCTTTCCTGCGTCGCACTCGTTGGGCTTCTCCCTGTTGGCCGTGTGTGCTTATTGCTTAGGGCGCCTCATAGCACTTCTTGGGGCGTCAGCTCCGAATCGTACTGTAGCTCGTCGGGCCATGCTCATGCCTGCACTGTGCAGCAGTATTTCTTCAGCGTTCTCTGCTTCGGCTTCTCGTCAGAGCTGAGGCTCTGCTTAATTAGTTCCGTGTGTATGGGCTATCTGCAGGACAAGCTTGTAAATGTTACATTAAAGCTGAGATCATACCCCACTCATGTGTTGTCGTTTAAATATCCCATGTGATGATAGAGTGTTTCTCCGTAGTGCATAAACAATCAATACGATAGTGGCAGGGCTGTCACTGGTGGGGGTAGTGTCTCTTGGATCTGAGTGATCACATAATGTTTTTTCAGTTGAGGCGGTTCCATGATCTCACGACCATAGCGTGCAGGCCTATAGAACGATATTGGGTTGACAACAGAGACGGACAGCCAATAATCAAAAATGCATATGAGGATACACTGGTCATATCTTAAATTATAGCTACAAAAGAACAAACATGTTTTGATTGTGTTTATCTCTTCAATGCACATGCATAAAATACATGACCTTTCTATATATTTTACAACTGGTGTTTTCTTTATACAGAGCATATTGATAAAATCTTTTTCAAATGTCTGTAGAAAGACAAAGCTCAATTGGCCACATAAGTTTTTGATATCCCTCAAATATGGTCATTTGAAGTCATACATAAAACAAATACAAGAGCGTGCGCCACAGGGTACTAGCATACACCGATGGTGCAAATAAACGGACACATTTGAACATCACCATTTGACAATTCATTGAAGGTAAACATCGATACTAAATTTCATTGAAATTCTATAAATTATTGGCTCAGCTATCTGATCATTGTTTCCTGATAAACAAGCCTGCAAATAGCGTGTCTGTCATTTGCAGAATGAGGTCCCCAGAGGGTGAATTTAGACCTCATTCTGCTTAGGCCTCATATTCTGGGAAGTATCTATAGTATCAAATTAACATTGTTTTTAGTTACATTTCCCTTCTAGGAAGTTTCTATATCCCCTAATTTGCAGAAGTAAAATTCATAATTGAGGTGCCCAATGGGTGAACATCACCAACTTCAACTGGGGAACTTCAATCTTCTGATCCTAGGTTTGCCATAGCAGTTGAGGGCCTTCGCAGAATGAAGTACCCAGAGACTGAATTTAGTGATGATAGCCCACTACGCGGGATAGTGTCACTAAATATATTCACCCTGATAAACAGAAGGATAAGTATAGAATGGAAAATATGAAAGATGGCTAACCTCCGTAAAATATGAAAGATGGCTAACCTCCGTAAAATATGAAAGATGGCTAACGTCCGTAAAATATGAAAGATGGCTAACGTCCATAAAATATGAAAGATGGCTAACGTCCGTAAAATATGAAAGATGGCTAACGTCCGTAAAATATGAAAGATGGCTAACGTCCGTAAAATATGAAAGATGGCTAACCTCCGTAAAATATGAAAGATGGCTAACGTCCGTAAAATATGAAAGATGGCTAACCTCCGTAAAATATGAAAGATGGCTAACCTCCGTAAAATATGAAAGATGGCTAACCTCCGTAAAATATGAAAGATGGCTAACCTCCGTAAAATATGAAAGATGGCTAACCTCCGTAAAATATGAAAGATGGCTAACCTCCGTAAAATATGAAAGATGGCTAACCTCCGTAAAATATGAAAGATGGCTAACCTCCGTAAAATATGAAAGATGGCTAACCTCCGTAAAATATGAAAGATGGCTAACCTCCGTAAAATATGAAAGATGGCTAACCTCCGTAAAATATGAAAGATGGCTAACGTCCGTAAAATATGAAAGATGGCTAACGTCCGTAAAATATGAAAGATGGCTAACGTCCGTAAAATATGAAAGATGGCTAACGTCCGTAAAATATGAAAGATGGCTAACCTCCGTAAAATATGAAAGATGGCTAACCTCCGTAAAATATGAAAGATGGCTAACCTCCGTAAAATATGAAAGATGGCTAACCTCCGTAAATTATGAAAGATGGCTAACCTCCGTAAAATATGAAAGATGGCTAACCTCCGTAAAATATGAAAGATGGCTAACCTCCGTAAAATATGAAAGATGGCTAACCTCCGTAAAATATGAAAGATGGCTAACCTCCGTAAAATATGAAAGATGGCTAACATCCGTAAAATATGAAAGATGGCTAACGTCCGTAAAATATGAAAGATGGCTAACGTCCGTAAAATATGAAAGATGGCTAACGTCCGTAAAATATGAAAGATGGCTAACGTCCGTAAAATATGAAAGATGGCTAACCTCCGTAAAATATGAAAGATGGCTAACCTCCGTAAAATATGAAAGATGGCTAACCTCCGTAAAATATGAAAGATGGCTAACCTCCGTAAAATATGAAAGATGGCTAACCTCCGTAAAATATGAAAGATGGCTAACCTCCGTAAAATATGAAAGATGGCTAACCTCCGTAAAATACGAAAGATGGCTAACCTCCATAAAATATGAAAGATGGCTAACCTCCGTAAAATATGAAAGATGGCTAACCTCCGTAAAATATGAAAGATGGCTAACCTCCGTAAAATATGAAAGATGGCTAACCTCCGTAAAATATGAAAGATGGCTAACCTCCGTAAAATATGAAAGATGGCTAACCTCCATAAAATATGAAAGATGGCTAACCTCCGTAAAATATGAAAGATGGCTAACCTCCGTAAAATATGAAAGATGACTAACCTCCGTAAAATATGAAAGATGGCTAACCTCCGTAAAATATGAAAGATGGCTAACCTCCGTAAAATATGAAAGATGGCTAACCTCCGTAAAATATGAAAGATGGCTAACCTCCGTAAAATATGAAAGATGGCTAACCTCCGTAAAATATGAAAGATGACTAACCTCCGTAAAATATGAAAGATGGCTAACCTCCGTAAAATATGAAAGATGGCTAACCTCCGTAAAATATGAAAGATGGCTAACCTCCGTAAAATATGAAAGATGGCTAACGTCAGTAAAATATGAAAGATGGCTAACCTCCGTAAAATATGAAAGATGGCTAACCTCCGTAAAATATGAAAGATGGCTAACCTCCATAAAATATGAAAGATGGCTAACCTCCGTAAAATATGAAAGATGACTAACCTCCATAAAATATGAAAGATGGCTAACTTCCGTAAAATATGAAAGATGGCTAACCTCCGTAAAATATGAAAGATGGCTAACCTCCGTAAAATATGAAAGATGGCTAACCTCCATAAAATATGAAAGATGGCTAACCTCCGTAAAATATGAAAGATGGCTAACCTCCGTAAAATATGAAAGATGGCTAACCTCCGTAAAATATGAAAGATGGCTAACCTCCATAAAATATGAAAGATGGCTAACCTTCGTAAAATATGAAAGATGGCTAACCTCCGTAAAATATGAAAGATGGCTAACCTCCGTAAAATATGAAAGATGGCTAACCTCCATAAAATATGAAAGATGGCTAACCTCCGTAAAATATGAAAGATGGCTAACCTCCGTAAAATATGAAAGATGGCTAACCTCCGTAAAATATGAAAGATGGCTAACCTCCGTAAAATATGAAAGATGGCTAACCTCCGTAAAATATGAAAGATGGCTAACCTCCGTAAAATATTAAAGATGGCTAACCTCCGTAAAATATGAAAGATGGCTAACCTCCGTAAAATACGAAAGATGGCTAACCTCCGTAAAATATGAAAGATGGCTAACCTCCGTAAAATATGAAAGATGGCTAACCTCCGTAAAATATGAAAGATGGCTAACCTCCGTAAAATATGAAAGATGGCTAACCTCCGTAAAATATGAAAGATGGCTAACCTCCGTAAAATATGAAAGATGGCTAACCTCCATAAAATATGAAAGATGGCTAACCTCCGTAAAATATGAAAGATGGCTAACCTCCGTAAAATATGAAAGATGACTAACCTCCGTAAAATATGAAAGATGGCTAACCTCCGTAAAATATGAAAGATGGCTAACCTCCGTAAAATATGAAAGATGGCTAACCTCCGTAAAATATGAAAGATGGCTAACCTCCGTAAAATATGAAAGATGGCTAACCTCCGTAAAATATGAAAAATGGCTAACCTCCGTAAAATATGAAAAATGGCTAACCTCCGTAAAATATGAAAAATGGCTAACCTCCGTAAAATATGAAAAATGGCTAACCTCCGTAAAATATGAGATGGCTAACCTCCGTAAAATATGAAAAATGGCTAACCTCCGTAAAATATGAAAAATGGCTAACCTCCGTAAAATATGAAAAATGGCTAACCTCCGTAAAATATGAAAAATGGCTAACCTCCGTAAAATATGAAAAATGGCTAACCTCCGTAAAATATGAAAGATGGCTAACCTCCGTAAAATATGAAAAATGGCCAACCTCCGTAAAATATGAAAAATGGCTAACCTCCGTAAAATATGAAAAATGGCTAACCTCCGTAAAATATGAAAAATGGCTAACCTCCGTAAAATATGAAAAATGGCTAACCTCCGTAAAATATGAAAAATGGCTAACCTCCGTAAAATATGAAAAATGGCTAACCTCCGTAAAATATGAAAAATGGCTAACCTCCGTAAAATATGAAAAATGGCTAACCTCCGTAAAATATGAAAAATGGCTAACCTCCGTAAATTATGAAAAATGGCTAACCTCCGTAAAATATGAAAAATGGCTAACCTCCGTAAAATATGAAAGATGGCTAACCTCCGTAAAATATGAAAAATGACTAACCTCCGTAAAATATGAAAAATGGCTAACCTCCGTAAAATATGAAAGATGGCTAACCTCCGTAAAATATGAAAAATGGCTAACCTCCGTAAAATATGAAAAATGGCTAACCTCCGTAAAATATGAAAAATGGCTAACCTCCGTAAAATATGAAAAATGGCTAACCTCCGTAAAATATGAAAAATGGCTAACCTCCGTAAAATATGAACGAGAGGCCGATCACGATCGGCAGATGTTTAACCCATACCTTGGCAATAGTGATCAGCTATTTTCAGTTCTGACACGAAAATCCATAAGCCATAACTCTGTTTAAAATATAAAAAAATGGATCAAACCCAAATTCGAAATCTATCTGTATTTTGGGCTGAGAAATTCACATACAAAATTTACATACATCTCAATAAAAGGAGATATATCAGATGAAAGGTATTTCTGCTAAGTATAAGGAATGTTGATAATTAAGGGTTCATTTTAACCACAAAAATCCATACAAGTGAAAGGGATATAATAGGAGAATGATTACATGAAAAATATACAAATGCATAAAATTGATGACAAGGGTTAACAATTTTAACTCAATAAAATTAGGTACAGGTATGTCACTGGAACACTGCATTGATATCATAAACCAGAGAGCTGTATGGAAATACAATAAACAACAGATAGTTCTCTGTCCAATTACAGCTTCCACTGTGCCCTGACAATATGATGGCTAAATAAAACTCTAATTTCCAATAATACAAGTTAATCTATTCTCTCTCTCAGTGCTAACTGATATCACAGGGGTTAGCTGCTATGGTTCTACATGATAAGCATAAAAATATCGAATCTGTTCAATCCTTAGTTAAAAAGGGCCACAACTCTGGTATAAAAAACAGGATCTAACCCATATTCAAACTAGATCTGTATTTTGAGTTGAGAAACTCACATACCAAATTTGGTTCCTATCAGACGATAACTGGTTGAGCTATCGAAGCATGGATGAATTCTATATCAAAGGGCCATAACTCCATTAAAAATAATCTGATGAAACCCATATTCGAACTCGAATTGTATTTTAGATAGAGAAACTCACATACCAAATTTGGTTCTCATGAGATAATATTTTTTTTAGTTATCGTAGCATCCATGAATTCTAAGTCGAAAAAGGGCCATAACTCCGTAAAAAAAACTCGGATCAAACCCATATTCAAACTCGATCTGTATTTTGGGCTCTGAAACTCGCATACCAAATTTGGTTCCAATCAGATAAAAATTGTTTGAGTTATGACAGCATGCGTGAATTCGAAGTCGAAAAAGGGCCATAACTCCGTAAAAAAAAACTCGGATCAAACCCATATTCGAACTCGATCTGTATTTCGGTCTGAGAAACTCATATACAAAATTTAGTTCCGATCGGATAGAAAATATTTGAGTTATCGCACCATGCGTAAAGTGTCCACGGACAGACAGACAGACAGACAGACAGACAGACAGACAGACAGACAGACAGACAGACGGACGGACGGACGGACGGACGGCGAGTGGTCAATCCGGACGTCGACATTATGTTTACCATACTATGGTATGGGTAAACATAAAAATGGCTAACCTCCGTAAAATATGAAAAATGGCTAACCTCCGTAAAATATGAAAAATGGCTAACCTCCGTAAAATATGAAAAATGGCTAACCTCCGTAAAATATGAAAAATGGCTAACCTCCGTAAAATATGAAAAATGGCTAACCTCCGTAAAATATGAAAGATGGCTAACCTCCGTAAAATATGAAAAATGGCTAACTTCCGTACCAAATTTCATTCAGATCCGATGACCCATGACTCATATATTTGCTTGGATGGATGGATAAATGTGCGCATGTATGGATGCAAGATAGATATATGGATGGGTGTAAATCAGAATATCCCCCAATCTTTGAGTGGGGTATTATAAATAATTATACCTGCCAAATTATTGAAGATGAAGAGGATGGTATGTTCATGTCTGAAGTGGCAACAACTAAATTTCCCAGTGAAGCTGTTGAGCATTTCTTGTAATATATCGTCTGAGTTAGAACGGGTTGCCACTGGAATTGTCGCTAGGATTTGTAGTTTCTCGTGGCCAGTTGGATCCATCCTATATGTGCTGAAAACAAAAGGTGGTGGGGTCAGAAGTCACAGCATCAGGCTGAGCCCATGTCTCCCGAAAAGAGGTGGCTTTTTGGAGATTGGCTTTTTAAAAAAACAAAGTAGTCAAATTCTGGCAAATATTTTATTCCAACTGGACGATGACCTGCATATTCTTAAGGTGACCAACTCAACAAACATCAAGAGATTATTTTGAGTTTGCTCAACTTATCATCCAGACAACACAAAATTTAAGATTTGTAAGTAAAAAAAATGGCACTCCACAATAAATTGAAAAATACGCCAGTGGTAATTTCAACAATGGGCCATAACTCAGGTGACAATTGATGGGGGAAAACCAATTTCGAACATGATCTATATCTTGTGCTAGTAAACTAACATACCAAATTTAATTCCATTCAATTCAGATTTACTAAAGTTATCTCCGGAAATGAAGATTAAGTACAAATTCAAACAAAAAGTGCTACAACTTGGGTAAAAATTGTCAGCGGAACCCAAATTCGAACTTGACCTGTATTTTGGGCTAGTAAACTTAATTACCAAATTTCAATCCATTCAATTCATACTTACTAAAGTTATCATTCAGTGCTAGTGCACAAAAAGTGGGTACTGGGCTTACTCATGAGGACCCCCTTGTGCAAACATTCAGTTAGCCTTCAGGTGCCAACCAACATTCATAATTTATACCAATATCATGTTTTGTAATCAATAAAGATATTAAATGTGTCTTATTTATATTATTAAGAAGATAAAAGCACATGATAATAACCAGAAACAGTGATAGACAATACATTTGGGATTAATTTGTAAACACAGTAGGGTTGTATGATGAGTTCACAAGTTAATTTAGTACCCAGAGCCGACAAGAATCGAAGTGATTTATGTGACTGGTCTGATCTACTTCATCCGTGCTAGTAAAACCACATACCAAATTTAAGTCCATTCAGTTCAAACTTAATAAAGTTATCATCCGGTAACAAAACGAGAGGCCGATCACGATCGGCAGATGTTTAACCCATACCTTGGCGATAGCGATTAGCTATTTTTATAAATTTTATAAATCCTTACATCAACCTTTTCATGAGTGCTAAAGTTTCAACAATTCACACTTAATATAGTGATCATGTGAAAAATATTTAGTTATCACATTGTGTCAACAGGATTGGCGGAGGATGTTAATATTTTTAAGCAAATAAACCAAATGACCCTCACTATGCAGGTTAGGGGTGTGTTCTTGTCAACTATGCCAAGAACTACATGTATAAACATAGTCAATGGAAATATTTGAGTTATCAAATCGGATAGAATAGGGTTAATCTTACCCAAACTAATGAACTGATAAACACAAAATAGTCTATACAAAGCATGTCATTGGATTTAGAAACCCATACAATAAGTCAGTCTCAAGAATACCAGCACCATTAATATTACCCTGGAGCCCAAATGCAACTGAGGGAATTTCAAAATAAGACATTTCCTCTAATGATGAATATATAATTGGTGATTTATTGAAACCCTTACTGAACCTGGATCAAAGTGAAAGGGATAATATTATATCTGTCAATCGCATAATATGTGTCTATGGAATGGTTTAATTTTAATCCCAAATCCATGCAAATCAAAAGTGGATCACCATCAACCTGGACATAATATAGGAGAATGATCAAACGAAAAGCTTCAAAACCATATGATGTGTGGAGAGGGTTAATCATTTTCAATGACATCACATCATGGAACTGAGGAATGTGTGGATTAATTTTTGTCTAAGATAAGACAACAGTGTATGTAGACAACAATGTCTGTAAAACATCCCTTTTAATATTTTAGAATAGGTGTCCTATAGTGTTTACATAAACTTTAGTAATGAACCTGTTTCAGCAAAGGGGTTAACTTAATATTGCACAGAAAACAGCACTCCACCAGATAGCCATCAATCAATTTGACATTAATATGATAACAAATCCTGCCAGCCAGGAGTACCACTATCAGGCTTTATAGCATGTCCATAGACATAGTGATAATTAACTCATTTCAATAACACATGGTCTGCCAGATATGTTCTCTTAAAATTCCCAGCAGTAATTATTTGAATTATAAAGGGTCATAACTCTGTTAAAATATATCGGATCAAACCCATATTCGAACTCGATCTGTATTTAGGGGTGATAAATTCATATACCACATTTGGTGCTGATCAGATGAAAAATGTTTTGAGTCATAGCAGCTTGGGTGAATTCTAAGTAAACATAAGAGTGAAAAGGGTTAATTAAACAATACCAAAAACCATACAGACTAAGAACGTGCTAAGAAAAACCTAGGTAAGAAATATGAGGCAGATCAGAAGAAATATGTTCAACTTATTGCATTGGATAGCATGTGTGTAAAGGGTTAATTATTTTCTAAACCGATCAACCAATCAATACCAAAAACTATACAGATGAGGGGCATGTCATCATAAACCTACATATCAAATATGAACACAATCGGACAAAATATACTTTGGTTATAGCATCGGATTTTAGTTTTTTTAATTTTATTTTCGAAAAAGGGTCATAACTCCTTTAAAATAAATCGGATCAAACCCATATTCGAACTCGATCTGTATTTTGGGCTCTGAAACTCGCATACCAAATTTGGTTCCAATCAGATACAAAATGTTTGAGTTATGGCAGAATGCGTTAATTCTAAGTTGAAAAAGGGCCATAACTCTGTAACAAAATCTCGGATCAAACCCAAATTCGAACTCGATCTGTATTTTAGGTTGAGAAACCCATATCCAAAATTTGGTTTCGATCGGATAGAAAATGTTTGAGTTATCGCATTACTCGTAAAGTGTCTACGGACAGACAGACAGACAGACAGACGGACAGACGGACCAACGACGAGTGGTCAATCCGGGCAACGACACTATGTTTACCATACTATGGTATGGGTAAACATAAAAAGCGAACAGACAGATGGACGGTTGGATGGACAGACTGGTATAACGCTAATGTGTTAAGATGTCTCATCACTGTGTCATTCTAGCTTTATTGCACACTATGAGGACTGCAGCTTGTAGTATACTTAAATTTACGATGATTCTACTTCATTTAATTTAACAAATTAGTGCTTAATGTAGAGTATATACCTCATAACAATGAAGACATTTTCTTTTACAGTTGATATCGTCAAGCATGTTATCAAGGTAGTCGGTCGGTATTTTCCAAGGATAAGGCAAAAAAAGGTTTTGGTTCTCAGGTCCCGCCGCATTGAATAAAAAGTGCCGCATTAGGCCTTTTTATTGCAATGCCTGATGTTATGACAAAAAAACTTGCGAGAAAAAAAATTGAAATTTTTATTTTTATTTTATTTTTTTATTTTTTTATTTGATCAACATGTCCATAGCAGATATATGTCGAATATTAGTGTGCATTGAGCTCTAACATGTAATGTGTTTAAAAGTGACTTGCAGGCTTACAACATGAAGTAGATGACTACAATTAAGAAAATGATTAGTTGATCCTCATGCTCTTCTTGCAATTAGTCATTGTGAACAACTTACACTAATTGTAACTTTATACAATTGAAAGGCACAGGACTAAATTCAGGATCACATATTAGAATGGGGAGGTATCAGTTTTTAGACAACAATAACAGTAGTTAATGTCAGGGGCATTATATATTGTTAGGTAATCCCATTCATACACTGGTAGTACAATGTCATTTTTATATAAGACAAAATGAGTTTATATGCATAACAGTTCCCTCTACCTTTCTGGTTATTACTAGACAGAGGAAGGTATCTTTGTCCATGCTTACTATGCGCAGAAAACAAATAAAAAATAAAAATAAAACCCTCCCTCATTGATTTGAAAAAAAAATTGCCCGAGAACCAAAACACTTTTTTTTTTTGGCCTAAGACAGATTTTTTATATTAAACATTTTGAAACCTTCTGTATTTAGCTGTATTTCACAAAAATAAACCCAATAGAGATATTTTAGTGATTCCTGGGTTCTTAAGAAATGAATGTAGTTTGAGTGTATTTTATTGAAAGGGTATAACATTGTGCAAATTGTGTGAATTGTGAAGCGACATACACCTTAATAAAACACACTCAAATTCTTTGAGAAAGACATTGATTGTATATTATAAAGTTATTATACAATGTTGTGAACAGTAAGTGCTTTTCTTGTACAAGTCCAGGTTGTGGTGAAAAGTCACATTGGACGGGACACACAGCGTCGAATTGAATATGACTTTTCACCACAACCTGGAAAGTTCAAGAAAACACATACAGTACACAACATTGTATAATGACATTTTTGTTATCCATCTGTATGTTTATCCAAATTTTGGAAATAAAATTATTGTATGATTACAGGATGTACATGTACTCTTCCCAGGGTTGGGTGTCTCACCCCCCCCCCCCCCCCCCCCACATTTTTGTCCAAAGATTCAGTAGTGGGGAAGTCGGAGCATCCAGTTTGAAATTTCAATAGAACATGACATTTTTGACTTTCAGATTTTGTGATGTCACAGAGTCCCGATAACTTTCATAAAAATCATATTGTACTCGATTCGACTACAATATGACTTTCGGGAGTCCAACATGACTTTTTCCCAGATTATCATGTGACGGCTTTTGCCCAATTAGAAAGAGTGTTAGTTAATTATGGGATGGATATTAAATAGCGCTTATCACATATCGCTAACCACTGGGTTATGAAGCTCTGTATATCTTAATAAGCTAACCACTGGGTTACAAAGCACCCTGTATCTGAATATTAACACTTGGTATATTTTTGGGTGTTTTGAGAGCATTGCTGGAATGCAAAATTAATTTGCTACTGAAACTTCTGCTTTGTAAACAAATGAAGTGCTTGAATAAAACCCACCTGTCAGCTGTATTTATAAGTGAACCTGACACACTAGGTGTGATGTCTGTAGTTATAAGTGAACCTGACACACTAGGTGTGATGTCTGAAAGAAAAAAAATATGCGACAGTCATAAGAAGGAATGAATAATACATAGGTTAGCCACAATTTCCCATCAGAATACAGTATAGAAAATTACAGAAAAATATAAACAAAATAGACTAGTATATCATGTAACATTATTTAATCTGCTCATTATGTCGAAACAAGAGCACGCCGTCGGGGCGTGGCATAATACGCCCGTTTCTGGAGTAGAGTGGGGCAAGGTTTAATTCATTTGTTTGAAACCTTTTACTTAAAGACAAAATAATATTTAACTTGATCTGTATACCAAATTTGGTTTAGTTCAATCGATTCAATCTAAATTTATCATCCCGAAACAGCATATCAGGTAAAATCTAAGTCGAAAAAGGGGCATAACTCAGTCAAAATCATTCGGACGAAACCCATATTCGAACTTGATCTGTATTTTGGGGTGGTAATCTAATATACCAAAGTTATCATCCGGAAACCAAAAGTGGACAGACGGACAGATGGCGGACAGATGACAGACAACGGACGGACAATTTTATCATTAAATTTTATCATTAAATCATCACATGAATTGTATTTTTGACTGCATTTTCAATTTTCTTTATCCGCTACATCACTGATACCCACACTTGAACAATCTACAGGGATATCTTGATCATATACTCTAAACATAACTCTGATATATCAATTATTAGTAAAGTTATCACAGAAAGGATAACCCTACCCCCACCCTTGTTGCTTTCACAACTGGTCAGATTCCTTTGGTCAAAACAAATGGTCGCGCAATTTCGGAATGTTAAACTCGACATGAGAACTGTTTCATGTCTACTTTCATATCTACCTGTTTCCATGAAATTTTAGTGGAAAAAGTTTTTTTGGATGGTTTTAAGAATTTAAAGAGCATTTTATAAATGATTATAAAAAAATATTGATTATCATAATTTGTCTTCTTATGGACTCCGTGAGTATAAATTTGACATATATATCAAATATGACTGTCTACTGTCAGAATCTACCTATTTCCAACGTGACAGTTTATTGGAAAACGGTTTTTTGGATGGTTTTAATATTTTAAGAGCATTTACTGTTATAAAACTATTAGCTACTACAATTAGTCTTATTGTGGAATGTGCATGTTTAAATTTGGCACACATATCAAGTATGAATCTGGAATGTATTTTTGAGAATGTTGGTGTCATCAGAACAGTCTCGGTGAGTACAGTTGCGATCAAAATATAACATTGTACCCTATGGAGATGTTGACGCTTTATTCAAATGTTCAATGTGATGCCACTTAATGCGTATCATATATGCATGGCCCTTACATATAATAGACTGTAACATGCTATATAGTTAGTATAGTTAGTTTGAGTTTCATACATAAAGATACGGGCAGCCTTCGCGGTGGGTATAGCAGGTATAGCTGTTAAAATAGTCACAACTGCTAAAACTGACATATAAACAGAAAGAATATAGACAGATGTTGTTTTTATACAAATCATAAACATTGTGTAGATTGCATATTATTGTCACATTTGTATACTTTCTTATGTAAACAAACATAAAAAAAAGATACAGAACCATTTATTTATAGACAAACAATCAGAACTACTGAATCATCCATGTTCCATTGTGCTGTGGAGGACCAATATAAAATTATTGACGCAATCAACAATCGTGCCAAATTTTATTTTAATCGACCCATTTGACCTGTTTTTTAATTGTCAGCTCAAAATCCAGCTAATCCACATTACTTCATGATTGGGAAATGATCAGACAGAAAACGTGTACATAATATGAAAGTGTCAATGACACTGTAGCTCAACTTTGTAAAGAAGGTAATTTTTTTGTGATGAGCAATGAATAGAGAGATTAAAAAGGAGTGTAAAAATGAGCAGTAAAGAATTTATTCACACAGAGTAAAATCCAAGATGGCTGCTGGCGGCCATGCTGGCGGCCATGTTATTGTTAACATCCATGACAAATTTCATGATGATCAGACTAAAGGTACGACCTGTAGCCCGTGCTAAAGGATTTAGTCATACAAAGAGTAAAATCCAAGATGGCTGCTGGCGCCATGTTTTTGGGCCGAATGACTCCCAAAATGACTCGTTCCCATCTACATGTCAATATTAACATCCATGACAAATTTTATAATGATCAGACTAAAGGTACGACCTGTAGCCCGTGCTAAAGGATTTAGTCATACAAAGAGTAAAATCCAAGGTGGCTGCTGGCGGCCATGTTTTTTGGCTGAATGACCCCAAAATGACTCGTTCCCATCTACATGTCATTGTTAACATCCATGACAAATTTTATGATGATCAGACGAAAGGTATGACCTGTAGCCCGTGCTAAAGGATTTAGTCATACAAAGAGTAAAATTCAAGATGGCTGCTAGCGGTCATGTTTTTGGGCCGAATGACCACAAAATGACTCGTTCCCATCTACATGTCAATATTAGCATCCATGACAAATTTCATGATGATCAGATAAACAGTACGACATGTGGCCCGTGCTAATGGATTGAATTTTGAAATCAAAGATGGCCACTGGCGGCCATGTTTTTTGTCCAAATGACCCCAAAATGACTCGTTCCCATCTACATTCCAATTTCAACTGCCATGACAAATTTCATGATGATCAGACTAAAGGTACGACCTGTAGCCCATGCTAAAGGATCTAGTCATACAAAGAGTAAAATCCAAGATGGCTGCTGGCGGCCATGTTTTTTGCCCGAATGACCCAAAAATGACTCGTTCCCATCTACATGTCATTGGTAACATCCATGACAAATGTTATGATGATCAGACTAAAGGTACGACCTGTAGCCTGTTCTAAAGGATTTAGTCATACAAAGAGTAAAATCCAAGACGGCTGCTGGCGGCCATGTTTTTTGGCCGAATGACCCCAAAATGACTCGTTCCAATCTACATGTCATTGTTAACAACCATGTCAAATTTTATGATGATCAGACTAAAGGTATGACCTGTAGCCCGTGCTAAAGGATTTAGTCATACAAAGAGTAAAATCCAAGATGGCTGCTGGCGGCCATGTTTTTTGGCCGAATGAACCCAAAATGACTCGTTCCCATCTACATGTCAATATTAACATCCATGACAAATTTCATGATGATCAGACGAACAATGCGACCTGTGGCCCGTGCTAATGGAATGAATTTTGAAAACAAAGATGGCCACTGGCGGCCATGTCCGAATGATCTCAAAATGACTCGTTCCCATCTACATTCCAATTTCAACAGCCATGACAAATTTCATGATGATCAGACTAAAGGTACGACCTGTAGCCTGTGCTAAAGGATTTAGTCATACAAAGAGTAAAATCCAAGATGGCTTCTGGCGGCCATGTTTTTTGCCCGAATAACCCAAAAATGACTCGTTCCCATCTAGATGTCATTGTTAATATCCATGACAAATTTTATGATGATCTGACCAAAGGTACAACCTGTAGCCCGTGCTAAAGGATTTAGTCATGCAAAGAGTAAAATCGTAGATGGCTGCTGGTGGCCATGTTTTTTTGGCCGAATGACCCCAAAATTACTCGTTGCCATCTACATGTCAATATTAACATCCATGACAAATTTCATGACGATCAGACGAACAGTACGGCCTGTAGCCCGTGCTAATGGATTGAATTTTGAAATCTAAGATGGCCACTGGCGGCCATGTTTTTTTTCCGATTGACCCCAAAATGAATCATTCTGGTACAAATGTTGATGTCAACAGCTATGACAAATTTCATAATTTTTTTTTTTTTTTTTTTTTTATATATTTTTATTCAGACAAAATCATTTATACAGTACACATTATGGATACATTATCACAATAAATTTGTTAGACTAAATTAATTAAAGCATCATTGTCTCATATTGTCTGGGGTTTTTTTTTTCTTTGGGGGGAGGGGAGGGGAGTGGGCTGGCTTGAACTTGAAATTATCAAGAAATGTGTTGTTTCTTTGAATGTATGTAATATATGTTAACCATATGTATGTAATTTTCTATCAAAGACTTAATAAGATAAAGAAAAACAACGTTCTAATTTGTTTGCAGGCAGATTGGATATGTATTTCGTTGGAATAGTTCCATTTTAAACCTTGTTATTATTATAACTGTTGGCTGAATAATAGATTATTCAATTAAATATTTTAAGTATGACCATCTTTCTGTGAATTGTTTATATCGGCCTTGGTTATAATAACATATACGTTCAGCAAGGTAGTATGCCTTTAGTTCTCTTTGCAAGCATAGATAATTTGGTATGTGTTCATTTAATTTTGACATATATATATGGTATCTGGTAAATAGAAGTAAAAATTGTATCCATGGTTCAAGGTTTTTCTCTGGTGTGTTGCTAAAAATAGCTATTATATTATTTAGTTTAATTCTTTGGCTTGTTAGATTGTATACCCACATCTCTACAGTCCGCCAAAAACTTTTTATGACATGACATTCCCAGAAGATATGAAGTATTGTTTCGATTTTGTTTTTACAGAATGTACATGTATCTTCATCTTGGATGCCTATTATTTTCCAAAATTTATTTGTACACAGTATATGTGTGTTAATTCGATATTGAAACCATTTAAGTTTTGTATCTGTAACATTGTAAAAGGGACATTTAAAAACTTCTTTCCACCATTCCATGCTATATGTTTTGTTTAGTTTAATTATCCTCCCATTTAGCTATTTGTTTGCTTTGATTTTCATATGGGATCATTATCTTATATACATTTTTTTTGCTAGTTGTATTTAGAATGTTTTTTAATTGGAATGGAATAAATGGATAATCCACAGTCATTTTGTTATCACATTTCTTTAATGATTTTTCGTAGTTTTTTATTAATTTTACTATTCCATGAAATGTTACAAAATCCAATTTTGATTTATATTTTAAAGTAAACTCATTGTATGACATGAAACTCCCAAGATGGGATTTTAAAATCTGAAATAGTTACTATCCTTTCGGTCATAAACATGTTTATTCGTGGTTCTACAAATTTGGCTGTGGCATTAAAACCAATCAATGGTAGGGTATCAAAGTCTATCTGACTTATAGGATGTAATTTATTACAGTATACCATCCATGTGTTAATTACATCTCTCCAGAAAGGATTATCAACAGCTTGAGCATGCTTCTTTAAAATAGATGGGGTCATTAGGTACCAACATGTATTAACTATGGGGGCAGAATTTTCAAGAATGATAGTCCATGATGTATCTTGAACTATACATCTTTTAATCCATGATATTTTCATTGAGTTCATAAATCCATTTAGATCAGTCATTGCACATCCACCATTTGTATAATCTTGTATAAGTTGTTTCCTACTAATTCTATCTGGACCATTCTTCCAAACAAAACCAAAAAGAGTTTTATTTAGTTCTTTAATGAATTGTGCTGGAGGGTTTGGTAATGCTAGGAATAAGTGTACAATTTTTGAAATAGCTAGGGATTTTACTACAGTTATCCTGCCTAGTGCAGTCAAGTTTCTTCTACCCCATGTTGAATGTATGTTTTTTATTTTATTTAATCCATTAGAGAAATTTATATCGATCATTCTGTTAATATCGTGATTAAATTCAATACCCAATATTTTGAATGTTTCCGGTATCCATTTTAATTTCCACCTGTCACAAATAGTCTCTGTGCAATCTGATTTGGTACCTATCCAAACTGCCTGCATTTTATTGTAATTAATTTTCTTGAAACGTGTTTAAATTTATCAAGGATATACATGGTTGCTTCCAGTGACTCGGGTGACCCGTCCAAAAATATGGATGTATCATCAGCGTATTGAGATATTCGTATATTTTTATTACCAACATTGATTCCATTGAAAATGAAATATATTACATGAAAGATCTCATGAAGGATAACTCAGGTCTTTTGAATTATGAGGAATTTTGTCAAAAATACACCTCTACAATTCCTTTCACCACCTATCATGGACTGTTAGCTGCCATACCTCGTGCATGGAAAACATTTGTGAATGAAAACATGAAACTTGATACAATCACCAATAATAATCTAGAAACCTTGAAGAATTGTGTAAAAACATGCAAAACATTTTATCCAAAATTTTTGCAAATCTATTGCACAATTCCAACTGTTTCACAGAAAAAGTGGGCGAAAAATCTTGATAAAATATTTTCTGAAGAAGACTGGAAAAAAATCTATACTAATATATATACATTTACTAATGACAGTAGTCTCATATCATTCCAGTACAAAATAAACCACAATATACTCTATGCCAATGCAAAACTTTTTCAACTAAAGCTGTCAGAAACAGCCATTTGTACATTCTGTCAGTCGGACAGAGAAACAATACTACACTTGTTTTATGATTGTACAGTCACAAAATCTATTCTACTTGAATTTCAACAAAAAATTTAAAAGAAATGTGATCTGATACTGAAAATTTCACCAGAAATTGTGATTTTTGGAATATATGACGAATACAACACTCAAGACAACTTGATGAATATTTGCCTCCTACTATTCAAACGATATATTTTCTCCAGCATGATAAAAAAGAAAGACCCAACTTTTATTGGATTTCAAGAATGGCTTAAGTATTATAAGACAGTAGAACAAGCATCGCCAAAAAAATTTGCATCGAAAAAAGACATCCTTTTTCATGATAGATGGAATATGATAGAAAATATCTTTAAACAATAACGTTATAAAAATCTTTTTAGTCCTCTCCTTCACATATTTTTTCTGGCAAATGTCAGCATAGTTCCACGGCAATTCATACTCATAAATATAAATAAAAAGTACTGTATACAAGCCCACATGCATGTATGTCACAGGAGTTCATCTCCTTCAACAACCTTGCAACTTGTCAAATTTCATTCTCAGACTAGCCTTTGGCAAATCATAGAGAGAGACTTCTGGCAGGTTGCACTGAGTTGTTGGTGGAGGGGGGGGGTGGACTTTTGGAACATTGTGTTTGTCTTACATGGTTCTTTTTGCTTACTGTTTTTTTTTTTTTTTTTTTTTTTTTCTCTTCTCAACTCATCAAACAAATTAAAAGAGACATCAGAAGATAACCATCATCCAACATGATAACTTTTCACTCTGATAACTTAATAACAAAACAAAAACAAGAAAACAAAACAAAACAAATGGGTTTAATACCTCCAATCGTTTATTTCAAGTAAACACTCATCACAGAACCATGTAAGGAAGAACTATATTATAGGACAGTATTTTGCTTCCTACGTTTATGTAATTTTCTTTACCTTAAATATACAAAAATTCATATACATTTATGTCATTACAGTTTTGTGTAAATCAATATTTTTTTGATTCCAATAAAAATTATTTAAAAAAAAAAAAAAAAAAAACATTGATTCCATTAACTGTCGGAGAGTTTCTCACCATAATACCTAGAATTTCACCACATAATAGAAATATATATGGGGATATAGGATCGCCTTGTCTGCACCCCCGCTCTAAGTTAAAAAATCTGGATATCTGACCATTCATGTTTATACATGACGATGAATCACAATAAAGGGTTTGTATATAATTGATGAACGTTTGACTAAACTTGAAATATTTCAAAACAGCGATAATAAATTTCCAAGAAATTGAATCAAACGCCTTCTCAAAATCAATCATTAGCATAAGTCCAGGTATTTTGTTTTTCTTTGTAAATGACATCATGTCCATCATAAGCCTTATGTTTTCCCCAATATATCTACCGGCTATAAATCCAGTTTGATCTGGATGTATTAATGTAGGTAAGAACTTTTTCAATCTATTTGATAACACTCCAGTAAGTATTTTGTATGTTACATTTAAGAGAGAGATCGGTCTCCAATTTTTCAGAAATTGTCTAGGTTTGTTACCTTTTGGTAACAGTGTGACAATACCCTGCCTTTGTGTAGTCGACAGCTTTCCTATACTTAAACCATAATTCATTGATCTGACCAGGTAGGCTCCCACATCAGTCCAAAAAAATTTGTAAAACTCTACACTGAAACCATCATTTACCGGGCATTTATTGTTTTTCATATTTTTAAGATAATTAAGCGCTTCACCGTATGTAATGGGATTATCCAAGTAGTCAGTCATTCTGTGTAAGTTTTGTTACATTTTTTTCCTTTATTTCATTCACATCTTTAAGTATTGCCTCAATATCAAGAGGTAGACTTTCATCGTCTTTATTTTTATATAGAGTTTCATAAAACTTGGTTGTTTCATCTAATATTTCATGTTGTTCATATATTGTTTCACCCGTCTCCCGTTCAAGCTTTTGGATTATTTTAGATGTAAAGTTACGCTTTTCTAAATTTAGAAAATATTTTGAGGGTTTTTCACCATCGCTTAGCCATCTTGCTCTTGATCTAACAAATATGCCATTTAATTTCTCTTATCTCAATGTTTCTAATTCATGCTTTATTTTTTTGCTTTCTGCTAACTCAGTTTCTGTTGGGTTAACTATTTGTTCTAACAGGTCTATTTTAGTTGTTAAGTCCAATTCTTTGCATTTTCTTTTTTTTGATAGATGAGCACAAAAAGGTATTGATGCACTGCGTATTTCCATTAGAACCATTTAAAAAAATAGTTGGTCATTTATACTAAATTGCACTACATTTTGGTCTATTTCTTCACTGTTTCTTGTTGTTGCATATTGGTTAATAACCGTTTTTATTGTGTCCTTCACTAACTGTATATATTCCTTATTTTTCAGCAATGAATTATTAAATTTCCAGAATCCTCTTTTTCTCTTAAAATTGTTAAATTTTAGTAATACTGATATTGCCGAATGGTCAGTTTTATATCCAGGTAGTATATCACAGTTTTCGACAGTGGGTATCATATCTTGTGAAATTAGAAAAAAAGTCTAATCGAGCTTGTTTGGTTGGGTTAGTTCGGCGCCATGTGAACCTTTGGGTATCAGGATTATTTTTACGCCATACATTAATTAGATTTAATTCATCAATCATTTTAATAACTTCGTCTCGTGCATGTGGGTTATTTATATTAATATAGTTCATTTGATCAATGTTCGGATCCAAGATCAAGTTAAAATCACCACATATCACTATGTTACCATTGTCTTTTTCTTCTAAATATGTTCTGAGATCCTTATAGAAATTAGGTTCATCGTTATTCGGTCCGTATAAGTTTACTATTGTCATAGGTTTATTTTCTATTTCTGCATGGACTATTATGAGGTTACCAGCCTGGTCAGTTTTCGTATCAGTTAATTTAAAGCTGAAGTTGTTTTGTATTAATATCGCTACACCCCGTGATGAACTAGTATATGAGTTGAAGGCGATCTCATATCCCCATTCTACCCTAATGGTATTTTCCATTTCTTTTTTAAAGTGTACATCCTGTAAACATATTAGACCATATTTCTTATCCCTTATATAATTAAAAACATCTCTTCGCTTTTTCCGGTCACCCAAGCCCCTGCAATTCATTGACATTATACTAACCATTATGTGTATGCACGTACTCCAACCTCGTGATTACATACATCATTTTATTTGAATTTAAGTAAAGTCCGTTCAAGGCCGACAAATTTCATAATGATCCGATCAAAGGTACGACCTGTAGCCTCTATTGTTGACGCCTTACGCACACACGCGCACACACGGACGACAAAGCCATGGCAATAGCTCAAACTTTACAAAGTAAAGTTGAGCTAATAATTGTTCTTGCAAAGAGATGAATATTTTTCAATCCAGTTAGTATATTCTCCTGACAAATATATGGTAATATATACCAAAGAAGGAATTTACTGTGGTACTATATTGTGATTTGTAAGTTGTAGGCGTACCAAATTAGGGTTATAAATCCGACGTATAATGCGCGTGAATCCAAATAAGGATAATATCATGACTCTGCTTATAAACAATTCACTGTCCTTTTTGTGAGAAACTAAACAACACTCGACCTACATTTTCTCGGACACAAAGCGTGTTTTGTGAATAATATCAGTATATCACATTCATATCATCAGTATATTCTTGAGGAAATTATCAAAATTTGATCAATATTATTTCTAAATTATAACCTACAAGAAAAGCCGCCCGTCCCTTTAATATTTTTCAGCAATTTCAATATGTGCATATCATCATATGCAAAATGACGTCATTTATCCAAAATAATAGAATCTCCATTGGGTTTAATGTTAAATTTTGATCGCAACTGTAGCAAGCAAGAAGCAACTGATCACATATAAATTTTCAAAAATACGTATAAGGTTCATATTTAGTAGTTTTGAGAAATATCAAATCTCACTGATCACCGGGCATACACCAAATGGCACCCTCTATCATTTTCTGTAAATATGAAACGCTCTTTAAATTAAGTTGACACCGATTTAGGCCGACCCGCCAAACTTCAAGAATGGAAACAAGTCAATCCTGAAAACACACATACAAACTCCGTTTTCAATTCGCTTTTAACAAACCAAATATGCAAAATGACATAAGGATATGGTCGTCTTCGATTAACAAGAATTTGTTTGGGCACTGTTCCGGTAACCCCCTAGGACATGCCAGAGATTTAGTCGCTGGAAAGGGGATATGTCACTTCATAGTTCATGTTGTTTTAAAACTTTTTTCGCAAATTGGATTATAAATTGTTTTCATGTTCAAATCCCAGCCAACTCAACACAGTACATTTATCTCCTAATTGTAATAAACACCTCAAAAATACCTGAATAACCTGATGTAATAGATTGAAACTAAGATTATAACACCATACCTGTACAACCTCATTGAAACTAGGATTATAACAGCATAGATGGAAACTAAGATTTTAACAACATACATGTATAAACTAAAATTATAACAACATACCTGTATCACTTGATTGTAATAGATAGAAACTAAGATTATAACACCGTACCTGTATTAACTAAACAAGAGGTGTGCACTCGAGTGCTAGCATACCTCCACTGTGGCAAATTCAACCTGCATTATCCGTAAACCAAACAAAAAAGATTTTTAAATTTAAAGAAAAATTTGGACCAATAATATCGATATGGTGTCACAAGAAGCTTGTACAGAAAAAATTATTCAAATTGGTTCATATTTGTTAAAGTTATTAAGTCGGACAGAATTTAAGTCAAAATAAGTCGAAAATGAGGCGTAACTTAAAAAAAGAAAGTCGGACCGAACCGCAATTAGCATCATGCGGAGAGGCAGTCCTAAGGAGATTGCATACAAAATATTATTGAAATCGGTTCATAGTTGTTCGAGTTATGAGGTCGGGCGGACGGACGGACGAATGGACAGACACACAGAGGGAGAAAGCGTGACGGACGGATTATAACACTGTACCTGTATAAACTAAGATTATAACACCATACCTGTACAAACTAAGACCATAACACCATACCTGTATCACCTGATTGTAATAGATGGAAACTAAGATTATAAGAGCATACCTGTATCAATTGATTGTAATAGTTTGAAATGAAGATTATAATAGAGTACCTGTATAACCTGATTGTAATAGATGGAAACTAAGATTATAAGAGCATACCTGTATCAATTGATTGTTCAGGTTGTCCTTCTGTTGGGGTTCTCATTGACATTTCTTTGGGCGCCTCAATTTCCCCTGATGGGGCTACAAAACATTAATCCTTCAATATTAAAAGGTTAAATTATAGTATTGGTCTATCATTCATCTGGGTGAGTCTTTTGATGATACAATTCCTTGTGAGAATAGAAATGCGATGTTATTTTCTTTCAAAAATATTTACACTTAAATTTACCAATGCTTTATTGAAATAATATTCGACAAACTTTGAAGACATTTTCAATTAAAAATTTGAATTGATATCAACTTCGAACACTCCACCCCCCTCCACCCCAATTCAATATTGGGATTTTTATCTGCACAAAAGTGTTGATTCCCAGAGACCTACTCAAAGGGTATTGATCAAGATTGCATTCCAAAATAACCTAATAATATTCTCTTTTGAATCTTTCTCTACATTTAAATATGTCGATATATAACTGAAATAGTTTTCTAAGAACATAGTCTCGTTTGAGGGTTTGCAGATTCTATTCAATTAAATTCCGGAATTCAGAAGCAGAATAATGTGCGACTATCCAGAAAACATATATTGTGTCTTATTACATGATCGTACCCTTTGTCCATTCAATAAACCCATTCTATAAATTGTGATATTAAACGTTCGTGTAATATTTTTCCAACAAACTATAATCAACGAAGAGCTTGAAAAGTTATGTAATTAATTATACGCCATTGAATGCGCCAAAGGGTCCTTATTTATCTGGGACTATTTCTTTACGCGAAACAGTCAATAGTTAAGTGAAACGTCATCGCATGCCTTACAGAAGCCGATGTTAGTTCACGTCCCATTTATTGATTTAATTATGTTTTGGATCATGTAATAAATAGAATCTACAACTCGTCCCCAGTTTATAGTGGAAATTGTGTCTATATAAATCATCGACTCGATTACGTGACTTCTGGTAGCACAGTTATCACTGCCACTGTGCTCCATTAAAAATGTGTGCATGCTTCAGCGACCAATGGTGGTGAACCTAAAACTAAAGTTAGCAGCTCTCAGCCAATCAGAATGCCTGCTTCAGCGACAAATATGATAGTTGAATTATAATCTCGGAAACTGGGGATATCGAGACGAAATTTCGTACTTAGGGCTTCCCAAGAGACGGGGGAGATTTTCGTCGGGTCAGTTTGTCCGCCTGAGGTGACCTTGAAACGAAACTCGGGCATCAGCATGCTGTCGGCATGCCTGTACGGGGTTACCTTGAAAAACAAAATTAATGGATCGACCAAAGCCATGGGACCAAACCCGCCAGTGGCGGGCTAATCTGCTAGTTTCATATAAAACATGTGCAGAAATGAGGACGAACGGACCTGCTTCCCAATTCAGATTTCCGATTCATTAGTGTAATTGGTATCTATGTTCAAACATGTGTTAAACATGTGATATATTACCTCTGCAATTACAATAATGAAAGTGTCAATGACACTAGCTCAACTTGGATGGGGGATAATGTGTTACAGTCAATAGAGTGATTAGGAATGCGGAAAGATTAAATGTCTAAGTAAGTGAACGTTCAGAAGACCGCGAGTCAATCGTAAGTGGAAAGATTTCCATCATAAGAAGTAACTGGCTGTTGGACTGTGCATGCTCATGTCAAGATTGCAAGTCAAAAAATAACATCAAGCACTGTTTGATTTTAGATGCAAAATTGTGGCGTATCCATGGTTACCTCCACTTGCGACGTAATCCAGTTATGTGTATGTAAAAATCGTAGCTGGAAAGAGCGTAGGGTAGTCAATCATATGTTTATGAACAACCGACAATATCATCATCTACGATGACATCGCAATCATGTGAACAAACTATCCACGATTTTGTAATGCCCGATTCCTCCTTTTACAATTTATACTAGATGCTGATTGGAACGAAATTCAAAATTAATATGAAGTTTGGTGATGATCGGAAGAGGAATGTGGTCTGTACTTTGTAGGGTGTGCCAAAGGATTTAATCATGCAAAGAGTAAAATCCAAGATGGCTGCCGGCATCCATGTTTTTAATCGAAAATTGTTCATATTTGATATCAGTCATCTAGAGGTGATCCTAATCATGTCTGTAAATTGTGTGTCAAATGCTTTAATCATTAATCAAAGAGTAATATCCAAGATGGATGCTGGTGGCCATCTAGAGGTCACCCCGAATATCCGTATAAAATTTGGTGACATGGGAAGTGAGACGTAGGCTGCAGGGTGTGCCATGGATACAAATTCAAAATCCAAGATGGCTGCTGGTGGCCATATATTTTTTAACGAATTTCGGTCAAAATAGGTGCCTCCCATCTAGAGGTCACACCGAAGATCCATATAAAGTTTGGTGATGATAGTATGACGTGTAAGGATTTAGTCATGCAAAGAATAAAATCTAAGATGGCTGCCAGTAGGGCTGCAATGATTCACCACATTTTCTGTAATTCCCGATGTTTACCGGTTTACGCGGTTTGTTCTGTAATTATTCCGGAATGTTTTCAATCCATATTTAGTAGTCTAAATGCAAACCAAATCACTCTGAGAGAACACTTTTCATTTTCATTGTAACTGCCATAATTCCATAGTTTCCTGTTCTGTTGACCAATCAAAATTCTTGTTCTTCCATTATATCGATGGTCGATGTCTCGATGACCTTTAAAATTTAAAATCTATAACATATCAGACCATGATAAAATCATTTGATGAAATAAATCACATGGAATCTATCAATTACACAAATTTTTGTACCAAATTACAGTAATGCCCTAATTAATCGACGTCTTAACCACAGCAGAATTATGGGTAACTTTTCAGGATTTAGTCGAAAATATGGCTTGTTGCCATTCCTTTCCAATGAATGGCAACAAGCCATATTTCCATTTGGTGCTAATTTGATCACGGTTGGCTACCGATCTTTCAAAGTAACATGCGCAAATGCATGGAATCCTCTGCCATTGAACATAAAAGAGTCACCATGCATCTCTTGACGACTTTAAAAAGTGATTGAAAACTTACTTGTTTGCGCGGCGTTTCAGAAAGTGACTTTGATATTGTGTATATTTATATTTTATGTCAAGCGCTTAGGGCCCGCTTATTGGGGATAAGCGCTATACAAATATTATTATTATTATTATTATTACTGTATGAAGATTAGAACTAGCTGATGCAGAGGTGGTAATCTTCATTGGCGCATACCCCAGAAATAAAAAAATAAAAATAAAAAAAAGCACTCGCACATGGTTTTAAAATATTTTGGTCTGAGAAATGGGAAAGTGACTTTGCATGGCTCAGTCAAACCACATAGAAAACTATGGTGACCTTTGACCCTACAATTGGTATTGTCTGCGTCTTGATTACCTGGAGTTGGTTGATCACCTCTGACCTTTGGCCTTACACCACCACGTGATCCAGAACTATCCCCGAAGTAGTTCTCAGTGACAGGCAGCTGGTTGTAAGCCGAGTCTGGCTTCTCTGAAGCAGAAAATGCATGTTGGTAGATGTACTCGAATGACTGATTACATATACAAGATGTAGTAATGCGCTAAATAAATGACTCCTTAACCACAGCAGAATTATGGATAATTTTTCAGGATTTAGTCAGAAATATGGCTTGTTGCCATTCAATGGAAAACTCACACTGAGAACTTTCCGATGAATGGCAGCAAGCCATATATTTCCAACTAAATTCTGAAAAATTCCCATAATTCTGCGGTGGTTAAGGAGCAATTTGGAGTAAATTTTGTTGGATGAGATATAAGGAATGTACTTCACCTCAGTATTCCCTACTCACACAGTAGGCTTGGATAGAGTTATCATGACAATAATGCTCACGGATGTGAAAATCACCATTTCCAGTGATTTTCAATTTATGGTTACCATATTGCCCCACATCTTGGATTTGTGTGAATTTTCCTCAACTCAAGTATAAGAGGAATCCTAGCCAGGGTATTTCCTATAACACATATATGTGCATGGGTGGAGTTATAATAACAATAACAACCACTGATTCGAGGAATGACATTACGTTATTAGCTATGATTTGCTGTTGACAGGATTATACCGACATCTGGTAAAAAATATCCGGCCTGGATATGGCTGTTATGGTCTCATTGTGTGCGTAAATGATTCTTCTATTATAATGAAAGTGTCAATGGCACTGTAGCTCAACTTAGGAAAGGGAATAATTTAATGGTTGACAGTAAATGGAGGAATAGGAAAGGTGCTAATTGAAAGTTCTAACCTACATGTAGCTGTGCCAAAGGATTTATTCATGTAAAGAGTAAAATCCAAGATGGCTGCTGGCTGCCATGTTTTTTGGCCGAACGACCCCAAAATGACTCGTTCCCATCTACATTTCAATATTAACATCCATGACAAATTTCATGATTATCAGTCGAATAGTACGACCTGTAGCCCGCACCAATGGATTTAATTTTGAAATCCAAGATGGCCTCCAGCGGCCATGTTTTTTGGCTGAATAACCTCAAAAGGACTCGTTCCCGTCTACATGTCAATGTTAACATCAATGACAAATTTCATGAAGATCCGACTAAGGCTACGACCTGTTGCCCGCGCCAAAGGATTTAGTCATGCAAAGAGTAAAATCCAAGATGGCTGCTGGCGGCCATGTTTTTTGGCCGAACGACCCCAAAATGACCAGTTCTAATCTACATGTCATTGTTAACATCCATGACAAATTTCATGAAGATCCGAATAAAGCTACGATCTGCAGCCCGCGCCAAAGGATTTAGTCATGTAAAGAGTAAAATCCAAGATGGCTGCTGGTGGCCATGTTTTTTGGCCGAACAACCCCAAAATGACTCGTTCCCATCTACATTTCAATATTAACATCCATGACAAATTTCATGATTATCAGTCGAAAGTTAGACCTGTAGCCCGCACCAATGGATTTAATTTTGAAATCCAAGATGGCCTCCAGCGGCCATGTTTTTTGGCTCAATAACCTCAAAAGGACTCGTTCCCGTCTACATGTCATTCTTAACATCCATGACAAATTTCATGAAGATCCGACTAAAGCTACGACCTGTAGCCTGCGCCAAAGAATTTAGTCATGCAAAGAGTAAAACCCATGATGGCTGCTGGCGGCCATGTTTTTTGGCCGAACGACCCCAAAAAGAAAGTGTCAATGAAACTGTAGCTCAACTTGGATAGGGAATAATTTAATGTGTTACTGTCGATGGAGTGATTAGGAATGTGGAAAGTTGAATGTCTAATACTAGTTTATCAACATGAAGAGATATATATATAAATGTATATTAAAGTAAAATCTAAGATGGTTGCTGGCGGCTATGTTTTCCAACAATTCAAAAATATTTTATAGCTTTAGTCATGCAAAGAGTAGAATCCAAGATGGCCGCTGGCAGCCATGTTTTAATGCCGAATAACCCCAAAATGACTACATGTCAATGTCAAAAGTCAAATTTCATAATGATACCACCAAAGGTACAACCTGTAGCCCGTGCCAAAGGATTTAGTCATGCAAAGAGTAAAATCCAAGATGGCTGCTGGTGGCCATGTTTTTTGGCCGAATGACACCAATATTACTCGTTCCCATCTACATGTCAATATTAACATCCATGACAAATTTCATGATGATCAGACTAAAGGGACGACCTGTAGCCCATGCTAAAGGATTTAATCGTGCTAATGGATTGAATTTGAAATCCAGGATGGCCGCTGGCAGCCATTTTTTTTGTCCGAATGACCCCAAAATGATTCGTTGCCATCTACATTCCATTTTCAACAGTCATGACAAATTTCATGATGATCAGACTAAAGATATAACCTGTAGCTCGTGCTACATGTAAATGATTTAGTCATACAAAGAGTAAAATCCAAGATGGCTGATGGCAGCCATATTTTTTGGCCGAATGACACCAAAATGACTCGTTCCCATCTACATAAAACTGTTAACATCCATGACTAATTTTATGATGATCAGACTAAAGGTACGACCTGTAGTCCGTGCTAAAGAATTTAGTCATACAAAGAGTAAAATCCAAGATGGCTGATGGCAGCCATATTTTTTGGCCGAATGACACCAAAATGACTCGTTCCCATCTACATAAAACTGTTAACATCCATGACTAATTTTATGATGATCAGACTAAAGGTACGACCTGTAGTCCGTGCTACAGAATTTAGTCATACAAAGAGTAAAATCCAAGATGGCTGCTGGCGGCCATGTTTTTTGGCCGAATGGCCCCAAAATGACTCGTTCCCATTTAGATGTCATTGTTAACATCCATGACAAATTTTATGATGATATGACCAAATGTACGACCTGTAGCCTGTGCCAAAGGATTTAGTTATGCAAAGAGTAAAATACAAAATGGCTGCTGGCGGCCATGTTTTTCTGCCGAATGACCCCAAAATTACTTGTTCCCATCTACATGTCAATATTAACATCCATGATAAATTTCATGATGATCAGATGAACAGTACGACCTGTAGCCCGTGCTAATGGATTGAATTTTGAAATCCAAGATGGCCACTGGCGGCCAATTTTTTTGTCCGAATGATCCCAATATGACTCGTTCCCATCTACATTCCCATTTCAACAGCCAAGACAAATTTTATGATGATCAGACTAAAGGTACGACCTGTAGCCCGTGCTAAAGGATTTAATCATACAAAGAGTAAAATCCAAGATGGCTGCTGGTGGCCATGTTTTTTGGCTGAATGGCCCCAAAATGACTCGTTCCCATTTAGATGTCATTGTTAACATCCATGACAAATTTCATGATGATCTGACTGAAGGTACGACCTGTAGCCCGTGCTAAAGGATTCAGTCATACAAAGAGTAAAATCCAAGATGGCTGCTGGCGGCCATGTTTTTGGGCCGAATGACCACAAAATGACTCGTTCCCATCATAATGTCATTGTTAACATCCATGACAAATTTCATGACGATCTGACCAAAGGTGCGACCTGTAGCCCGTGCTAAAGGATTTAGTCATGCAAAGAGTAAAATGTAAGATGGCTGCCAGCAGCCATGTTTTTTGGCCGAATGACCCCAAAATTACTCGTTCCCATCTACATGTTAATATTAACATCCACGACAAATTTCATGATGATCAGACAAACAGTACGACCTGTAGCCCGTGCTAATGGATTGAATTTTGAAATCCAAGATGGCCACTGGTGGCCATGTTTTTTCTTCCGAATGACCCCAAAATGAATTATTCCGGTCTAAATGTTGATGTCAACAGCTATGACAAATTTCATAATGATCCGATCAAAAGTACGACCTGTAGCCTGTATTGTTGACGCATCACGCACATACACGGACGACGGACGACAAAGCCATGGCAATAGCTCAAACTTTACAAAGTAAAGTTGAGCTAAAAACCAGAGAAAACTAGAAAAAAAATTATCACGACATATCAAGTGAAATAAAGCATAATATCATTTTTTTAAATCACAATAAGGTCTTTAAATTTCAAAGCTCAATTATCCATGGAAAAAAAATTGTAAACTAACTTTTTTGGAAAGCCTGACCCCGGAATAACTGGAAACGCAAAAAAAATAAAATCAATTTTGGCACACAAGTCGCACGAAACTACACGTTGGCCCTCACGGTCTCATATATCCAATGAAATAATGCAAATTTTCTATTTTTAATCACAAAACGCTCTCTAAATAGAGATATCTAACCCCTAGAAGTCAAAAACAAACATATTTGGATTGTCTGCAGCCTATAAGAATAAAGAAAGTGTCAATGACACTGCAGCTTAACTTGGAAAGGGAATAATTTCACGTGTTACAGTCAATGGAGTGATTAAGAATGTGGAAAGTTGAAAGGCCTAGTTAAGCAAAGAGTGAAATACAAGACGGCCACTGGCAGCCATGTTTTGTTGCCGAATGACCCCAAAATGACTCGTTCCCATCTTCATGTCATTGGTAACATCCATGACTAATTTCATGATTATCCGACCAAAGCTACGACCTGTAGCCCGTGCCAAAGGATTTAGTCATGCAAAGAGTAAAATCCAAGATGGCTGCTGGCGGCCATGTTTTTTGGCCAAATGACCCTAAAATGACTCGTTCCCATCTACATGTCAATATTAACATCCATGACAAATTTCATGATGATCAGACGAACAGTACGACCTGTAGCCCGCGCCAATGGATTGAATTTTTAAATCTAAGATGGCCGCCAGCGGCCATGTTTTTTGGCCGAATGACCCCAAAATGACTCGTTCCCATCTACATGTCAATGTCAACATTCATGACAAATTTCATGAAGATCAGACCAAAGGTACAACCTGTAGCCCGCGCCAAAGGAAATTGTTGACGGACACACGGACACATGCACACACGGACGACGGATGCCAAACCATGGCAATAGCTCAAACTTACAAAAGTAAGTTGAGCTAATAAAAAAGGGCCACCTTGAAAATGTCCTTGAATCCAAGATGGCCACCAAAATAAAAAATGGCCACCATAAGGCTAATTTTCCTATCATTTATAATGTAGCTGGGACTAAAAGTTAATAAAACAGGACAGTCAATTGCTGTGGGTCGCTCACCAGACTATAACGGCAGAGAAGACTGGGACTCTGAAGACTACAATAGTCAGTACTTTAAAACAAGTAGTTCTAAACAGGGACAGAGGAAGAGGGTCTTTGTTGAACTGTGGGAGGGGATATGGGGGTGCCCACTTTGAAATTTCTAACTGCTCATCCATCCCCCTCCCCCAATAGATCATTGCCCATTACCTCCCAGCTGGACCAAACTAAATTACAAATGGTACTTCAAGATCTCCAACTGTTGGAAATTTATCAAAACCTTACTGATAATACTGGTATATATCAAAATTATTACATGTAATATAGGAATCTATATACAAGTACCAAACATGAAATCATAGCATAGATAGGGTGGGTGTGGGAGTGTTAAATCTATCTCAAAATATATATTTGAACCAAATGTAAATCCTAATCTATGAGATCCATTGATCTAGTATTTCCAAATGGTATATTAAAGAAGTTGAAGTGAGTTCATTTTCCTTAAAATAAGTTAAAAAAATTAGGGAAGGGTTATCAACATGGCACCTCTGATAATTGTCTTTGGAAATCATCAGCATAATATATAAGACTTTATCACAGATGAAAAGAAGTTAATAGCCTAGATAAACATAACATTGTAACACCAGCCTGTACACCTTTATAGAACACAGCACATAGGCAGGGTTTGCGTTGTCACTTGCCAAATTTGCAAAAAATAAATCACATTTGGCAAACAATATTTTCATTTGGCAAAAGTTTTGGCAAGTCACTTTTTAATTCTTCAAGAAAGATGAAAAATATTGGTCAATCAATACCATTAATTTCAGGAAACTCTTACAACATAATTATATTAGTGGTGTTTAATAAGGTTTAACAAAAGTTAACACCTATAATAAGTTGCAGTTAATCTCATAGCATTAGTATGGATGGTTGGGGGGATTACTAGTATTTAGTGTGGTGGTGGTGTTTACATAGCTAATCCTCTTGTGATGTTCCCTTCTGATGAAGCAACCCTTCTATCATCTTATTGTTCGGTTATTTTGTTTACTGTTTTGTGATAAACCACAACAGAGATACGAGTATACTTATTAACTAACTGCTTTCCTATCGATATCAAAAGTCGTTCAAACCACGAGTGTCGAAAACGAGATCTCATTTCATACGCAAAGTGGTAGGCAGATAAGCTTTATAATGTTTTCACTGAAGGAGATGACTTCTCAAATAATATTGTGGCATTAGGAATGTGAAATAAACATTTGTAACACAGGTACTTACTTGACCCTTCAATTGGCAAGGGTAATGATCTGTCTGTTCATGATTTTTCTCCCAGACCCCTGGACCGATTTTAACAAAATTTGGCGGGGTGAGTCGATGTACCCACGCAGACGTTATAACATGGTTAGTTTTCTAAATTTAAATTCTAAATTAAAAATAAATCGGTCTTATGGATCCGGAGAAGATGTTTAAAGAATTGTTGATGGACGGACGTACCAACATTTGGGGAGATATGTGGCTATTGAGTTATGTGGCTAAAATATTTATGTGGCTACAAAATTCATGTGGCTATCAAGTAGTGGATAAACTTGAATGTGGCTATCAAGTAGTTAAAAGTGATATAATTTCTGATTGTGGAGTCAGAACATGTGGGAATTATAGCAGAAGTAGCTGATTGGAACTCAAAAACTTGTAAACAGAAACTAGGACAGTGGGATAGGAGACACTGACAGGTCCGTGATTGGGTGGTTAGCCACATAACTGTCCTAACACCTCCTATTGACAGATCATGGATGTTTAAATCTATGAACGTTTTGTTTCCAACTATTGAGTGACCAAAAAATTAAATATTCTGATAACGCCAAATAGATCATTTTTGAGGGTTGATCTCAACGCCCATTACGTGTACATCTGCTTTAAACTGCATACCCCGGATTATAGAAGAAAGTCGGGGTCCCGACCCCACTAAACTAATTAAGCCGATATAGCCAGCAAATTACCCATGTCACGTTTTGACATGACTCTTGTAAAAGTAGACATTTGTAAGACTTGCTACATCAGTCGTTTGATGTTCTAAACTTGTTTAAGTTGAATTAAATTAAATTAAATAAAACAATTTAAATCATCTAAAATCTATAAATCACATGCATGTTCATTGGATTTCCTCATCGTGTGGTCATATGTTCTGTTTATGAGGTAATCTAACTACCATGCACATTGAGATATTCATTATAAATAGAGAGGTTAAGGTAATAGCTTGTAACGTGAACATCAATGTATGCGAGTAGTCCTGTCTGGTGCATCGAAACTTCCTGCAGCTTTGTTTGAGGTTGCATATCGATATTCATGTCTATATGATATTCATTATAAATAGAGAGGTTGAGGTAATAACGTGTAACGTGAACATCAATGTATGGGAGTAGTCCTGTCTGGTGCATCGAAACTTCATTCAGTTTTGGTTGAGGTTGCATATCGATATTCATGTCTCTTTATATGATGTTTGCTTATTTTACAGTCGTCGGTATATATAGGCTAGGGAATATGTAAAAGTTGTAGTTGGAAACTTTGGACAATTCATCGACTAATGTCTTTTCTAGTTGGTTTTATAAGCTATATAATAATTCAAACACGTGAACTTGAAGGTCAAGACCCTGTTATGTTATCAAATAGTTCGCCAAAGCATGCATTGAGCGGTCGGGTAGAGTACACTGAATACTCGACTTGAAACAAATTTAATTTGCAAAAAATACGAAAGGGATTGGGGCACAAGTTTTGCAACTTATAAAGCCCCTCTCCCAATACGATAACGCACAAACAAGATGACGGTTTAACGTATACACTGAATATTCGGGTACACGCGCCGAGAAAAATTGTTCCAAGACTAGCAGAGCATAGCCCCGACAATACGCTTAGTTAGACTGATATAATGATAGCAGTTCACAACGCCGGTTAACAGCTTTTAAATAGCATATACATTGGCTATACATGTAATATACAACAATTGCCGTATATAACCAACAATGTATCATAGACTTCAGTTGCAATCAACTACAAATAAACAATGCATGCATGCCAGTGTTACGGTCATTAGCTACATGTGACCTTATATGACCCCTGTCAGTCTAGACTTTCAATACACTATCAATAAATATCCATACCACTGTCATCCGTGACCTCATATGTCAATGCCCTACGCAGTCATCAGATGTTATTGCCAGATTGGACTTCAATAGTGTACCAATACACATACATGTCTTGGCCATTAGCCATAACTGTAAGCCGTAACCTCAAGTTATGTTACCTCTGCCAGTGCAGACCAGTTAAACACCCTGTATCCGAATGTTATAGAAGAATTAACTGGCAATGCATACAGTGAGTGGGTAGATGGGTGCGAAGCGCCCGGGATGGTCGAAAAGATCGAGTGATCTTCTCCTTCACCCCAAAATACAGTTCGTTGTTACTCAGTATTATATCCAAGTGTTTCAAGTGATAATCTATAGCGTTCGTGTACATGCATAATATATATCGTAGATGCCCTCCGTCTGTAAAATTACTTTTACAATTGGTGTGATATTTTTCCGAAATATGTGCTCATCAGAGAGATGAAACGACACATCCTTACTTTGCATCAGTGCCGACATGATGTCAAGGTAAGTTTCTAACGCAGATTCACTGACTATTATCTATAGCATATATGCACTCTGTAAATTTAGTGAGGTCGGGACCCCGACTTTTGTTTCTTAATATCTCGGCAACTTCTCCAGAAGGGAGGGGCTCAGGAAATATCTAGTTATACAGAGGGAATATTCCCCTTTCCGATAACATCAAAATTAATTCCCAGTTTCTTCCCACAGCGTGGAAATATCTCAGCGGTTCTTCAAGTGATAAATTCGGCAGATTCATCGAATATGATCTATAGCATATGCACTCTGTAAATTTAGTGAGGTCGGGACCCCGACTTTTGTTTCTTAATATCTCGGCAACTTCTCCAGGGAGGGGCTCGGGAAATATCTAGTTATACAGAGGGAATGTTCCCCTTTCCGATGGCTATAGCCTATATTCTAATAAAGTCGTTGTGCATGAATTGGACAAACGCTCTTTATCCATACCCTGCAATGCATTTAAACGAACGCTGTTTATTTGTCATGCTTAATCTTGATATTTTGTAAAGGAACGTTGTCAGGATAATGCAAACCTACAAACTTCAAAATTCACTCAGTTGCCTTACATCATCTCGGAAAATTATATATTTACCTGTCCATATGTGGCGAAGAAACACTATAAAAAGTAATGAACAATTCCTTTACAAACATCAGAAATAACTCCGGTGTCCAACCTCACCTCGGAAAATGGTATATTGATGTATTAAATTCCTGATATGTTTGTAAAGAAACGCCAACAAAATTAAACAACAATTACTTTACAATGATAGTCAGAAATCACTCGGGTATAACCTTTCACCTCTGTGGCAGACAGCGGCAATTAACATTGCTGGTATGTGTCATTCCCAATACACTCCCGAATACACTGTGTATTAGGGGATTATAGGCGCCTTCTATACTAGCTGTTGACCGCCACATGAAAATGTCACGGTGCTTATCGGTAGCCCTACAGGACTCCCTAGCCGTACACGGAATGGTCCCCTTTCCGATGGCATCAAAATTAATTCCCAGATTCTTCCCACAGCGTGGAAATATCCCAGCGTTTCAAGTGATAAATTCGCAAATTCATCGAATATGATCTATAGCATATGCACTCTGTTAATTTAGTGAGGTCGGGACCCCGACTTTTGTTTCTTAATATCTCGGCAACTCCTCCAGAAGGGAGGGGCTCGGGAAATATCTAGTTATACAGAGGGAATGTTCCCCTTTCCGATAACATCAAAATTAGTTCCCAGGTTCGTCCCACAGCGAGGAAATATCCCAGCGTTTCAAGTGATACATTCGGCAGATTCATCGAATATGATCTATAGCATATGCACTCTGTAAATTTAGTGAGGTCGGGACCCCGACTTTTGTTTCTTAATATCTCTGCAACTTTCCCAGAAGGGAGGGGCTCGGGAAATATCTAGTTATACAGAGGGAATGTTCCCCTTTCCGATAACATTTCCGATTTCTCGCATACATCACATTGATACGGGCGATCTCCCGTGTGGATCCTCTTATGTTTCGTCAGGTCACTGATATAAGGTCCCGTACGTTTACGACATGCATGTTTATTCGTCGTGTATTGTAAGTCTAGACTGACACATGTCATATAAGGTCACGGGAAATGCATGTTTATTGTTAGTGTATTAGCCTGCGATATGCGCTGACAGGTCATGGCTGGTTGAAGACGGCGACTTAAGGGTAAAGTCGCCGCCTTCAACCAGCCGTATTAAGGTGAGGGAGAAGATCTTTTGATCAATACACATTCAGTTATGTGCACATAGAACACATAATGAACATATCAAAAATCCGTCGGTGGACCCGGAGATTTCAAGCCGCATTCAGGATTGGTTGCGTGTATGGTCAAACGAAAGCCCAAATTATGACAATTCAAAGTTTGAATGCATATGCCATGATCATATATTCCATGACTTAATATAATTTAAATAAAAGGTCAGCAGACCACAGTGTCCCCCAACAACATGGCAAGTCGATGCCGCTTTGTTAAAGAAATTAAAAAGAAATGTCGAAAAGGGTTAATAACTCCATAAAAAAATATTAGCTATATAGATGTTGCAAATCACCAACATGTTAGGAACAATATCCCAGAGTTTCAAATCTCTACATTTAAAACTGTAGGAGGAGTTGATTACACCATGAAGGTACCCAATCTCATCCAAAAGTCGAAACCCCCCCCCCCCCCCCCCAAAAAATATGGAAAAAATTATATTTTTGATTAGCTATGTAGATGTTGCAAATCACCAACATGTCAGGAACAATATCCCAGAGTTACAAATCTCTACGTTTAAAACTGTAGGAGGAGTTGATTACACCATGAAGGTACCCAATCTCGGACGGACGGACGGACGAGGGTCATTTCTATAGTCCTCCGACGGAAACGTCGGGGGACAAAAATACATCATTGGCTCATTTTAGGATCATAATTCTTGTAAAAAAAATAAGGTGGTATTCAAACCGCACTCACGATTCTGTTGCACATATTATTGTGGAATAAAGCACAAAGTGCCCAATTTCTGATAAATGTGACATCGTAGTCTATCATACGACGGGCATATATTGAAATAACAAGGCTTGATCCAAGTTTAAAGAGTTTATATCAAACTTTCAGTTTTGTTTTTATATAAAGAGCGTTTATTATTTAGTACCCGCGATTCTGATTGCTGATCACCAAGTGGTAACATCCTCGACACATGCACACGCTCAAGTCGATTAGATTGATGAACTAGTAGTGTAAAACACAGACCCGGTGGTGGACTCGGCCACTCGGGGGGTTCCAAACCACACCTAGCATTTTCTGCGTTTGTCCTTAAAATGAGAACTCAAATGACGCCAATTTGAATACCTATGTCATGATGATATACCCCACGAGAAATATGTTCGACAGAACACACCGTTGATTCATTTTGCGAGCATAACTCTTGTCCGAAAATATGGCGTAAAACACACTGGCAGAATACGGATTCAGACCTAAACATGAAGTCCGCCGAACATACATCGGACGGACGTATACATACATATGCATGGATGAACACACGGCTAGACAGATGTACAGGTTGACAGGCGGGCAGAGGTGCGCCAGTATATCCTATTCCCAGTTGAAATCGACTACAATAATCCATTCACTGATAGTACAATATCTTTCTACAGGTTTTCAGTCCCCCTTCCCTAACAATTACCACGCGCGCCCCTGTTCCACTACACTTTGAGTTAATGAATACTGCAAACCACCTTTGCAAGTTAGTTCACAACACAGTGTCCAATAAATCTTTCTGATATCCCAACAACCATATATAACATGATAATATATAAGCAGCAACTGCTTTCAATTTACTTGGTTAGATATGACGTCAAAATGACGTCCACGTGTGGCTAACGTCGTGAAATATCGTATATAGTATGTCAAATTCTATTCTTGATATTCATTGACTTGTTTCACAGTAATAAAACCCCGTTGGAACTGCTATTATGACCCACAACAGCTCAGTACATTTGGTGGGGTACCCCCGAATCATTTTTTAAAGCAGATGTACACGTAATGGTTATGTGGCTAGCCATGTAACGGAAATTGGCCACCCAACTATCAATTTTTCTTAAAATTGGCCACATAAATGTCAGATGTAAGCACGGACGGATGGATGGATGGACGATACGACGGACAAGGACTGTGATGACTATAGCTCCACTGGAGACTTCGTCTCAGGTGAGCTATAAACTAATAAAAGGCCATCCGGCCATAGTGTCCTCCGAAAAAGTGGCTAAATTGGGCGCATCAGCTTTTCTGAAAATAAATAACAAGGATCCTAAATCCGAAGCAACCAGACAAAAATGGGTGGATCGTACCCATATTCGAACTTGATCTGTATTTCAAGCTGATAAACTCATATACCAAATTTGATCACACAAACTAAAGTTATCATCCGGAAACCATTTCCGGATGCACACACACACGGACGGACGGCTCGACGGATGGACGGACACTGGCTATTTTAACTCTTTCGCTGCCACCCGCCACCACAGACGTAGCCCCCAGTGCCACGCATCCTGTACATATATCCATGTATTTCAGGTATATATGGGTAATACATTATATCTCAAGCAGTTTCTAATATAATTAGTTGAAACTTCACATGTATATAGACATAGGTATACCCTGTCGAATGCCGCCGTGGACACGCCCACCAAGGTCATGTGACATTGGCGGCCATCTTGGATTAGTGGCTATTTGCCGGTATATGTACAGTTTGTGTGGCTATGAATGGGTGTGTTGTTTGTTTTCTAATTTTCAACACAATTATATGATGTCCAACAGTAGGGTACACGGGAGTAACCTATATGAACACACTTTGGACATAAAATAGGTCATGAGACATTGGCGTCCATCTTGGATTTATGCAAGTTGCCACCTATTTGTAGCAAAATGGGATACAATGGCGCACTTTGTTGAGTTCGTGCTTTTGTTGCTTGAATATTCCCTGATAGGTACAATTCCAAATATAGATATATATATATAACCATACCCATATGTATATATATACCTGCAGGGGGACATATGACCCTGCTCCGCCCCTTATAAGTCACGTGATCTTGACGGCCATCTTGAATTTCAGGAAAATTGGGTTTTACGATGATTTATGTGAATTATAGGGTCACGCTGGCGTACGCATGGTCAACTCACCAGCATAATTAATTTAGTTGCCTGTTATCAACACTGGAAAATGATACAGTAGACAAGGGTTGTTCAAAACCAGTAAAGGTGTATTATAAATAATAGGTATAAGTATCATATGCGCCGCAGGCACTCCTCGAAAAAAAAATTCGGGGGACAATAAATTTACCAAATTAAGGATGGATTTTATTTCAAAATGGCCACCAAAATCCAAAATGGATGTCATATGGTCAATTTTCCTATCATGTGTTAAGTTGCTGGGACTGAAAGTTAGTCTTATCAGCATGAAAAATTGATGAATGTTTGTATTAATAGTTCCTAGATGATGAATTTAATTCAATAAAACCAATGAAATGACCACATTAATAATGAATATAACTTCAAAATGGCTGCCAAAATCCAAAATGGCCACCATATGGTAAACTTTTTCTAACAAGTGTAATGTTGCTGAGACTGAAAATTAGTCTGATCAGCATGCCACTTTGATGTATATGTATCTTAATTGTACATAAATTATGAATTAGCAAAAAAAACATAATAAGTTTGATATTGGAATAAATGTAATTCTGCCTATCAATCTATTTGTTATAGCTGAATTCTATTCTGTAAAATCACAGCAACTAAAACTTTATTGATATAAATATAAGTCAAATTTCCTTCGCTTTGCAGAGTTGGCATCTTTTATCGATTGAAAACAAGTAACATCATGACATATGCACTTAAATTCCATATATGACATGTGATATATGACTAAATTGCATGGAGAATAGAATCTCTGCGTTGTGTGCATTGTATAATACAACGGATGCATCACAGCCAATCAAAAGCATTAGTGTTATTGTCTGTATTCCAATCTCAACCCAATGTAAGAAACAGATTTGTCTAAACATTTCTTAATTCTTACCAATAATTCTGGTGCTATCAACTGGCGTTGATCCCTGGATAAGAAATAAAATACAAGTCAACATAAATCCATCCAAAGTTAATAACAATTTCAACATAAATCCATCAAAATGTCAGTAACAATGTCAACATAAAACCATCCAAATGTCAATAACAATGTCTACATAAATCCATCCAAATGTCAATAACAATGTCAACATAAATCCACCCAGAGGTCAATAACACGTCAACATAAATCCATACAAATATCAATAACAATGTCAACATAAATCCATCCAAATGTCAATAACAATGTAAACATAAATCCATCCAAGTGTCAACATAAATCCATCCAAATGTCATTAACAATGTCAACATAAATCCATTCAAATGTCCATAACAATGTCAACATAAATCCACCCAGAGGTCAATAACACGTCAACATAAATCCATACAAATGTCAATAAAAGCATCAATATAAATCCATCCAAATGTCGATAACAACGTCAACATATATCCATCAAAATGTCAGTAACAATGTCAACATAAATCCATTCAAATGTCCATAACAATGTCAACATAAATCCACACAGAGGTCAATAACATGTCAACATAAATCCATCCAATTGTCATTAACAATGTCAATATAAATCCATCCAAATGTCAATAACTATGTAAACATAAATCCATCCAAATGTCAATAACAATGTCTACATAAATCCATTCAAATGTCCATAACAATGTCAACATAAATCCACACAGAGGTCAATAACATGTCAACATAAATCCATACAAATGTCAATAACAATGTCAACATAAATTAGAGTTTAATATATGCCCGGGAATTGAAAAAACAGGAACCGGTAATGAAACCCCTTCAGAACCGGGAATGTTCCCGGAAATGTATGGCTTGTATGTACAAGCTTTACAACATGGGTTATGTGCAATTTGGCTAGTTTGGGTGACAGGGATCGTAATAATAAGTTAGATTAACTAATGGATATTCCAAATTGTTATATTTGACCTTCTTGGGCCACATAATAATGGTATACAAAATAACATTACACAAGTTGTAAAACATAAAACCATCGTTCCGACTTCCCAAACTTCAAACAAATTGTTGCCGACGTTGTGAACTTCTCGTGGCATCTCATAACATGCCTTTGTACATTAACTTAAGAGAATACAAAATAAACAGTCTATATATAGTTCGATGAAATTTGCGTGTTAATTTCCAATACTGTTTAGTGTCCTGATTTTTTATTTTATCGGAAGTCAGTTGTAGTCTTGAAAAGTACATTCAGCGCACCAACTCACCTAGTGACTTGTCAGTCTATTAGCCATGTGCTGTATATTATGTCTATATGTTGCGTAACTTGGGTTATAACAGAAGCTCGAAATGAGAAATAGAACATTAATTTAGTTTGGACATACATATTTTATGAGGGGGCAGATATCTGTGAAATAGAACATTAAGTTTGTTTGGTTCAGTGATGTTAACTTACCTTTGTTTGAATATCCCTTGCTAACTCGCTCATCTTCTTTCGAATTTGTTGAGCACAATTCTTCTGATTTTTATCATCGTCAGCAATTATTCTTATAACTGTATCCTCATCTCCAACAATAAACTCAAAATCTCCTCCAGATGATCCTATAACGTCAAAATATTTGCATAACTCTTATATGTTGCGCCCTATTGTCAAAATATTTGCTCTCATAAACTCTTATATGATGTTGCCCAGTAAAGTAAAAATATTTGCATAGAAAAGCAATTCATTTTGTGAAATTGTGGTTATAACCACAAACCCAGGGTTTCCGCTACTGCGGCAGGCCGGCCGTCAAGCGGCCTCATTCCCCTCCCCAATAATGACCCGGCGAGCTCAATCCCCTTTTCCCGGGAATTGGACGACCGACACTGGACGATTAACAGGTGGACTTGGTGCCTAAATGATACGTAATCAGTTACACGGGCCACCCATGAACAGTTGTCTGCACAGTCCTCTATCGTAATGCTTGGTCGGCATAAGTCAAAGACGAACCAATCGTCACATGAAAGGGACCGTTGCTGACAAAGAAAACTGCCCACGCACTCGGTTCCCGTGATGAGGAGTAATCTGCTTGATTCCTTTCCACAGTGTATCAAACTCCTTCAGATGACATGCATAATTCCAGCAAGCACATCATCAGTGGAGAGGCTGTTCAGTTTAATGAACGACATAAAGTCGGACACACGAACTTGCCTCAAATCAAAATCGCTGGAGGGACTTATGAGAATTTCAAGACGCATTTCGTCTGACGGGAAGTTTCGAGATGCTGAATGGGACATCATTATTGATAAGTTTAAGAGCTTAACTAATCGGAAGATTGATTTCTAAAAAAAAAAATGTTGTCAGTGAACTGTTGTAGTTTAAAATTAACATACTGTAACCGAGTACAAGTTTGGTTAATTTTCATTTTTGATCCAATATGTTGGGCGAACATTGAATAACAGTATTTGATGAAAAATAGTTTTGTTCTAAGTTCTCAGGAATATTCCCTACCGCCATGCATGGCTACATGTACCAACTCAAATTGCAAGGCAGAGTTCAGTCCCCTGCTACGCTGGCCTGATCGCTACCATCACAAACACATAATGTGAAGAAATCACTATTTGTTTTTATTTTTGTCCGTTATAATTCATTCTGCATTATTCTGAGAAACTGTCCAAGGATTTTCATTTATGTATTGCTCGATCAAGCCAGAATGAATTGTAACTGACAAAACACTTAAAATAAAACAAATGTTAGATTTAATTACGAAAATGCCCGTGGTGACAGCGGTCAAACCAGCGTAGCGAGGAGACTCTAATCTTGGTTACTAACTATGCTTCAGAATATCAGTACGACAAACAGGCGGTACGAAATCCGGTTTGCATTCTGATATCCTTGACCTTTGATACGGTTTGCTGATGAACAGCGATGATGGAAATACTAAATTAATAACTATGGTCGCCCCGTCGCGTTGAGTGTTTCCCCTCCCCAATACGGCCGCATGTATTTACCCCTAGCGGAAACCCTGTATAACCACAAGCCTTTTAAAGAGTGGTTAAAAACACAATACCACGAGTGGTGACAATTTTGTACTCTTGGCTTGGTTACTATACCTGTATTTTATTTATGCCATAATTATTAATTTTGATTTAAATTGCTCTGCAAATGCAACTACTCGACTGTTTACTTTTCACAGAGTGACCTAAATCACAATGCTGTAAGCAATGTGCTTCCAATGTAATGATGCGTACATTTAAGTCATGTTTCTAAGCCATCAGTCACTTGATATTCCCATTCATATGTTTCCAAGTTCATGATACACTAGATTTTGATTGAAATGCAGCAATGTTCCTCATATTTAATTGATATCATAACAACTTTTCAATTTTAAATGGTTGTAACATAAGGACTTTTGTGCTAACTGCGATATAGTTCTACTATGGGTATAAATGTTTAACCCATGAAATGACATTTGAACATAGTAGAAATTTATACACACAGTAGGGTGTAAAGATGAAATGTACAAAATAGATGCTATAGACACAATAGCATAGGCAATTGTGGTATAAATTACACATCACGCAAACTTTCTTATGCCCACACTGGGTGGATTGGTCTGGTGTGCACCTCACTAGTTTAGAACATTAACACTATCATACTCAGTCCACTCAGTTTAGTTGCTTAGACTAGTCCCAGATTTTGGTGAGCCTGCGTAAGCTGCAAAAATGTCTTAAATTTACTCTTGTTCTTATATATTTTTACCAATATGTGAAGAAAACCAATTTTGTTGATTTGACACAAAATGTTGCTTGGTGTTGCGCAAAAATAACAATAAATGAGAAAGAAATCTAAAGTGCTCACAAAAACAATGAAAGTGTCAATGACACTGTAGCTCAACTTAGGTAGGGGAATAATTTAATGGTTGACAGTAAATGGAGGAATAGGAAAGGTGTTAATTGAAATGTCTAAGTAAGACTAGATGTACATGTCAATATCAACATTCATGACAAGTTCCAAGATGATCGGATCAGGGATGTGGTGAGTATGGTGTGCCAAAGGATTTAGTGATGCAAAGAGTAAATTCTAAAATGGCCACCGGCAGCCAAACAGCCATGACAAACTCATAATGATCTAACCAAAGATACGAGCTGTAGCCTGTGCCAAAGGATTTAGTCATGCAAAGAGTAAAATCCAAGATGGCTGCTGGCGGCCATGTTTTTTGGCCGAACGACCCAAAAATGGCTCGTTCCCATCTACATGTCAATATTAACATCCATGACAAATTTCATGATGATCAGACGAATAGTACGACCTGTAGCCCGCGCCAAGGGATTTAATTTTGAAATCCAAGATGGCCACCAGCGGGCATGTTTTTTGGCCGAATGACCCCAAAAGGACTCGTTCCCATCTACATGTCATTGTTAACATCCATGGCAAATTTCATGAAGATCCAACCAAAGCTACGACCTGTAGCCCACGCCAAAGGATTTAGTCATGCAAAGAGTAAAATCCAAGATGGCTGCTTGTGGCCATGTTTTTTGGCCGAACGACCCAAAAATGACTCGTTCCCATCTACATGTCAATATTAACATCCATGACAAATTTCATGATGATCAGACGAATAGTACGACCTGTAGCCCGCGCCAATGGATTTAATTTTGAAATCAAAGATGTCTGCCAGCGGCCATGTTTTTTGGCCGAATGACCCCAAAAGGACTCATTCCCATCTACATATCAATGTCAACAGCCATGACAGATCTCATAATGATCTGACCAAAGGTACGACCTGTAGCCTGTGCCAAAGGATTTAGTCATGCAAAGAGTAAAATCTATGATGGCTGCTTGCGGCCATATTTTTTGGCCAAATGACCCCCAAATGACTCGTTCCCATCTACATGTCATTGTTAACATCCATGACATATTTCATGATGATCAGACGAATAGTACGACCTGTAGCCCACGCCAAAGGATTTAATTTTGAAATCCAAGATGGTCGCCAGCAGCTATGTTTTTTGGCTGAATGACTCGTTCCCATCTACATGTCAATGTCAACAGCCATGACAAATCTCATAATGATCGGACCAAAGGTACGACCTGTAGCCTGTGCCAAAGGATTTAGTCACGCAAAGAGTAAAATATAAAATGGCTGCTGGCGGCTATGTTTTTTGGCCGAATGACCCCAAAATGACTCGTTCCCATCTACATGTCAATATTAATATCCATGACAAATTTCATGATGATCAGACGAACAGTACGACCTGTAGACCGCGCCAATAAATTTAATTTTGAAATCCAAGATGGCCACCAGGGGCCATGTTTTTTGGCCGAATGACCTAAAAATGACTCGTTCCCATCTACATGTCAATGTCAACATTCATGACAAATTTCATAAAGATCAGACCAAAGGTACGACCTGTAGCCTGCGTCAAAGGAAATTGTTGACGGACACACAGACCCACGCACACACGGACGACGGATGCCAACCCATGTTGAGCTAACAATAATTGAGAAAGAAATCTAATGCTCTCACAAATTTGGAATTCTCTATCTATTTCAATGTGTGACATCTTATGATAGAGTTCTTTCCCATTGATTGCCTTTTGACTTGATGTGTTGGCTATTCATTCAAACATATATCGATTGTTAATTGACTTCTATTTCTTCATTTCTTCATTTCTTCTATATTCTTCTATTTCAAATATTTTTAGACCAAATGGCTGCCCATAGTTATAGTCATTTTAGCAGTCGGTGATAGTAATTTTGAAGAGCGTTACATGAATAGCTTAGTAATTTATAGAATGATTTTAATCCTTTCTTTACTTAATACTCATTGAGGTGTAGTTCCCTTGGGAAATGTTCAAATAATATATCTTTAAATACTGTTTAAACAATGAAAACTTCCAACACAAACCTTAGAACAACAACAGACATACTCAGTCCTAATTTCTAACCTGGCCAGCTCAGCATCTTAGAGAAATATCCCCGCTCTTGGTTTGCCTGTGCAAGCTGCAAAAATGTCTCAAATTTGGTCTTGTTCTTGAGAACAAACTTGACAACTGTGGGAGATTTCTCCAGCTTTGATAATGCATTGATTGCTGTAAAAATGTCACTGCAGGAATCCAGTACTGGAAAGATAGGATAGGATAATTTTATTTACAATACACAGAGGATCTGCAACGAGTCCCCAGTTTGTAGAATATTTTATAAAACAAGTCCAGTAAATTAGGTCTGGACCGAGCATCCAATTTATTACTTGATCCAAAACCTCAATAAAATCCATAAACATACTTAAGGACTTTGCTAACCCAATTTTCCCTAAATTTTATGGAGTCAAAATAAAGGGTTATGTTCACTTTTATTAGTGATCACAGTAACCAAACCCATGAATGCAACATTTTATGAGTATTAGTCATGGTGGAGCATGTTAGAAATACTAAATGTGAACTTTATAGAGGTTTCTAAAAATATTTTTTTCGAACCCAAATCCAACAAACACAAAGTCCATATCTAAGAAAAAAATATAGGAATGTGTGCTGAACACTGTGAAGAATGATGAACAATAAAAATATATTCATATTTACCAAGCATTCTTTGAAAAATATATTCAGAACCTCTTGTTTGCAAATGGTAGATTAACTTTCTCAGTAATGCTGTCCAGAAGATGACACTTGATGGGTGGATTATGGGTCACCTGTAACCTGTGTCTTGCTGGGATTGTTATCAGCCTGTGTGCCAGTCTGTGGCCACTGGACCATAAGGGATTAGTCCATGATTGCTGACCTATTTAGTGGTTACAGGGTGGTCTGCTAAATTGAAGCTTAAGAAATTATTTTGTCAACTCACCACTGTCAATAGTTAACCAATCGCTGCCAGCTCTCAGTTAGCCATGTTGGGGAAATAATTCTGGCATTTGTTAACAACTGGTTCTATGTAATGTTTTCAAAGAACACTTGGTAAATATGAATATATTTTTATTGTTCATCATTCTTCACAGTATTCACTACACATTTCCATATATTTTTCTTAGAAATTGATTTTGTTTTTGTTGGATTTGGGTTCGAAACAAATATTTTTTAAAACCTCTATAAAGTTCACATTTTGTATTTCTTAGATAATCACCACTAATTATACTGTTAAAATGGTGCACCCAAGGGTTTGGTTGCTGTGATTACCAATAAAAGTGAGCACAATCCATTATTTTGACTCCATCAAATTTGGGTTGAAATTGGGTTAGCAAAGTCCTTAAATGGGACGAGAAACTAAATGCATCTTCTATAAGGCCTGCTATGATGTTGCAAGTAATGATGGGTTGTTTGTCCATTCTCTCCACATCAAGAAATAGTGCTTGATATTTAACACGCTTTTATGCAGCTAGCCCAGAGAAGGACAGACTATGTGAATTAAGAACAATTCGCAACCCCAGCTCCTAAAAGTTTGTCTCAACTCGAGAGTAGTGAGGATGACCTAACAACCAGTTCTAGAAAGAGAAATCTCCTTGGTGTGGGTTTGATATCATCTTTTTCTTTTGGATGTGTGATACCTGTGCTTGTGCACAACCTAACTTCTTCGCTTCTGGTCTAAGAAGCATATTTGTCCGCTGATAACTGATCGTTTCGTAGCCATGATTGAAATGATTATATTATGACACAGTCAAACAGTCGCTTGATCTTGGATTTTATCATCAAATGTTCATTTAGCCAGTGGGTTAACCACCACAATAACAAACATTGTCGGACAGTTCAGACATAGTTTTGTCGGACTCGTATACAACATAGTTTTTTGTTGCCTTCTTCCAGAATGTCACCCACTTCACACATTTGAATGAGTCGACTATGGCCTGATGCGAACTCATCGATATCATATCAACATGTCAAGTCATTGTTTGTGAGTCAACCACATATAAGTCTTTGTATGTCCTTTATTTTTCTTCACACATTGCCGCCAATCAGAATTCAGCTGACATCTGATAAATCAGAGCATAGCGGTAGCACTGTTTTAGAATGGGCGGCTCACAGACTAGACAGTAATCAAAGGATGAATTAATCATTGTTCGATGATTCTTTATTTACCTTCATATATAAATACGCGAATTTATAAACTGTAACAACATGGCATCGATGTTTTTAACTTTTCGTCATTATTCCTTGTCAATGTTTCCACGTCAATATTTTTGTTTTTTAATTCTGTTGTGGTTTCAATCTTTTATGTATGGTCAGTCCCTTTCAAAGTTATTGCATAATTTTTCAACATTTCTTTTTTGCACTTTTACGTTAAAAGTTTTAAAACAATTTTTTGCATTCACGAGAATCATTTTGACACCTCCCTGAGCTCCATTTTCATACCAAGTTTTCTTATTGCCATAGCTTTTTCGCCCTTAAAACGCAGTTCTAAAGCTGTCCCAGTCTTGATTTTGACAATTTCAGAGTAGATGAAATGTTGGCCGAATAATGGCATCCTAAGTTTGTCGGGGTTAATATAATTATTAATATAATAAGCTTTTGTTAGACGCCAAAATTAGCCCTCTACGTGCTATATTCGTCGAGATTGAGGCTGTCCCTTCCATTCTGCAATTTATCACTCAGTCCGCTTCCCATCTCATTCCATATTTCGTCTCTTCCTGTTTCCTTTCATTTTGTCATTTCCCGCAGTCTCATGAGAACTAGATCTGGTAGTGCATGTCACAATATGACACTACATGTAAATGAACGAAATCTTCTGAGATTTCTTACTTTTTATGTGTTCCATGACCAAGTTATGGAATAATTTATCGCATGCACAGCATAAAACGGTCATGTGCATAAAACTGTCAGAAAACGAAAAAAACTGGTCCAAAATTCACCTTATAATAAAACCCCTAAAATTGGCTTTGAAAGCTCCATCAGAATCATTATAAAAATCTGATATTCCGATTAATGACAAAAGCTTACAACACCCGAGTTGTTGAGCTAAAAATGTGTTTTGCAAAAATAACGACGACAATTAGGATTACTGAATACGGCAATGTATAGATAACCATGCAGTGAGATTTTCGCTCTCACTCTGCCAGATTAATCACAACACGTATATTAATATTCTATTCAATCGGCCAATAGAGGATTGTTGTCCGAGGCTTGATAAGTGATGGCCGTATGATAAAACAGAACTAATTGAATGAGTGTCTATCTCTCAACGAAGTTTCTGGTACAAACCGGAGAAACTGATACCCTATCCGTTGCGACGGTTAGGACATCATGGCTGCAGTTAGAACATGTGCATTATTTGATGAGAATGTGTGCATTATTTGATGACACAGTGCCATAAACATAGTCGTAACCAAATTAAACTTACATCGTATTCAAACTGTACATATATATCTTCCGGTCTAGGAAATAATACAGGGATGATAGAATCCTACAATATTGTATTACAATACTACTTCCATTTAAGTTTAAAATTTAACTACTACTGTAACTTGCTAATTGTCTTACTTAAATGATATTTACACATTTCCAAAAATGTCTAACCTTGGGTCCCTTTAAAGAAATGACAACATTCTAGGTCCAAAGGAGTTAAAAAAATACGTTGATGTATTATGTTCAAATGAAATACAACCAATACTACTAAGGTGTTTAGACAGTTAAGTGTCCGTTACATTGTATATGTTAATGCACTCAACAGGAAGATTCTATTTTCAATGCAGCGCAAGCCCCTACGCATACCTTATATGGAAATTAAACACATGTATCATTCAGTTCATTGTTTTCAATCGATAAAAGATATTGGCTTAGTCTAACGAGAGGCCGATCACGATCGGCAGATGTTTAACCCATACCTTGGCGATAGTGATCAGCTATTTTCAGTCTGGACACAAAAATCCATAAGCCATGACTCCGTTTAAAAAAAATGGACCAAACCCAAATTCGAACTCTATCTGTATTTTGGGCTGAGAAACTCACATACCAAATTTACATACATCTCAATAAAATGAGATATATCAGATGAAAGGTATTTCTACTAAGTATCAGGAATGTTGATAAGGGTTCATTTTAATTACAAAAATCCATACCGTACAAGTGAAGGGGATATAATGACATAGCACTTAGAGCTACATGTAACTGATATCACAGGTAATTAATTGTTAGCTGCTATGGTTATATTGTAAGCATAAAAATCTCATATCTGTTCAATTCTTAGTTGAAAAATGGCCATAACTCTGGTAAAAAAATCGGATCTAACTCATATTCAAACTCGATCTGTATTTTTAATTGAGAAACTCACATACCAAATTTGGTTCCTATCAGATGAAAAATGGTTGATTTATCGAAGCATGCATGAATTCTATGTCAAAGGGCCATAACTCAGTTAAAAATAATCTGATCAAACCCATATTCGAACTTGATCTGTTTTTTGGGCTGAGAAACTCGCATACAAATTTGGTTCCAATCAGATAAACATTTTTGTGGCGCGCCATCTTCAATGTTGTGTGATGCCATGTTTTGTGCCTATGGCCTTGCCTGTTTGCCTCTCGTTGCTGCTGTTCTTTATATTTCAGGTACTGCATCATCAGTGCCGTTGGTCCAGCTTTGGTGCATCCTGCAGTGGTAACGGTTGTGTTTATACTCGCCCGTCGGTCACTGGTCGGCTTATTCCATCATGCTCTTTGCCAGAGTGTAATCTCACCAGGCCGGTGCTTAGCCACAGGGAGATGGGCTGTCCAGTGGTCTCTCCTGCCTTACCTGCATCGCGCTCGTTGGGTCTCTCCCTGTTGGCCGTGTGTGCTTAATGCTTAGTGGCGCCTCACAGCACTTCTTAGGCGTCTGCTCCGAATCGTACCGTAGCTCGTCGGGCCATGCTCATAATGCCCTGCGCTGTACAGCAGTATTTCTTTAGCGTTTCTCTGCGTTGGCTCCTCGTCAGAGCTGAGGCTCTGCTATAAATTGGTTAAGTGCGATTGGGCTATCTGCAGGACAAGCTTGTAAATAATGTTGCATTAAAGCTGAAATCATACCCCACTCATGTGTTGTCGCTTAAATATCCCATGCTGTAAGAGAGTGCTCTCCGTTACGTAGTGCATAGACAATTGATACAGTAGTTGCAGGCCTATCACTGGTGGGAGTTGTGTGTCTTGGATCTGAGTAATCACATAAAGATTTTTATCATATGACTCAATCATTATTTACTTTGGAAAGTATGTCATAAATCAATTTCATATCAACTACTAGTTCATATCACCTTCCGATCATTTGATTGGTTTGTTGATAAAAAGTGTGTTCTGATTGGCTGAATGGCAGCCGGGGCCGAGCCGTATCTCTAACTAAATGCAGGTCAAATTCGTGCGAGTCAATCAACGCGATGCCGAAATACTCGCAATTATAATCTTGAAATATATAGTTTTGGACATTGTTATACGATAAATAGAATATGTAATTCGTATTTATCTAATAAACATACCATATAATGTCACAAACTGAGAACAGAATAGCGCACTATATCTTCGCGTGCATATTATTTCTGCTAGTTCACCAGGTGTAATTGGGCTTCCGGTGCAATGAAGTGACGTCACATTAACCTTTTGCTGCCGATGCATATAGCTATTTAGTGATTTGTGTGCGTTTTGGACATCATAATCAATTTATAGGTGTCATATGATAAATAGAATATGTAATTCGTGTTTCTCTCATATGATATTTATGAAACTCGTCATGAATTTTCATAAATATCATATGAGAGAAACACTCATTTCATATCCTCTATATATGTTCTGATTTGACAAGTCTGGCATTATCAGAGATATCATTTTTAACAGATAAAATTGATTGATATTTTGCATGTATTCAAATATTGAACTTATCAGCTACAATCAGAAGCTCTACATAATAACAAAACGTAATGTGAGAACAGTTTAAAGGTACTCAATCCGATCAGACACTCCTAAATTACTATTTCTTTGGCTTGGGGGGGTAAAAAATATTTGATTCGAGTCGAGGAACCCACCCAAAAAAGCTCAGACTTGATTTTAGAGTTATCCATCTTCATCCGCAAGACCGTCCATTTGACCACGTGTTTCTGGGCCACTTATTACTGCAAATCTCGAGAAATAACAAACTTCAAAAATTTATATCTGATCACTCTGAGCTTTGATGGGTGGGTTCCTAGAGTCGAATAAAATATTTTTTACCCCCGAAGCCAAAGAAATAGTAATTTAGGAGCATCTGATCGGATTGAGTACCTTTAACACAGACAATGTATCATGTAATCACAAAAGACAAATGCAACACAGTCGTCTAAAGGCTACTCTTATACTCACCAACGTTATCCATATCCACAACGACTGAAGAAGGCGTCCAATCCTTAACTGCCTTCAAAGCATCAGCAACAGTTCCCATATTCTTGAAAAAATGGTGAAGAATGAATCCGTACTTTAAGTTTTCTGCATTAGTATTAGTATGCCCTTTTGTCATGAGTTCTTTCACTGTAAAAAAAAGAAGATTATAGTTAGGTAAAGAGTCATAAATCTCTTACTAGACAACAATGTTCTATTCATGTAAGAACTCTGTTAGTAGATTATATTATTGTGAAAAATAATCAATCAATTAACCTTTTATTGAATGATATATCCACATACACAGTTTTCATGAAGGTTTATGAATACTGGTAGCTCATAGCCTGCTTCAATATCTATACAAGAAACACGGGCCTAAGGTTTTACCGTCATTCTGCATTTATTGTACAGATACCATAGCAGGTTATAACTTGTACCTCTTTCCAGTTTATTCGTCATTGCAAATAAGAAGATAATTTCAGGGGATTTACGGAACTATGTTATTAAGGTGGCAGCGATAGAGATTTAGCATTGTAAGAGTTCCAATTGGTCACAAGGAATTTCCTCATTGGGGAACAATCGCTAGGACATGGCAAAATATGCCAGTGGTAATTTTAATGAAGGGCCATAACTCTGATGAGAAATTTCAGACGGAACCCAAATTCAAGATTAACCTGTATTTAGGCCCCTGCGAATAAACGATATTCAATTTGTTATTTGTTTCCACCTCAACATTCGATTCAAATATGATTCGACTTTGAAACAACGAATAATAATTTTGAATACTTCATAATAGTCAACTCAAACTTAATGCAATTTATGGTAATATTTGAATATTCAAGACTAAACTGCGATGTATTAGAAGTAGATTACATTTAGGGCTCATGTTCCCTAATTTCAAGCCCTTAGGGCCACGTATTTGACAAGTGTAATTCCAAATGCATCAAGTTCAAACACACAGATCAGGGTTCAAACACACAGATCAGGGCATAAACCCCAATGAGCAACGGTATCATGATATAAAGTTTGTAGCGCTGTAAAAATGGTGTGATTTTATCAAAACAACACAGTAAACAATAGCTGTGTTAGACATTATTGTTGTTATTGATAAAGGATTGAGAAGGGAATAAGAATAAACTAAAGCGACGAGCTTCGGTGCATCACGCAGAAGAGAAAAAGAAAGAATTGGCTTACCTGAAGCTTTTTATAAGAATGGAACAGCTGTCACTTCCAATTGACAAGTGCATGAGAATAAATGTACTGTAGGTATTTCATTACCAATGGATATGTTTAGCTAGAAATAGCAACCCAAATTTTTACATAAACCTTTCTGCGAAGCATGAAGTATAACCCAATAATTCAGTGTACAAGATATCTTTGATAGAGACATCAGCATTTTAAAATAAACGAAGATGAATAACTATAGAACGAAAAACAAAAATAAAACAATTGAACATTGAATTTCCTCATAGAGCTGAATATCCATACTAAATTTCATTGAGATCCGAGCACTACTATTCAAGTTATAGCCTGAACATTGCAGACAACCGACGAACAAAAAAGCCAACATTTCCATATAAACAAAGTTGAATAATTCCAGAATTTAAAAACCCAAAGCAAACAAAATGATTGAACACTTTATTGAATGTCCTCATAGTAGTGAACACCCACACCAAATTTCATTGAGATCTAAGCACTGCTCTTCAAGTTATAACATGAACAGACGTTGGACGGACGGACTGCACTCATGCACACATGCCACAATGGATGCCAACCAGACCTGTTAAGTTTTGAAAATGTCAATCCGTGAGATTTTTGCGGGAGGTATGCCCAAATATGTTCATGTTCCAAAAATAATTTTTATGATGAAGATTGCATAATTTTTATGAGTTTCTATTTTATAAATATATAGACCTAAATAAAATGGCAATGAATGTCCTGTTGGTAATTGTAATATAGCTGCTCTGTGTGGGAGATACCACCATTTATTAAAAAGAAAGAAGCAGATCACACTTCGTAAAAATACTCAGAATTCCACCGGAAACAGCCAGATATGCGCGAAACCGAAAGTACAACATCGTAATAAACGTCAAAATGGACTCGTCTTACGGTTTAACCCACAAAAGAAATGCACACATTCCACCATTTATTAACAAATTTTAAGAAGCAGAAACTTTGTTTAAAGTTAGTCAAAACGAATCCGAGTTACACAGGTTACAACCGGACATGTATGCGTGAAACCGAAAGTACAAAATGACCCGTCTTAAAAGTTTTACCCGCAAAATAAAAGACACATTCCGTTCTCAATGCATACCACTATCAGTGAACTTAAATCATAAAGTATCCGTTACTTACCGGTATGTTCATCAATGAGGCCTCACAATACAGCTGCACACTTGTGATTATACGTATTGTTTTATTTCGTTTGCAATGCATGCCACTAATCCGTTACTAAGAAATGTTCATCAATGAGGCCTAACAATACAGAACTTTGCACACTTGTGATTATACGTATTGTTTACTAAAACAACACCCTCCATATGTGTGGCTTCACCAGAGTGTGAAAATCAATTAATATCAGTCACAGTTCACCATAACTTGAGTCTTCAATCAAAAGTTACCGACGATACATTCTGTGAATGTTAATGTGTGGGTATTTACGGTACCGGAAATAAGGAAGTCACTGTCATTTGGGGAATTCCCGCAAATGCACGAATTTAAAAAATAAAAAAAACTTCGTTTTGGGATTTTCAATGTGGGGTTTTGACGAATCCGTGAGAAATTGGGGGTTATCCGTGTTTGCGGAATTGCCGTGGAAATCCGTGAGTCTCACAGACAATCCGTAGAACTTAACAGCTCTGATGCCAACCCAAGGCAATAGATAAAACTTTATTTTGACAAGTTGAGGGAATAATATACTAAAAATAAATCGAAGTTTCAGAGGCGTAGTTCTGGGTACAGCTGGACGGTTTTGGTTGCACAAATATTTGCTGAAACAACCAGAAACAACTGCATGAAAAATCTCAAATAAAAGTGTCAATGACACTGTAGCTCAACTTGGAAAGGGAATAATTTCATGCGTTACAGTCAATGGAGGGATTAGGAATGAGGAAATTTGAAATGTCTAAGTAATACCAGATTATCAACATGAAGATATATATATATATATATATATATATAAAGTAAAATCCAAGATGGTTGCTGGCAGCTATGTTTTCCAATGAAATTTAAAAAACATTTAATAACTTCCATCTAGTATGATCAATATCAAGATTAAAATGAAGTCTGGTGATGATCGGATAAGGGAAGATGACTGTAGGCTGTACCAAAGGATTTAGTCATGCAGAGTAAAATCGAAGGTGGCTGCTGGCGGCCATGTTTTTTGGCTGAATGACCCCAAGATGACTCATTCCTATATCTACATGTCAATGTTAACAGTCATGACAAATTTCACAATGATCCGACCAAAGGTACGACCTGTGGCCCGTGCAGAGAGTAAAATCCAAGATGGCTGCTGGCAGCCATGTTTTTTGGCGGAATGACCTAAAAATGACTCGTTCCCGTTTAAATGTCAATGTCAACAGCTAATGATCCGACCAAAGGTTCGACCTGTAGCATGTATTGTTGACGCCTCACACATGCACACACACGGACGATGCATACCAAGCCATGGCAAAAGCTCAAACTTTATGAAAGTGTCAATTTAATTCATTTGTTCGAAAACCTTTGACTTAAGACGAAATAATAACAAAAATAAAACACAATAACTTCCAAGTGTGGTATTTTATTTTTAAACAAAAAATTCTATAACTCTGGCAAAAATGGTCGGATCGGACTCAAATTTGACCTGCAAAATCATGTAGACAGAACCCATATTTGAACTTGATCTGTATACCAAATTTGGTTCAGTTCACTCAATTCAATCTAAAGTTATCATTTGGAAAACGCATATCAGGTAAAATCTAAGTCGAAAAAGGGGCATAACTTAGTCAAAATCATGTGGACGAACTTAATCTGTATTTTAGGGTGGTAAACTAATATACCAAATTTGGTTCAGTTCACTTGATTCAATCTAAAGTTATCATCCGGAAACCGCAAATCAGTTCAAATCTAAGTCGAAAAAGGGGCATAACTCAGGGATTAAGTTATGCAAGGAGTAAAATCCATTTTCATACTAAGTCCCATCACTCAATAATGGCCTTAACTCTGAAAAAATAAATGAAAGAAACCCATTGTTTGTAAATACTCCCCCCCCATGCTATTTATCAACATATCAGTAAAAATTTGACTGACGATAACCAAGATATAGAGTTTCAAAGTTGTTACGGAGTGACAGAGCTCATTGCTATATCCCAAACTTCATTTTGATGGAACAACTTACATTGGTGTGGCCAGTACTGGTCACTTGTTATTCTGGTAGAAATTATAGCTGGACGTTCAAGGGAACCTGTAATTAGTAAATGGAATGGTCAGTTAGTATATTTACAAGACTCAACAATAATTCATAGATATGGTATAGTGTTGAAATGACTAGGGTTTTTCATAGTAGACTAATCATCAGTCAAAAATCCAATCGAAGTCGACTAATTGACAACCCCCCATTCCGATGAAAAACTTCTCTTCTTGGCTTCTACTATGTGGCTATTGCATACTAAATAAACGAGAAATTGCCTAATGATAATGTCTTTTGATATATCCAACATTGTCAACAATGAAGTCAGTGGCTATCTTAACATTAACATTGTAATACACTAGGACCACTAACCTGAGATATTAATGGAACAAAGTCCATAGTCTGGTGGTTATTATCACTCTCAAGAAAAATATTTAGACAATACAAATTTAAAATGTTCTCTGTATAATATTTATACAGCCATAATATGATGAGGATGATGACCTATATGACCCCTAACTCAAAACTGATTACCACAGTTCAAATAAAAGAAAGTAAGTGGCCCTCAATAAAATGGTTTCACACATTACATTGTTTTACAAGTAGCTTGAATGCATAATTTTCATTATTCTTCAATGTTAATCTTCTAAGTGCTCTGTGGCCCCTAAAATCGGCTTATTCTCACTTTGCCGACGAGCCTGCAAAAATATCGCCGGAAAGGTGTAATCGTCGCGCCTATAGTCTGTATTAATTAAATAACAGTTTTCCCAGCTCCCATTTGCAATGTTGTTTTAGCATGCCGCTAAACGAATTTCACATGAGTCCTCATCAGATGAGCGATTTTCATGTTCTCTCAGTGAAATAGTAGTAAACTGTTATTCGTATTGGGCGATCGTATTGAGCTATAAAAACCCCATGATTCTCCAAAGTTGATCATATTCAATTTTCTATCTTCATCATGGCAAGTTCTCAAGTAAATGTATTCTTCATCGCCAACGATCGAGGAGGCAAACACCTGGTCTTCAACGACTTCAAATTCCGCATCAAATCACGTCGATCCGAGAATGTCCACTGGGTGTGTTGTAAGAATGGCTGTGGTGCCACCATCAACACAAAGAACGAGATAGTTAGTTCTTCAATGAGTCAACACAACCATTTTTTATTATGGATATTTATACAAATCTGGAATTATATAATTATCAACAATAAAAGATTCCTGACCCCTGTGATTCCAGGGACCTGTGTAATATGGCATGCTTATATTGTTAGAATGCAAGAGTAAGTGTTTCATAACACAGATGTTTATTTTTCAAAAATGTTTAATGTTTTTTTTTTTTTAATTTAATTGAGCAAGGAGTTAAATTTTAATTAGATAAAAAAAAATATTTATAAAAAAACATTTCATTTTTTTTTTTGTGGATAAATTGAGCAAGGAGTTCAATCTAAAAAAAATAATTAATTTTGTTTAAGAGATATGACCTGAACCCCAGTCTCCCAAGGACCCTCCATACAAAATATAAGCTAAATAGACCCAGTGGTTCTTGAGAAGAAGTCTTTTTAAGAATCACTATGGAGGGAAAGAGTTATGGCCCTGGCTTCACAACTATTTGACCTGGTGACCTCATTTTAACAAATCTAAAGGTGCATTTACATGACAACATTTGTACCTGGTTTATACCTTTATTAGGTACAATGTTTTGTACCTGGAATATATTTTGCCATATAAACAGTTTTGTTCTTGGTATATTTCAAGTGTCCCAAGAATATATTTCAAACATTTATTCCACCTAAAGAGGTGAAGCAAATACCGATTTAATGTGCATGTAAACAGAAATTACAAATATACATAGGGTAGATAGGTTGCGTTATGCAGTTCCCTGGACGAAAATTTCAGCAAACGTAATCCAATTCTCATCAAATTTAGTTTATGGTATCTACTCACAAATATCTTGAATGAGGTTGAAAACCAATCAAGTCCAATTCTATTTGAGGAGGTAAGCCTCCTGAATTATTGCCCTGGTGTCTATTTCGCGATACATATGGGCAATAACTTATTCACAAACATAATCAGTTTTTGACAAATTACGTCCAAATATGACTTGTCTCTAGCAAATAGTGTATGTCAAAGTCCTCTCCAAATTATATTTCAGGAGTTATGCCTTATATATATTCTGTTTTGATGTTGCCTTCTGTGACGTAAGCACAATAACTCAAAAAGCTATTTGATTTCGACCAAATATATTTCTCAACTTCTATACTCATTTATATCTTGGTTTATTTCGAAAACCAGTCCTGCCAAAACTTCATATCAGGAGTTTCATCTCTTATAATAGACATGTAGTGATGTTCCGATAATCGGAATCGGCCATCGGCCGATAATAGCCCATCGGAAATTAATTGTACGTCGCAGTTGAACATCGGCTTTTACCGATTGTCAAAATAAATAAAAACGTTCTAGTATCTAAGCGCAATGTGCAAGCTTTAATAAACATACGCAATACAACTGTAGTATTGAATGTAAAATGCAGTTGTAACAGCCTAAAAAGAAGCCATTGGCATCATCAAAGCAGTCTGATATGATGATATATTATAAGAATGGCAATACACATGCCCGACATCCCGTGTAATATGAAGTTATTGGTTCAATCGCGTTGACACGAAATAGATTCAAAGAAAGCTTTAATTAAAAAGCTGACCTGATTACAGTGAGGCTTCCTCTAGAGCATGTGTCATGTGACGTCACATGCTATGTCAATAACTTGAAGCACACACTGAATGAATTAACACAGTTGTTATCAGAACTGTCTTCAATAACGATCAACGTTAGTAGGGGCATAATTAGCTTTTTCGTCTGTACAATGTATGCTATGAAATACGCTTAGCTCCACGTTGAACTTGCGAAACAAAAAGTGAGCAGGCGGAACTATAAAAGCTTCCGAGTTGTTAAAAGATAAAAGGTGTGACCAATGGAAACTTGGGAAATCTTCAAATCTCAGACAAATATGACAGCAATTATTATCCATCAATCAAAATTTAGTTAATAATCATCGCCATTCCATACATTGTTGCAACTTACAAGTATTCAATCAAGACTTTTACTCCGCATGCATGTGTTCCACACATGGTCATAACGTTACACTGAGTCGGCACCTTTGATCTCTTTGTCAAAACAACTACCGGTATACATCAAAGGAAGCACACAACCGACGTCGGCAGAAATACTGTCACGACAGTGTGTATATATTTCTTTGATGTATTTGGCTTTGAAACTATGCGGGATATGGAGTGCATTGGGTGTATATAAGTCCATTATAGGAACAAACGCACAATATATATAAACATCGGAATCGGAAATCGGCCGATTGTGCCTCCAGTTATCGGAAATCGGTCCGATAAGCTTTTTCATTACCGGAACATCACTATAGACATGGGATCTCAAAAACAAGTGACTGGATAAATTATGGTTTAAATGATATGGTATAAGCATTGACAGTGAGTATTGCTGTTAAAACCACCATAAACAGAACGAATATTATATAATAGACAAACTTTGTATTATACCAATAATGACTTTTGTGTAAATTGTTATTTTCATGTTAGTCCTCTGTGTTATGTAAACACAGGGGAGGCTCCACTAAGGGAACTTTGGTTAGAAATGCCACCAAGTTGTTTATTACACAATGTATAGTGCTTGCTAATGCACACTTCTCAAGAGTTCGGTGTTGAATGGGTCAACATGAATCACTGTCCTAAAAATTGCCATTGTGTTGAGTGTTCTGCTAATAAATCACTATATATTTACATGCTGTATATAAACAATGCTTGGCTCACACTAAGTGTGTTTTGTGGATAATATCACATTCATACTATCATTATAATATATTATTAGTATATTTTTGAGGAAATTTACATAATTTGGCAACTATTATATCGCAATTATAACCTATAATTGCGATATATATGAAGCCCATATGTGCCTTTAAAGCTTATTCAAAGTATTGAAAGTTTATTTATATGTGTTTATTCCGTGACAAAATCGATCAAACTTGACTTATACATACAATGGCAACATTGAATCTACAAAAAGAGTAGACCCATTGGTTTATAACTGTGTTTTCATAAAATAACTTGAATTGTTGGTGACTTGGTTACGATATACTTTCTTGATTTTTTCTATTTTTGTCTCATTGCAAATTGCACTGCATTAATTTAAGGGAAACACATTGATACCTTCGGGACACATGTTTTCTTTGACCAATCATGATATATGGTGTATTTTATTTTAAGATACATCACAGGTAGCATGTATGGGTGTGCTATGCTCTCATTAAGCAACCTGTTTAACAAGGTTATGGGCCGGTACTTACCTTGGTGATACCACCAGAATACCACAGTGATACCACCAGACTACCGCATTTATCATTTTGTACCGTGGTGGAGGGCGGTTGACCCACGGTACCTGGCAGTATTCTTACCGCTGGTCGCCGCGTTATTGGTGCTCGTTACCGGCGTAAACCTCGTTATTTTTTTCGGGACCGCGTTCAATTTACCGCGAACCGCCCTCCACCGCGAAGTGAAAACATGCGTGAAACAAACTAGGCGGCCTGCATGAATCCAATTCGTGATCTCGGGAAGTTAAAAATACATTATTGTAAGGACGTTACCGCCTTCATTCTCTCTCGGGCTATGTCTATGCACGATAGCGTCATGCGGTTGGATACATGAAGTATAACTTCTATATTTTATGCCAATAACAATAATGAAATTGTCAATGACACTGTAGCTCAACTTAGGTAGGGGAATAATTTAATGGTTGATAGTAAATGGAGGAATAGGAAAGGTGCTAATTGAAATATCTAAGTAAGACTAGATGTACATGTCAATATCAACATTCATGACAGGTTTCATAATGATCGGATCAGGGATGTGGTGATTATGGTGTGCCAAAGGATTTATTGATGCAAAGAGTAAATTCTAAAATGGCCACCGGCAGCCATGTTTTTTTTCCGAATTACCCCAAAATGACCTGTTCCCATCTACAGCCTTTACAAATCTCATAATGATCTGATCAAAGGTACGACCTGTAGCCTGTGCCAATGGATTTAGTCATGCAAAGAGTAAAATCCAAGATGGCTGCTGGTGGCCATGTTTTTCGGCTGAACGACCCCAAAATGACTCGTTCCCATCTACATGTTAATATTAACATCCATGATAAATATCATGATGATCAGACGAACAGCACGACCTGTAGCCCGCGCCAATGGATTGAATTTTGAAATCCAAGATGGCCACCACCATGTTTTTTGGCCAGATGACCCCATAATGACTCGTTCCCATCTACATGTCAATATCAACATTCATGACAAATTTCATAAAGATCAGACCAAAGGTACGACCTGTAGCCCGCGCCAAAGAATTTAGTCATGCAAAGAGTAAAATCCAAGATGGCTGCTGGCGGCCATGTTTTTTGGCTGAACGACCCCAAAATCACTCGTTCCCATCTACATGTCAATATTAACATCCATGACCAATTTCATGATGATCAGACGAACAGCACGACCTGTAGCCCGCGCCAATGGATTGAATTTTGAAATCCAAGATGGTCGCCAGCGGCCATGTTTTTTGGCCAGATGACCCAAAAATGACTCATTCCCATCTACATGTCAATGTCAACATTCATGAAAAATTTCATAAAGATCAGATCAAAGGTATGACCTGTATCCCGCGCCAAAGGATTTAGTCATGCAAAGAGTAAAATCCAAGATGGCTGCTGGCGGCCATGTTTTTTAGACGAATGACCCCAAAATCACTCGTTCCCATCTACATGTCATTGTTAACATCCATGACAAATTTCATGAAGTTCCGACCAAAACTACGACCTGTAGCCCGCGCCAAAGAATTTAGTCATGTAAAGAGTAAAATCCAAGATGGCTGCTGGCGGCCATGTTTTTTGGCTGAACGACCCCAAAATCACTCGTTCCCATCTACATGTCAATATTAACATCCATGACCAATTTCATGATGATCAGACGAACAGCACGACCTGTAGCCCGCGCCAATGGATTGAATTTTGAAATCCAAGATGGCCACCAGCGGCCATGTTTTTTGGCCAGATGACCCCATAATGACTCGTTCCCATCTACATGTCAATATCAACATTCATGACAAATTTCATAAAGATCAGACCAAAGGTACGACCTGTAGCCCGCGCCAAAGGATTTAGTCATGCAAAGAGTAAAATCCAATATGGCTGCTGGCGGCCATGTTTTTTGGCTGAACGACCCCAAAATCACTCGTTCCCATCTACATGTCAATATTAACATCCATGACCAATTTCATGATGATCAGACGAACAGTACGACCTGTAGCCCGCGCCAATGGATTGAATTTTGAAATCCAAGATGGCCACCAACGGCCATGTTTTTTTTGCCGAATAACCCCAAAATGACTCGTTCTCATCTACATGTCAATGTCAACATTCATGACAAATTTCATAAAGATCAGACCAAAGGTACGACCTGTAGCCTGCGCCAAAGGAAATTGTTGACAGACACACGCACACACGCACACACGGACGACGGACGCCAAACCATGGCAATAGCTCAAACTTACAAAGTAAGTTGAGCTAAAAATAGTTGTGTTTCCGGTATTTCGGTTTCTGGATGCCGACCCTAAACTTTTTTCCGACTAAATATATTTTCCCTGTACAAAAATAAAAACATAAAAGTGAAACACGATTAAAGCGACGTTTCGTATAAACAAGGTGAAGTCCCATGCGTTAATTTACAACCAATACTGAATTACGACTTTTGAATAGTTAAAGACAAAGCCTTGGCATCGTGGTCCTTTCTTTGATCGAGGATGAAAGGAAATCTCACAGAGAAAGTGACACCAAGTAATCATAAATCATGTTCACTCAACCAGTTACGATGTAGCAGGTGCATAATTTCTAGACAATGCTGACGTAATTCTTGTTTGATGTTGCCACCAAAACCATGATCAACAAAAATAAAAGGTCGGCTGACCACAGTGTCCCCCGACAACGTGGCAAGTCGACGCTGCTTTGTTAAAGAAATTTTTTTAAATGTTGAAATATTCTATGTCAAAAGCGTTAATAATTCCGTAAAAAAAAAAAATTTACGTCATCTATATACATGTTGCGCATCTCCAATATGTGGGTAACAATAGTCTGAAGTTTCAAATATCTACGATCAAAACTGTAGGAGGAGTTGATTACACCATGAAGGTACCCTCATACAGAAAATTATAAAAAAAAAAATTCAAAAGTCGAAAGGCCCATAACTCTGGGAAAAATCATTGGATCAAACTCAAATTGACCTGTATTTTGATATGAACAACGCACACAAAAAAAACTGAATTTCCAATTAAACAATCCAAACTTGAGTTATCATCAGGAAACCAAAGAAAAAACAAGAAAAACTTAATTTTCAAAGTCGAAAAGCCCATAACTCTGAGAAAAATCATCAGATCTAACTCAAATTCGAACTTGACCTGTATTTTGATATCAATGACTCACAAAAAAACCGGAATTTTCACTTGAACAGTCCAAACTTGAGTTATCATCCAGAAATCAAAGAAAAAAGAAGGCAAATTAAATTTTCTAAGTCGAGAAAGGTCCATAACTCTAGGAAAAATCATCGGATCAAACTCAAATTCGAACTCAACCTGTATCTTGATATGACTGATCCACATAAAAACGGTATTTGCAATTAAAGGATCCAAACTTCAGATATCATCCGGAAACGGAAAAAGTGACACATTTTCTAAGTAAAAAAAAAGTTGTAAAAAGGGAAATAAAACCCAGAATTGCAGAGCACATGTGTTCTTGGTTGAGACACCTACAAACCAAATTTCAATCAAATCGTATGATCATTACTGGAGTTATGACTCCCGACGCACGGACACACAGGGCTGATTACAATAGTCCCCCAAAAATTAATTTTTCGGGGAAAATATGTGCACGTACATGGCAATTGGCAAATCTCAGATTATTGACTGACAGTGGTAACTGACCAATTGCGTTACAGCGAATGAAGTTCAAGGACGTCGCCTTCCCAAACAAAAGAACCTCTCGATGATGCATTTACACTCGTTTTAAAATGTTGTTTAACACGATAATATAACTTCTTTCCAAGATTTTGAAGATACCTAGGTGTGCGTATGCATCTTGTAATGGTGACTGTCGTTATATAAACAAAATTGGAGTCGGATTCTAACGATAAATCAACAGTGATATTTTGCCCATTTCCGAAGCGAAACTAACAATGAACGATGTTTATGTTGGATCAGACCGTGCAACAAACTTCAATATAGACAGGATTACAAGGAAACACTATATGTTTGTTCAAACAAAGGTAGGTTAATATAGGCTATTATAGCTTATATATATTTCGGATTTTTATGTGATATAGTTTGCTAAAAATAACTTTCGTTTCCAAGAGGGACAAGAAAACAGAACAATGATGCAAACAAATCACCCCATTCTTTTTCGGTAGAAATCCTACCTTCTACAATATTATACCGGATTCAGTAATTATCGTTTCGATGCGGTATACAAGTTTCTTGTTTCAAATGATTCTACTCATCCTTTACCATAATTATGTACAAGGTGTCAAGAAATCAGACATGGTGAAGTTATATTTGAAGGAGCAGTTCTGTCTGACATGTGTATTATAGACTCTACCGAGATTCGACTAAATAAACCGGCATCGCTGAATGTACAAAGTCAAATTCAATAGTGACTAAAATAAATAATTGAAATTAGAGCAAACATGTTCTTATTAGTCGATGCATGGATGCAGATAGTTGGTTGGAAGTCCTAACAATTTAAACAATATCTATATCTTCCAAAAGGCATATAAGTTTATCATTTCCGTGTTTTTAAAGCTCATTTTGTTATATTATGCAACAACTAAACTCTATTATTTCCCTGGTGTCAATTACCAATGCCTTCGCGGATCAAATGTGTGAAAAAATCAAATGAAATGCAGCCTCGTTTCCTGTGTGTTAATCTGACACATCCATTATAGGTTATGATATTCATTAGTTTATGACTTCTTTAGGTTACACTGGTGTAAATGTTTTCCATAGGCCTCAGTGCTAACGTTTTAGCATACACTTTTGGCAATATAAATGTTGGGTCCAACATTCTGTGAAACTTTTTACACAAAAAAATCATGTCTGTCTAGCAGGGAATTCACCTTTAAATCTTGTGTTTTCGTAACTAGTGTCAGAACCGCATAAAAAAATACTGTCATATTTTAGACCACACCAAAAAAATCAAACTTCACTACAAAGGGTTAATTCCTGTGCCAATTGTTATTTTACCTATGGGAAATCATAGGAAAGAGGTGTGGTGATTTTTTTTATGCGAAAAGCACACAAGGCTATTGACCAATCAGGGCCCAGTGTCTATTTTATTCTCTCCTATATATTCCTCCCGCATCCGCTAGATGTCACTCCGAACCCTATTTACACCAGTGTAACCTAAAAGACCAACATATCAGCTTTATAACATGGGTGCTTGTCCCGGCGATGCGAAATGGCCATCGGCTTAATATTACACTCAAAACCATACACCATTTACTTTAACAGTTTGTTTTGCTTCCTTTGTGTGACGTCACATCGGTACATCAAAGAAAAGAGCCGACGCTTAACTCAATTGAATGGTTCAGATTGTCACTTTATGACAAAATCTTATTAGCACGTGCACTGCTTTCGAATGTCATTTATGATATGATTGCTTTTGGGAAACTGACATGTCTGGCTTGTTGGGCCAGTTACTTGCTAACATGCTGGCACATGTGTGAAATTAATTGGTTTTTATGACTTACAATCCGGCATGTGTGCTCTTTTTAATCCATTTACAATGGGACTTTAATGTACTTTGACAGGGCTTCGAATTCCGTATCCGAAACGTTCCAATGTCGCGACATTGCATCACCGTGATCACGCTCAAAATAAGAACCTAATTTCTATGAATAGGAAACGGATGAGTATGTTTACTTAAACACGGTGACATAGTCCCACGCTGTCTGATTCATATCATATAAAACTCAAGCCATACTTTCTCTCATCATAACCATCCAAAATGTTTTATTTTGTGGAATTCCCAGCAGGAAATCCCCTATTCACTCCAATGTCTACAGATAGAGTTACTCCTCGAGACCGGATGTCGAATTTAGTGAAAATGGAAGCCGACTCGCGGCGCTTAAATTCACTTGTTTCTGGCTCTTTTTCATGCATAATACATGCATCAAGATTGATTCTCCAATCATTCATCAAAGTTATGTTGTGTCAAGTTTATTTTGGTGACGTAAAAAGAAGAATAGTAGAAAAATAAATAAAACAACCGCCATATTCTATGATTGATGATGGCAATGGAAAACGTGGTCAAATGTCCATACAAAATGGGCCAAATATCGGAATCCCGCACATAAACATACACGCTTATTAACATAAATTCCTCTTGCACCGAGGCTATGTGATAAAGCGGGATTAACTGTAGTACCATTCACTGACTCTAGATCATGAGCCACTACAGCCGTCAGTGCTTGCAAGAGTTAGCGACAGTAACTAGGAATTAATTGTGTAGGCGTGGTTATATCGGGAATGAGATTCCCCAATTGGCCGGCTCAAAATCGTATATCATTGAAAGTTACAGATGCAAGTTAAATTGTAATGACCAATTAGTCGGGAGAATGAAGTTACAGTAATTACAGTTCAACGTACCGAATGCAATGCAGAGATTCGAAACACTCAACTTCACAGCATGTGATTGACACACAGTAAATTACCGGTACATCAAACAATGGAGCAAGTGCATGTCTCCAGATACCATGGGGTTCACGATGGGTGAAAAGTCTACATTTAACACTTAAAATAGATCAAACTTATTTGGGTCCACTGTCGCTGTATAAGTTCGAACCACAGTAAAATCTAGCGTCCATATGGCAACGGAATATTGTAAATTCTCCGACAATTGACCGACATATTGCACTTGGAAACTGGAAAGATTTGATGTTGTACGTCAACAGTCACTGAGCACGTGTGCGTCCGTGTTTATTGTCGGCGGCATTGTTTGATCTCTTGCAACGTTTAGCGGTCGCATGCATTTGCTGTACTTGGCAGTTCAGGGTACAAATTATTTTCACATATTCTTATCTAAACACGATTCGGTTTGGCATTGGAAAGGGGAAACACATGCCTCTATATATTAAGGATGTTTGATAATTACGCACAAATCTGATAATCTGAGTAACGACAATAAAAAAAACTAAATTGGAAGTGTTTGTTGCAAAAAAAACAAAAAACATACTGAATTCCAAAATGATTTGAATTTTTGTAATACAGTTCAAACATGTCATCTTCGGCTTCTTTTATTTTATTGTTATGAAAATTAATAATAAATGGGGTGATAAATATGCATACTATGTATATAATGACAACTAGAGTCAAATTAGCCATTTTCCCGTGAAACTTAGGATAGGCAAGCCAGGTTCAAAAATTGGTGAAATATGAGTACGAACGTCAAAGTGTTCCCCTAATTGCCAATCATCACCGCAAAGCGAAGCCTCCAATGGCGATTATTAATTCATTCATATTTCGGCTGTTCAGTCTTCTAAGCTATTAAAGCTTTCTTGGATATCTTGGAAGGATTGTTTTGATATGTATATATCGGATTAACCTTCCAAAAAGGTGAGTTTGACGCCTGCATTTCTTGGCATGAATATTAACGAGCGCTCGTCTGCAAGTACAGTCATTGCCGAATCGGCGTGTTTTTGTGAAAATGACACCAAGATTTCTCCACTCGATTCTCTTAAAATGCACCCTAATCGGTCAATTTCTTTTGATAATTCTATCAAAATACATCTTAGCTACTATTCGGATGTGCTGTCCCGGTCGAAAAAGGTTTAGTTTGACCAAAAAAGTTTGTTTACAAAACCAGCTTGATGACCCGTCCACGCTGTAAATTTATTATCGAAAAAAAAATTCAATTTCTTCCATCTAAAACATAATTATGCACTGGACTCTGTCATTTTAGGAATATATAAGTATCCCACGCAGACACACCAAGTCTCAGCTAAAATTTTTGAAAAATGACAGTTTTATCGACATAAATCGATTTGTATGGCAGATTCCATGTTAAATAAATTTTAGGGCCCTGCAAATGTTTTCTGAGCTGTTCCATATTGGCCACCAGAGTCCATATTTGACCTGTTCTACCTGATAATTGTGCGACAGTACAGTCGCGTTACTTTATACATCAACATTGGTCATTATCACCCGACAAATTTATTTCGGTCTATCGTATCAACCGCTATTTCCCCTGCATAGCCTGACTAAGTGTCAACATTGGTCTTTATTGCTCCACTAATTTGTATCGTTTCATCGGTATGAATTCCATATCCAATTATCCATATATAACCAACCCAACCTCTAATCCCGGTCCAATTTATTAATTTTTTTCATCGCTATAGTCACGTTACGTAATATTTTATCGCGTGATACTTGTACTTATATGTCTATGGTATTACTATAGTATACCGTATACGTATATCAATTGCTATTCCTTTCTATATAATCCTGGTGCCATCTATAGAGATAGAGATAATATCAGACCCCCCCCCCCCCCCCCCCCCAATTTTATATCATTGCTGCTTTAGTACAGTCGCGATGCATTACATGGCAACATCGCTCCACTAATTTTTGTCAGTTCATCGTTTCAACAGTATAGTTGAGATGCATAATATGTCAACATTGGTCGTTATCGCTCTACAACGGTTCAACCCTTAGTTCCCTGTATCGCCCACCCCTCCCTCAATTTATTTTTTCATTTGTATTATAGTCTCGTTACATACACATTTTATCTGTTGTGACTTTTGCTTCAACACGCCGAGTTCTGCTGCAGACAATACAAAACTGACAACATTTTGAAATGTAAGCAGGCTTCAAACTCATCTTATCCAAGAAAAACTCTGGCTACATAAGAAATTTGTGTATAAGGTGTACGCGCATTTGTTGCGTTAAAAACCAAAGGTCCGAAGTCAAGGTCCAAATCCCCAACACACTGATGTGAGTTTAACTCCATCTACATACAGTAATGTCCAAAGTAATTGATCACTTAACCACAGCAGAATTATGGGTATTTTTTCATGATTTTAAATCCTGAAAAATTACCCATAATTATGCTGTGGTCAAGCCTTGAAATAGGGTGTCTGTCATTTGCAGAATGAGGTCCCCAGAGGGTGAATTTAGTGATGCTACCCCGCATAGCGGGCTAGCATCACCAAATTCACCCTCTGGTAACCTCATTCTGCTGAGGTGTAAGCAGAATGAGGTCCCCAGAGGGTGAATTTGGTGATGCTGGCCCGCTATGCGAGGTAGCATCACAAATTCACCCTCTGGGGACCTCATTCTGCAAATGACAGACACCCTATTTCAAGGCTTGGCTGTGGTTAAGTGGTCAATTACTTTGGGCATTACTGTAACCAATATAAGGATTTGAGGTTTAATGATAACTCAATCCTCATACAGTAATGTCCAAAGTAATTGACCACTTAACCACAGCAGAATAATGGGTAATTTGTCAGGATTTTAAATGCTTAAAAATACCCATAATTCTGCTGTGGTTAAGTGGTCAATTACTTTGGGCATTACTGTAACCAATATAAGGATGTGAGGTTTAATGATAACTCAATCCTCATACATAATGTCCAAAGTAATTGACCACTTAACCACAGCAGAATTATTGGTAATTTTTCAGGATTTAAAATCCTGAAAAATTACCAATAATTCTGCTGTGGTTAAGTGGTTAAGTGGTTAACCACAGCAGAATTATTGGTAATTTTTCAGGATTTAAAATCCTGAAAAATTACCAATAATTCTGCTGTGGTTAAGTGGTCCATTACTTTGGGCATTACTGTAACCAATATAAGGATGTGAGGTCTAATGAGATCTCCATCCACATAACTGATAAATATGTGTGAAAATTAAACAAAAAAATTAAATTACATGATGGCGTCCAATATGGACTACCTAATTCGGCTCCAAAGACATGTATATTGATATATGGATGTTTATTGGGGGAAACCGATTATATCAATGATATTTTCATTAACTGGGATCCAAAACCCGACCTATGGGAGCGCGCTTCGCGCGCGACTGTATCTTAAGCATATGTGCATATTTAATAAGCCAACAATTGGAATCCCAACAGAGAAGATTGGCGGGGGTCCCTTGCGCTCCCTTCTCCGCGATCTTCACTGTGGCGTCGACCAACCCGCTGTCCGGATTGTCAAAAATTTGTCAAATCTTTGTCAAAAGTTCCGACCAATCACCGATCTGCCTTTATCGGCATCCCAGGCGCCTCCCCTACGTAACGTTGCTCTATTTTTAGAATCACAGGCAGCTTGAATTTGAGGGGGGTTTTCCGTGCAATCAGGTGGGGAAATTCTATTGCATTTCATCGTTAAATCTCATCCTTTTGTCTGTAATTCATGTTTTAATTACGTATATATGAGTATTTATATTATGGATCTTTAATGACTGTAGATTTCTTTCGCATTCTATATGTGAAAGGTGAGTTGTTGACAATTATAAACTTTCGGCAGTGAAATTCGTCTGCGGTGGAATGTTTTGATTGTCATTGATCCGTTAATTACGAGACTAATTAATCGAATGAAAACGACATATCTTATAGAACATGACTCGTATATTATTTTGCACCAGGCTAGCGAATGACGACTTTCATTTCGCATTATTTTAGTTTTTATCGCAATTTTACCGTTGTCTATGGAGTTTCCCCATGTTAATTTTGTCAACACCAAAAAAATATTGTTTGTCCAATTTCTAGCCAGATTCTGGCATGGTCAAGGCATAATTTGACCTATCGAGTGATTATAGACGTTCAATCAGTGTGCACAACAATTGCTGATCAAAATGAGGCAGGTTAAAATCCTAAAAATTGTAAATTTTAGTTATCGTGTGAAGATAAATTTCATTTAAATTGCTTGAAATATGCTCAACAACATTCATTTGAATCATAACATATCTACAGATACAGTTAACTCTGCAATGCAACAAATATGTTTTTATTGGTGAAAATTATGTCGCGAAATATTAAAATGTAAATTTTCAGAAGAAAATTGTGAATTGTTAGCTTATTTTAATTAATTTACCGATTAATATTTGCTCAACACTTACTCATTATCAATTCTGAGGGATAGCGCAAGATTCTGGCCTGCACCCAGGGGGAAGTCATAATCATTTCACTGAAGCCTGTTTTCAGGCCGCATCATCACATGGCTCAACCAATCAGCTGATGCAATGGTACAGTGCTGAAGCACAGGCAATCGTCACCCGGTCTATTATAGTCTACACCATTATAATATATGATACGTGTGCCGGTATATTAAGCACAATAGAATGATATATATATATGATGCCCAGCTACATGTATACTAAAAGTACATGTAGTTGACAACCACTAACGTGGTGTCACCCCGGCAATACTGCAGTATTATACCGCGGTGACCTCCAACACCCTGATAATGTTACCGCTTCAACACAGCATGTACCACTGTTGCACCACGATGCATGCAATCCGGATTCGCCAGCATGAAAATAAAATGCAGTGATTCTCCTTATATATCTGTGGAAACTGGAAGGCATGGATGCCCTTCGTTATACATGTAGGTTATAATTCATAAATAAGTTACCAAATTATGAAAATCACCTCAAAAATATACTAATAGTATAGCCTATAGGATATATGATCATATGAATGTGTTATTATCAACAAAACACTTTCTGTGAGCCAAGCGTTTGTTTATATATAGCTCATAAATAGTGAGCGATATGCAAAACACTCAACATCGTGGTGTTCATTTAGAAGAGTGATTCATGGTGACCCATTAAACACTGAAATCTTTAGATTTGAAGATTATCGATAGCTACATGTATACCGGTATGATGTATACAGCCCGGTGGCATTTCTAACAAAAGTTTAATTAATGGGGGGGGGGGGGGGTCTCATCAGTGTTGAGTTTTGCTTATTGCATACTCTTTACATACTGTTTGTTTACGTAACATGGCGTTTGTTCACATAACACAGATTAATTATTAACATGACAATAACATGCCGAAATTTACTTGATATTTAAGATTGGCATAAGAACAAAATTTGTCAAAAATAAATTATTTCTGTTAATGGCGGTTTAACGGATGTGACTATCTTAACAGTGAAATCCACCGCAATGCTTACCATATCTTTAACAAGATCCGCATGGACATATTGATTTCTTTAACTTTTTGCCGGTGTGACGATCCCTAATAAACTGCGGTTTTATAAGCGAACGGTACCATAACTCCACTAGTGACCACTACTGTGGTTATTTTGATACCTCTGTTGATACTGTATACAACCAGTAATACTGTCGTCATTACCGGGTTAGCACTCCATTTTTCAAGTCAGTTACTTTGATTATAGTGGTACGGTGCACAGAGGAAATATTAATATAACAAAATTTTATAATGCAGCCAATTAATCTATTACTAGTAATATGATTAATTGAAGGTCTCAAGCCCTTGAAAATGCAGAGAGGAAATTTTTGTATATGGACGATAGGTGCACTCGCATAAATTGTGAGATGAACTTCATTCAAAAACAAATAAATAAAAGTTCCAGGTCAAGGTCCACGCCCCTTTCCAAATAAATGACAGGATACATTAGAGGTGAACTCTGTCCAATTATACAAAAACAGTCAATGTTTGGCATATATGCCCTTACATGACATCGGGGGATGTATGGGAGGCCGTTTTCACATTTATTCCTTATGTGCGCTTAAGTGCAAATATTTGCGCTTAAATGTAAATATTTGTGCTTGAGTGCAAATAACCTCTGTCATTTGCACTTAAGCACAAATGACTCGAGCTTAAGCGCAAATCATTTACGCTTAAGCACAAATATTTGTGTTTAAGCACACATAAATGATTTATATGAAAAGCGCCTCCCATAAGGATGAGCATCAACATCAGCTGATGTGGAAATACCATCAATTCCTCATGAGCATTAAGATCAGCTCCTGAAAAAAAATTCAATGCAGGCGTAATGTATACCATATTAACACATGTGTTTGATTACAACAATCACATATTCTAATGGGTTATGGTGCAGTAGGTCTCAAGCCCTTCAAAATACAGAGAGATTTTTTTTTGTCTGAAGCCTAATACCATACACTGAAAACCCAAGAACATACATATTGGAGGCCCTTTTCACATTTATTATTGATTTGCGCTTAAACTTAAGCGCAGATATTTGCGCTTAAGCAGAAATTATTTCCGCTCAAGTGCAAACATACATCTAACAATTTATTTGAGGTTACGCGTATATGATTTAAGCGTTTGACACCCCCTTACTCCCCTCCAATTATGAATGATTGAGTTCATCTCATAGTAGTAGTCCACTATAAACTCGAAATTTGAAGAAAAACATATTTCCATATGCATATCACCATCTCTGCTCCTGGTGTCCCAGTAATTGATGCCTTACCCCCAGCGCGCTTGTATATTTTATTAAAGGGACATTTCATGCACAGATATAATACCAGTTCCATGGCCATAAAAAGGTAATTAGGGGTTAATGAGAGGGGGGCTTGCTTTTCTCATATGGTGTACTTATTGACTTGAAAGAAGGGGGAACCCTGTCTAATATCAGCATCCCTGCCCCCAAAAATATATTTTATAACAGACATATCATTTAGATCTTTACCATTTCCATGTTCAAAAAAGGGAATTATGAGTTACTGGGGGGATTGCTTCACTCATATGGTGGGTCTACATAGACTTGAGTGGTGTGTTTAGGGGGGATCAATGCATATGAATTTTTATTTGCGATAAGCACAAATATTTACGCTCAAGGCCAAATATCTGCGCTTAAACCCAAATAGTTGTGCTTAAGCACAAATAAGGAATAAATGTGAAAACACCCTTCCATTCATACATGTGTAGGTGCACTCTAATACATACACCATTACATGCATGTGTTAACACACACATATAACTTACATATAGAGACAGACATATATTACACATGTCAAGGTGCTTATACACATGCATACATGAACAATGGTGTATCCATATGGTTTCATAGGTTTGATGGTGGGAAGGTTTAATTTCAAATTATTTTTGAAAAATACTACCGAAAAAGAAGTCAAGTTAAAAAATTTAAAAACAATAAAAAACATAATCAAAATGGTGAATGATTCTGTTCATACATTGAATGGCCGTGCTTATACATTGGGTGGCAGCAGTGGGATCTTATATGCTGATGAAATTGAACTCAAGGGCAAGAGCATTGTTTGTGAGGGTTAACCTAGCTAGTACACTGTACTGTGTTGCTACACTGTGTTTTGACTGTGACAGTAGTAATTTTGATGCTTTTTTGTCCAGCAGGTGGCGTGTGCTGCTTTTATTTTTGACACTTCAAACATAACGATTGTCAAGGTGCCTTTGCGCATAGACATCATTGATGATCTCTATAGGAAACCAAATTGACATTTAATAGAGAATTTCGATTAACTGCAATAACTTATCGAATAACTTATTATTTAACTAACCGAATAACTAATTGCGCTCAAGCCCAATAAGAATATTCCTTAAGTATTGTCCTTAAGGAAGTTAGAGATACCTTATTGCACATAAGCGAAATTACATCCATATTGCACTTACATGTAAGCGCAATTAATATCTCTCTCATTAGATCGCCCTTGTGAAAATAGTAGAATAATCCTATATTTGTTCCACCCATTGAACCATGGAGATGGACTACACCACCTGAATTATAGGGAGTTTATGTACTATATATAATATATTCCTTATTAAGAGATACCTTATTGAGTTTTAATAAGGTGAAATTCACACAAGGTGACCTATACTTGTGTACGCCATGTGAACGGAAAAGATTCAGTCTTTCATCGAGTGGTGGGAAAGAAGTGAAACAGGCGGAAGTTCGCAAAGATAAAGGTAACGTAGTTGCAGTGGATGCCAACGAATCAAAGCCAATTGTGATTAATGAACTCTTGTGCTTCTTGGTGAACAAGTTCGTGAAATTAACAACTGAGATGATGATAAAACTATGTTCTGAAACTTTTGATGAATCGGAAGTTGAACAGGCGAAACTGCTGTTGTTTGATTTGGCGAATAGTAACAATTCAAGATTCATAAAACGCAAAGGACCAGATAAAACAGTGAATAACTTGAGGGACATGCTTGCTTTGCTGCATGAAATAGATTTGGAGGATTTGCCGCTTTTCGTAGCATATGATTTGGGAAAATTGCCACCCATCGATATCGATCATGTGGATATCACAACATTATCGCGAGATATATCAAGCGTTAAAACACAAATTAAAGACATGAGGAGTGTGATCAGTGCTGATGTCTGTGAAGATATAAAGAAAAATGCGTTAGCGGAAATAAAGGACGATTTTGTAAGATCGATGAAAAAGGACTTGATAGCCGAAATAGGTAAAGCCGTGAAATCAGCGACAATGAACATGATGTCAACTGAACAAGTATTACCAACTCTATCGGCGAAGGTGCCAATTCGCAAAGCCAACAACGATCAGAACGTCCCAGCTCGTCAACTTAGGGACGAATATTCTGCTCCGCCTCGACAAAATAACATGGCGGAATATGAGCAGATATCTCCACGCATACCAAACGTAGATGCTCGTAATTATATGCCAACATATGCTGAGACACTAAATGGCATGAGGAACAAACAACCTAACAGACCGGATATTTATGGAAATAATGAATTTCAAACAGTGCAACGAAAAAAGAACAAGAAACCTCCTGTTATTGGGACATCGAGCAATTCGACATTAAAGACCGTGAATACCAGTCCTCCCGGCTTGATATTCGTGTCGAGACTTGCACCGGGAACAGCTGAGAAAGAGGTGACAAGTTACGTGAATGACACATTCAACACGTCCGTTGTGAAATGTGTCAAATTGGACACCAAATATGACACATATTCATCCTTCAAACTTGAAGTTGTAGACCGCGAAGTAATGAAGATGATATTAGACGCTAAGTTATGGCCCAAGAATACCCTAGTTCGGCCTTTTTTTGAGCGGAAATTTGGTGGCAGAAGCTGGGAACATGCCACAACAGAACCGTGGGCATAATAAGACACACTATGGAAAATATAAGACTGGCATCATATAATTGTAAATCGGTAAAGTCGTCTACTGTCGCTGTTAACGAGCTTTGTAATAAATGTGATATTATATTGCTGCAGGAACATTGGCTATTGAGAAATGAACTACATTTATTACGTTCAATTCACAATGATTTCGAGGCAGGCGGAGTGTCTGCTATTGACTGTGAACGGGATATCATGGTTGGTCGTCCATATGGCGGAACAGCTATAATGTGGAGGAAATCGTTTGCTGACAAGGCTTGTTTTGTTACATACGACGATCCGAGAATAGTGGGTCTCAACCTTAAATCTGCGTCTAGTTCAATGTTAATTCTCTGTGTTTATCTACCAACGGACGAAGAGAGTAATGCTGAGGTATTCATTGATTACCTTGGTAAACTTGATGCCATCATACAGGAGGCTGATACCAACAATGTTGTTGTTCTTGGCGATTTTAACGCATGTGCGATCAGAAATACAGGCAACATGAGTGAATTAGCGGAGTTCTGTAAAGATTCATCTTTGATAATGTCGGATGTTAATTTTTTCGGACAGGCATCCAATACATTCACATTCCTTAGTGCGGCACATGGCTCTGTGTCATGGTTAGATCACTGTATATGTACGACATCGATGGATTCCGCTGTTGCGGCAATGGAGATAAATTACGATTACCTGACCTCCGACCACTTTCCGTTAATTGTGTCGATAAAATCTGATCTTCTTCCTGTGTGTAGCCCATCTACTTCTGTTTCGACAACAAGACATAATATAAACTGGAAATGTACCAACTCAGCGCAAATGGATAAATATTGTTATTTATCCGGACAATTATTGAGAAAAATTAATTTTGAAATATTAACGAATGACTCTGATGGCAATCAGTTTCGAGACACCCATGATAAAAGCTCCATTATTGACAAAATATACGAACATATTATCGACGCCCTAAAGAAATCTTCCACCGATTGTTTAACTGTAAACTCTAACGGAACAGACAGATTCAGTCCAATACCTGGATGGAATTTACATGTGAAGCGTTTGCACAGTGAAGCTAGGGAAATATTCTCTATATGGGTTAATCAAGGAAGACCTCGATATGGATACATTTATGACACTATGTGTCGAAGACGATCGATATTCAAATCCGCTCTGAGAAAATGCAAATCGAACGTTGAGCAGATGAAGGCTGATGAACTAGCTAAGAACCTATGTAGTAACAATTTAAATGCATTTTGGAAATCTGTTTCAAAAGGAGCCAAATGTGGAAACGCAAACTCGATAGGTGGAGCAAATGGCGAGGCTGATATTACCGAGATGTGGGGCGAACATTTCAGAAACGTCTTTTCCAACAATGATGAATCAGTGGACAACAAGTGCATAGGTACCAACGACAACAATTTCGGGTCAACGCAAGGCGATGCAATCATAACTGTTACTGAAACTGATGTGATCGATGCGGTAAACAAACTTAAGACTGGTAAGTCTGCGGGACCAGATGATATAACGGCTGAGCACTTAAAATTCTGCGACAGCCATATTTTCACGTGCCTTACGATAATCTTCAATGCTATAATCAAACATGGACACCTTCCCCCAAATTTGTTGAAAGTGACCCTTGTGCCAATCTTGAAAAATAAAGCTGGGAATATTGCCGACAAAGACAACTACCGTCCAGTGGCGTTATCCTGTGTTATTTCAAAAGTATTGGAAATGGTGTTATTCAATAAATGCTCTGAACAATTATATACCACAGACAACCAGTTTGGTTTTAAAAAAGATCATTCAACGGACGGCTGCATATTTGCATTAAAAGAAGCGATACGACATTATAATTCTAAGGATACTCCTGTTTTCGTGTGCTTCTTGGACGCAAGTAAAGCGTTCGATCGTGTCAACCAGGAAATGCTACTACGACATCTAAAGCAACGATCAGTGCCATCAGCTATTATTCGGATCCTTAAGAACTGGTTTCTAAATCAGATGTATCATGTTCGCTGGGGACAGACATACTCGACATGCTTCCGGCCCACGACTGGTGTTAGACAGGGCGGTATATTAAGCCCTTATTTATTTAATGTGTATATCAACGAGATTAGCGAAAGACTGAATACATGTGACGTTGGGTGCATTGTTGGCAGTGCAAAAATCAATCATTTATGTTATGCTGATGATATGTGTATTATTGCACCATCTTTGGAGGGACTACGTCGTTTGTTGAGAATATGTGAACACGAGGCTAAGAAGATTTATTTAACTTATAATATTATAAAAACTGTGGGGATGACTTTTATCCCTAAATCTCTTCATATTCGGTCATTTCCAAAACTATACTTAATGGGCAATGAACTCAAGTTCGTGTCCTCCTATAAGTATCTCGGACATATACTCAACAACGAATTTTCCGATGATAATGATATTATGCGCCAATATCGGTCTATATGCTCACGCTCAAATATGCTTATTAGAAAGTTTTACAAATGTTCGCCTAATGTGAAAATGTATTTATTTAAAATGTTCGTATCTCCATTATATTGTGCTCATCTTTGGATTAACTATACCAAACGTTGTTATAGAAAACTTACAGTTTGTTATAATAATGCATATAGAAAATTTATGGGTTATGAGAGATCATGTAGTGCGAGTGGGATGTTTGTAGGTGACAGAATGTGTTCTCTGACAGTGCTGATTCGAAAGGGTGTGTATGGATTTCGTGTGAGAATTTATAAATCTTTAAACAGTATTTTGAATGCTATTTGTAACTCAGATCTGATCTATCGGTCAAATCTATTCAATCATTGGAATCAACTTCTTTATATTTAATTTGTAATTATATGTTGTATGTATGACTATATATGGGCATATCTTGCCTGAAATAAATACAATACATATCTAAGCGCAATATGAAAATTCCATCATTGCACTTAAACACAGTTAAATACTTCCATATTGCGCTTAAGCACAATAGAGATTCCCATATTGCGCTTAAGCACAATTAGCTCTTCTTGCGATTAATTAAAAGAAATTGTTATAATTGTATTGTAACTATTGTTTTGTCCTTTAATATTTCCCATACATCATGTACACATAAGTTATGCTAGAAAAGTAGTACTATTGTTACTAATAGTACTCGTAGTAGTTAATACCACCTTACTGTCAATATTCTATCATGGTTAGTTTCAAAATCATAACGTTAATTGTTATTACTATTTGTGTGTATTGTACATGTACATCAGTCATCAATTAACAAACCTAAAGGGGTACTGTACACCAATTTCAATAAATTCCTGGTGACAATAGTGATCTAATATGAATATTATATTATAAAATAACTAATTTGAGTCGACGATGTCTACTCAAAACGTTCCGGTTAACAGGCTATCGTAAAAGTAAAATTGAACCTTTGAGTATCAGGATTATTTTTACGCCATACATCAATACCCAAAGGTTCACATGGCGCCGAACTAACCCAACCAAACAAGCTCGATTAGACTTTTTTCTAATTTCACAAGATATGATACCCACTGTCGAAAACTGTGATATACTACCTGGATATAAAACTGACCATTCGGCAATATCAGTATTACTAAAATTTAACAATTTTAAAAGAGAAAGAGGATTCTGGAAATTTAATAATTCATTGCTGAAAAATAAGGAATATATACAGTTAGTGAAGGACACAATAAAAATGGTTATTAACCAATATGCAACAACAAGAAACAGTGAAGAAATAGACCAAAATGTAGTGCAATTTAGTATAAATGACCAACTATTTTTTGAAATTGTTCTAATGGAAATACGCAGTGCATCAATACCTTTTTGTGCTCATCTATCAAAAAAAAGAAAATGCAAAGAATTGGACTTAACAACTAAAATAGACCTGTTAGAACAAATAGTTAACCCAACAGAAACTGAGTTAGCAGAAAGCAAAAAAATAAAACATGAATTAGAAACATTGAGAGAAGAGAAATTAAATGGCATTTTTGTTAGATCAAGAGCAAGATGGCTAAGCGATGGTGAAAAACCCTCAAAATATTTTCTAAATTTAGAAAAGCGTAACTTTACTTCTAAAATAATCCAAAAGCTTGAACGGGAGACGGGTGAAACAATATATGAACAACATGAAATATTAGATGAAACAACCAAGTTTTATGAAACTCTATATAAAAATAAAGATGATGAAAGTCTACCACTTGATATTGAGGCAATACTTAAAGATGTGAATGAAATAAAGGAAAAAAATGTAACAAAACTTACACAGAATGACTGTGACTACTTGGATAATCCCATTACATATGGTGAAGAGCTTAATTATCTTAAAAATATGAAAAACAATAAATGCCCGGGAAATGACAGTTTCAGTGTAGAGTTTTACAAATTTTTTTGGACTGATGTGGGAGCCTACCTGCTCAGATCAATGAATTATGGTTTAAGTATAGGAAAGCTGTCGACTACACAAAGGCAGGGTATTGTCACACTGTTACCAAAAGATAACAAACCTAGACAATTTCTGAAAAATTGGAGACCGATCTCTCTCTTAAATGTAACATACAAAATACTAACTGGAGTGTTATCAAATAGATTGAAAAAGTTCTTACCTACATTAATACATCCAGATCAAACTGGATTTATAGCCGGTAGATATATTGGGGAAAACATAAGGCTTATGATGGACATGATGTCATTTACAAAGAAAAACAAAATACCTGGACTTATGCTAATGATTGATTTTGAGAAGGCGTTTGATTCGATCTCTTGGAAATTTATTATCGCTGTTTTGAAATATTTCAAGTTTAGTCAAACGTTCATCAATTATATACAAACCCTTTATTGTGATTCATCGTCATGTATAAACATGAATGGTCAGATATCCAGATTTTTTAACTTAGAGCGGGGATGCAGACAAGGCGATCCTATATCCCCATATATATTTCTATTATGTGGTGAAATTCTAGGTATTATGGTGAGAAACTCTCAGACAGTTAATGGAATCAATGTTGGTAATAAAAATATACGAATATCTTAATATGCTGATGATACATCCATATTTTTGGACGGGTCACCCGAGTCACTGGAAGCAACCATGTATATCCTTGATAAATTTAAACACGTTTCAGGACTGAAAATTAATTACAATAAAACGCAGGCAGTTTGGATAGGTACCAAATTAGATTGCACAGAGACTATTTGTGACAGGTGGAAATTAAAATGGAATCCGGAAACATTCAAAATATTGGGTATTGAATTTAATCACGATATTAACAGAATGATCGATATAAATGTCTTTAATGGATTAAATAAAATAAAAAACATACTTTCAACATGGGGTAGAAGAAACTTGACTGCACCAGGCAGGATAACTGTAGTAAAATCCCTAGCTATTTCAAAAATTGTACACTTATTCCTAGCATTACCAAACCCTCCAGCACAATTCATTAAAGAACTAAATAAAACTCTTTTTGGTTTTGTTTGGAAGAATGGTCCAGATAGAATTATTAGGAAACAACTTATACAAGATTATACAAATGGTGGATGTGCAATGACTGATCTAAATGGATTTATGAACTCAATGAAAATATCATGGATTAAAAGATGTATAGTTCAAGATACATCATGGACTATCATTCTTGAAAATTCTGCCCCCATATTTAATACATGTTGGTACCTAATGACCCCATCTATTTTAAAGAAGCATGCTCAAGCTGTTGATAATCCTTTCTGGAGAGATGTAATTAACGCATGGATGGTATACTGTAATAAATTACATCCTATAAGTCAGATAGACTTTGATACCCTACCATTGATTGGTTTTAATGCCACAGCCAAATTTGTAGAACCACGAATAAACATGTTTATGACCGAAAGGATAGTAGCTATTTCAGATTTTAAAATCCCATCTGGGAGTTTCATGTCATACAATGAGTTTACTTTAAAATATAAATCAAAATTGGATTTTGTAACATTTCATGGAATAGTAAAATTAATAAAAAACTACGAAAAATCATTAAAGAAATGTGATAACAAAATTTATTCCATTCCAATTAAAAAACATTCTAAATACAACTAGCAAAACATATGTATATAAGATAATGATCCCATATGAAAATCAAAGCAAACAAATATCTAAATGGGAGGATAAACTAAACAAAACATATAGCATGGAATGGTGGAAAGAAGTTTTTAAATGTCCCTTTTACAATGTTACAGATACAAAACTTAAATGGTTTCAATATCGAATTAACACACATATACTATGTACAAATAAATTTTTGAAAATAATAGGCATCCAAGATGAAGATACATGTACATTCTGTAAAAACAAAATCGAAACAATACTTCATATCTTCTGGGAATGTCATGTCATAAAAAAAATTTGGCGGACTGTAGAGATGTGGGTATACAATCTAACAAGCCAAAGAATTAAACTAAATAATATAATAGCTATTTTTAGCAACACACCAGAGAAAAACCTTGAACCGTGGATACAATTTTTACTTCTATTTACCAGATACCATATATATAGGTCAAAATTAAATGAACACATACCAAATTATCTATGCTTGCAAAGAGAACTAAAGGCATACTACCTTGCTGAACGTATATGTTATTATAACCAAGGCCGATATAAACAATTCACAGAAAGATGGTCATACTTAAAATATTTAATTGAATAATCTATTATTCAGCCAACAGTTATAATAATAACAAGGTTTATAATGGAACTATTCCAACGGAATATATATCCAATCTGCCTGCAAACAAATTAGAACGTTGTTTTTCTTTATCTTATTAAGTCTTTGATAGAAAATTACATACATATGGTTAACATATATTACATACATTCAAAGAAACAACACATTACTTGATAATTTTAAGTTCAAGCCAGCCCACTCCCCTCCCCTCCCCCCAAAGAAACCCCCCCCCAGACAATATGAGACAATGATGCTTTAATTAATTTAGTTTAACAAGTTTATTGTGATAATGTATTATTTAATATAAATTCATTTATGGCTGGAGTCATAAAATGGCGAATTATGCCATTACGAGTTACCATTCTTGAAATCGCATTTGCTGCGTGTCTTTTATTGACGACCGTTCGCGAACATTATTGAGTTGCAAACAAAACATGTTACCTGCAAAAGGAAGGCCCGTTATAACAGATTCGGAAAAAAGGAGTAAGAAACAAGAGTCATAAAGCGTCAAGTACTTTTATAGGGGGTGAGATTGTTCGATGGAAGAGATTGAATGCATCAATCGAAGCTGTGAGCAATGAACTTCCGGTTCTTCCTGAGACCTGCGTCTTCTCCGGTGAAGGTCAAAAACATGGCGCGTAGTTTGAAATCGTAATATTTTTCTTTCCAAAATCAATATTTTCTTCGCTAAATTAGGTTTATACGAAACTCATATAACACAAACACAATCTAACTTGAAAGTTATTTTAATGGGAGTAAATAAAATAAATTGCCAACTCTGTGTATAGTACCCCTTTAAGCAGAGCCTGGTTGAATATCTACCATATATGGTGGGTTATTCCCATCTTCAAGCTGTTGATGTCATTGAGACATTCAATGTTATTTTGCTATTTTGTATGCGAACTAGTAGACCCTCCAATAACTTATCATTGGTAAATCCTGCATCTATAGTCTATAGTAGTTTATAGTTTATATCAATGTTCTGACTTAATCTGATTAGGAAACTAATAAACTTTAGTTAAATATTAATATTAAATATTAAATTTCTCGAGTTCGTCCAGGGACCAGCCGAGAGGGCGACTTCTTCGCCCTAGCGCCGTCCGCTTCGCCTTATTTTTGCAGTCGGGCGAAGTTCAAGTCGCCCTGAAAATTCCAAAGTTGACTGACGAAAATCGGCAAAATTCCCCAAATAATTTATGATAATTTACAACTGTCAACAGTGATTGCACACAATACTCCACTATCAGGGTGTTGTAAAACAATTAACACCTGTATTGCTCCAATCTGGAAGCATGTTGACAACGGAGTCTGATTACTGAAAATTACTGAAAATATCGTCGGGCCTCAAGTGTTAATCTGGTTGTTGTGATTTTTAGATTACCGTGATTACCACACCTTACAATGAAGATTACAACTCACAGCTCTCACAATGTGTCAGTTCATCACTCCCTCTATGGAGTTTGGTTAAAGAAATTTTAAAACAAATTCATTTGTGAAGCATATTAAATTTTCAAACGGGATTACTAATAGAGCGCAGTGAAAGTGTTCATGATTTCGTTTCGTTTCGGTTTGATAAATATTGTTGGCATTTTTAAAAACCCGAAAAATATGAAATAAAATCTTGTCATTCTCCCACAATTACGATATAAAATGCTGCTATCCTCTCACAATTATGTTTGGGTATTATTAATAGTTATTAGGGTCATGAAGTGAACATAAAGACTCCATATTTCAACCATTGTTTCATAAGTTTAATTGACATATTACTATACATCTCTCCTATTTTCGTTCTAATAGCGACTCCTGTCGTAGTACTGTTCAATTTAAGTTTTGTAGACTCACTTCGCCTTATAGAACGGCCACTTCGCCTTATTTTTATAGTAGGGCGAAGTCATTTCGCCCTGAAAATATGGTCTAGGCTGGTCCCTGAGTTCGTCAATCTTTTTTTCTGTCTAGAAGCTGATATCAAATACTTACCACCGCTGAAATTGAAAAAATTTTAGGGTGGGCCTAAACTTTTCCGGGGTATAAGACCACCCATGCCTTTTCAAGCTATTTATTCCCTAGGCCCCCTGGTCTTATACCCGCGAGAATACGGGGTACACCTAGTTAAAGCAGGTCGCTTACTGTGAGCAGTGCTGTAGCTCCAGATATTCTAAAAGGCAGACATTTTATCTTTTATATGTCCTTTCTTTAGTTCTGTCATGAAAGGGTGTTACTCAAATGATAATATTGTTGAAATGGAGACATTCTATAATGGACGGATGGACTGACAAACCAATAACATAATACATACTGTAATTATCACCTGGTTTCGATTGCTTCCAGAAACATATCAGCAAATCGCCAGTCAAATTCTTCGCATCGTCAAGGCAAATTTGGCATTTTAACTTCCCAAAAGTTTTCTCAAATATCTTTCCGCCTGAAAATGAAAGCTAAATGGAAGATAGCTATCTGGAAAAGACTGTCGTACAATGATATGTGTATAATAGTATATCAATAAACCTCTGGTCATTAGATAATGTCCTACACCTTGCCAAAATAGATATGTATATACTGTGGGTTCGAAAACCATGAGAATGGATGATGATTCCCTAACTCAATAGGGAGTCTCGCATATATATAAAAGAATACATTGGCACAAGGTTTTCACAAAATATTAGGACGCTCCAATCATGGAAGGGTTAATAATCGCACATTATACATTTTTATTGACATTAAAATCTATACTAATAAAACTCAAGTTTGATTGTTCATATGTTTGTTTGTCCACTTATACGTTACAACATGGCTGGACCATCAGAGCTGAAAATGTGCACATAGGGGTAATTTGACCCATAGAGCATTATTAGATAGGTCTTGTTCACCTTAGATGTCTTAAAAGGGCAGTAATAAATATTATATATATATTTTGGCAGGAGGCAACAAAATGGTTGGACCCTCAGAGCTAAAAAATTGTACATATGTGTAATTTGTCACAAGATAGATGCTGTTGATCTCAATTGACTTAAAGAGACACTAATAATTAGCAATAAATAGCATTTATTATCAACTTAAAAGATAGATGTAACTTTACCGGAGAGTCCTGCAATAGGTGATGTTTACCATAGATGATTAATTATTAGTATAAATGACTTTAAGAGCCACTAATAAATTAGCAACGCCTGGTACCCCTGCTAGTACATCTATAATATTCAAACCAGGAGGTACCTGATTAGGCACTATACTGAACACTAACCTCCAACAAGATCCACGTTTCTTTCTCCTACTTTTTTTCTGAATTCCTGTTAAAATAAATATAGACACAAGCATACAGCTTTATAAATATTATAATCGGTCTCAGAACCATCCCATACGGGTAATGGTGTTCAGATTATGTTTAATATCGATTCTAGGGTACATCTCAGAACAATCCCATATGGGTAATGATGTTCAGATTATGTTTAATATCGATTCTAGGGTACATTTCAACAAGAAATCTCATGGTGTTGGCCGATTTTTTTAAAAAGGGGGCCAGGTTTACTTTTTAGGGGCATGAACAATTATTGCCATGGAGATGGGGTTCTGTTTCATTTACTGTTTCTCTCAAGTTTAATTTTGGACAGCTTCATATGTTTGTGCCTACTGATGCTTATATTGGTTTTAACCATAAAATCTTGCTCATTCAGATGTATGTAGCGTCTGCAAACATTTTGAAATGGTTTCTGTTCAAATGGTTCTTGTGGTCATGTGGGCTGAGCTGAAAATTTATATTTCAGCACAAAATACATGAATTTACAAAAGCTGTTTTCCCAAAATATTTTCAATTGTTTAGTGAGAAAATCTTGTCATATGTACACATTTTTGTGAATCTAAGATATAATACCACCTGTTGGGTAACAATAGGAATTCTCCAATCAAGATGGCCACTTGAAATGAAAGGAAAAACATTTGATGTTTTTTCATTAATATGTTTAAGATCAGTTTCTGCTGTTTAAAACTGGTTGAGAATTGTGACCTCATTTTGTATTATTAATGATAACCAGCCCTCTTAATTCAGATTGTTTGGATTTGGCAATCCACTACGGCAACAGTATGTCATGGCCCAGTTTGCTTCAGCAAATTGATTCGGCAATGCTGATTGCCGTAGCCATTTATGAAGGCTGGATAACTGACCAATGAAATCTGCCATTCATAGGTCTTAAAAAAAATTCTTATCTTTTTTTGTCATACACCATTAATCGAAATAAAAATGCCTATATAATGTGGCCTTTTTTATTCAATGCAGTGAGGCCTGTAAACCAAAACAATTTTTCTGGCCTAAAATAATATACATCATGATTCATATGAAACACAACATAAGATTAGCGCTATGAACGCAAACAAGGTACCTCAAAGGTAAACCCAGTTCCAAGTTTTTGTGTCATAAAGTTCACAGGCCTCTGCTCACTGATTTCTAATTTACTTAGAGATTTAGTTAAAGTTTTTTGTTTTTTGTTTTATAATTTTTATTCAGGTCATAAACATGAATACATGGTATATAACAAATGATTATAATAGGTAGCTAAAATGTAGTGTCATCTACTTATAAATAAACTATAGCTATTCGTTTTGAAATTTCTTTATAAGTCGTGGGCTTTCCTCAGAATAAGAGAACAAAAGAGATAAATATGGGTTTTATATTTTTATTTTATAATTGTATGTTTTTTTGTTTTTTTTTGGCAATTATGTTATCTTGTTTATTTATCATTGCAAATTTTAGCTTTTTGCACCGTGAACACTTTTTGTAAAAAGATTTTCTATTCTGTGCCATCTGTCACAGAAAAGTTGGTCTTTTTTTTATGTTTGACATTTTGGTAATAAGCTTGTAGTTTCAATAGCTTTATAGCTCTCAATCCATTCTAATAGTCCATTGATACTTAGTTCAATTGCTCTCATTCTATTTGAATATATATATCTTTTGTATAAAAGTATACATATGCCTATTAAGTTGTCATCTACTTCATTTGCTGTAATAATGTCGGTTCCAAAAATTATTTTTTCAGGGAGTATTTCAAAGGTTAGATCACACCTATTATTCAATAACTGTTGAAAATTTAATAAAATTGATTTTGTCACTGGACATTCATCAAATAGATGTAGAATCGTTTCTCTTCCTGTATGGCAAAGAGGGCATATTTCTGTTTCTGACAAATTACATTTGTAGAGCTTTGTGTTAGTATATAAAATGTTATGATTTATTTTAAACTGAAAAGACAATAGATCTGTGTCATTTGTAATTTAACTAGTTTTTGTGTAGTTTCTTTTCCATTCATCTATCGTGAACTTTATCTCTAATCTGTCTTCCCATTTTTTAAAGATATATCTGGGGGTTTAGAGTATTGCTCTAAGAATATTGGATAGAAAGTCCTACAGGTCTTTTCAGATTTATTTAACATATCTATAGTTTGTGTGGTCACGGTGCTAAGAGCCCGGTTTCTTCTAGCATATTGCTTCCAGGAAGCTGGTAATGCTGCAAGTAACCCATTATAGGTGGTGAAGGGAGTTTTTATATCATATTTTTTACAGAAACTCTCGTATTCCAGTAGCCCTGAGTTTTCTTCAATAAGATTGTTTAAAAAGTATATGCCTTTTTTAATCCATGTTTTATTAAAGAACATTTTTTGATTCACCAATATGTTTTGATTATAATATAGTGGTTCTTTTAATATCTCTTCTTCTGGGGTTGTGGTAATATTTGTATCCAAACTGGACCATTCATTTATCACATCCTTCCAGAATGGATTTAGTGTGTTACTCAACATCTTAAGCCCTTCTTTATGAAGGTTCCATATTTTGTGGCCACAGAAAGTTTCTAGGTCATCTACCAGTAATGTTTTCCAACCAGCTTCTGTCTGTGGGTCTAATTTTTTTTTAATCCAAGTCATCTTTAATGCTTTATAAAATGAGTCAATGTGAGGGGATTTTATTCCCCCATTTTCCCAGTTGTTTATCATTACATTTCTTTTAATTTTGTCTGGCTTTCCTGACCATAAAAATTTGAAAATAACTTTTTTTAACTTTTCAGACACCTCTTGAGAGGGTGAAGGTAGAACTGAGAAACAGTGTGCAAGGCAAGGCCAGTGTCTTTACAACAGTTGTCTTACCATATAGGCTAAGGTATCTGAATGACCAATCGTTTAACAAATTATCTATTTTTTGTATCTTTTGTGATAGTTATTTTCTATATAATTCTCACTGAATAGATTATATTCAATTCCAAGATTGTAATAGATTGGTTATGGTTCCATATTATTTTTGTATCCGTAATAATTTCCTCACCACAACCCCGTTTTGCACCTATCCATATGGCTTGTGTTTTGTCATAATTGATGTTTAGGCCTGAGATGGCTGCAAAAACTTCAAAAGTATTTAATGCTGTGTTGAGGGATTTCTGATCATCCTGGAGGAAGAGGTTTAAGTCATCTGCATATTGGGTTACAATGTATTCTGATCCTTTTATTTGTATACCTTTTATCTCTGGGTTAAATTTAATATTGGCACTAAGTATTTCCGCGCATAGGATAAAGAGGTAAGGTGATAGTGGGTCGCCTTGTCTTACTCCTCTATTAATGTCGATTTTATTTGTTATATCCCATTATTAATGACATAACTATATATATTGTTGTAGAAAGTTTTTACCCAGTTTCTCAATAAAGGGCCAAATCCTAAGAAAATTAAGCTTTTCTGAATAAAACTCCATTCCAACGAGTCAAATGCTTTTTCAAAGTCAAGTGTTGCAAGTATGCCCGGAATCTGATTTTTTTCACACTTCGCTATCAAGTCAAAGATGAGTCTAGTTGACTCTCCAATATAACGCCCTGACATAAATCCAAGTTGTGAACTAGATATAAGTTCTGGTAGGTACTTTTTTATGCGGTTAGCAATAACTGTTGATGCTATTTTAGCATTTACATTTAAAAGTGTAATCGGTCTCCAATTTTTCAAAAGGAGTTTATTTTTATTAGGTTTTGGAATGCAAGTAATTATTCCACATCTTTGTGTGGTTGACATTTCTTGTGATAATTGACTGTAATTTAATGAATTTATCATATATGGCCCCAAGTCATTCCAAAAATATTTATAAAAATTAACAGTAAATCCATCACTTCCTGGAGAACGGTCATTTTTCATCGCTTTGAGTGCTGTAGCACATTCAAACTCTGATAATAATCCTTCCATTGATTCTGACTCATGTTTTTCTAGGAAATTTAAGAACGGGTTATTTTTGTCCCAAAATTCAGACTCTGTTTCTTTATTTATTTCTTTCAAGTTTGATTTATAAAGGTTTTTATAGAAATGTTCTTGTTCTATCAGAATTTCCGAAAAGTTTGTAATTTCAGAACCATCTGCCCTTGCAATTTTTGGGATAAGTTTTTCCGTATAATGTCTCTTCTCCAAATTGCAGAAATATTTTGTGGCTTTTTCACCCTCTACTTTATTTAAAGTTGATGAGCCATTGATGTGATTGACCAACACCTGTCAATTTTGAAACAAAACTCATGGAAATAATTTTTCTGCAAATATATTCAGTCCACGTATTCGTCGACAGTATAATGGTTCCCCCTGGTGTATGGACTCCTACCCGAACAAGACACAACAAACATATACTAGATTCTTCGGTCTTCTGAAGCAAAAATCTGCAGAATTGGGCATCAACCTTTCACCGATACATGTCATCACCGACACCTGCTGCTCACAATGTCATACAATGGACTTTCACGACAGGCATCATCAAGGGTTGTTTTTCCACTACAGCCAGTGTATAATGAAAGTGACACCACAGAAGAGAAAGCATTAGAAAATTACAGACGTCATTTAAAGAGAGTGTACTTGGCAGGCGAGATAGATGAAGTAGAGTGCCGGGATGAGATGATCAAGTTATGCTGTCATTGAGTGTTGTTGTCATTTATATGTTTCTAATTTGTTAATGTTTGTACATCATGTTTTTGTTTGATCTATTTGCATGTATATAATATCCATAACTAATAAACAGTCATAAATGCAACCCGAACTTCCGTTCTTTCTCATAATGAAACAGGCTAACAGAAAAAAAACGAATCCAATCAAACCAACTATGAAAGACCTAAGTAGTCGTTAAGAGGATTATTCACACCTCCACCCTAAACTACCGAAAAAAGATAACTGCAAAATGGGAAGATCCCGTCTATACTGAGCACGTCATTCATAAGAACTAAGAAATACATAAAAAGCCCCAGCACAAAACACCTGTCATCAATCAACAGTGAAGAGGATAACGATTAGAATTTTAGTACTGATATTCATATTTTAAAACACTAACCTTATAAACAGCTTCATCCTTAAAGTATATTATGAAATTTACAGATTCAAGATATCTCTGCTGACATGTCTTCTCAAAGAGATCAACTGCTTCAACCATCACACGAGCAGCCAATCTGGGTGGATATCCCAGGTTACCAGTTCCTAGAGCTGGTATTGAAATCGTTGAGTACTTTTTACTATTAGCTTTTTCCAAACATTTTATAACGATTGTTCTCAAGATCTGAAATAGAAACAGTTATCATCATCATCATTATCTCGAAACAAGTCATTTGACTTTTAGTTCTGGTACAATTGAATAAATTAATGGATTTGCATAATATGCATATTAGTGTGAGTATATCAATTGACATATTCGTAATCATACTTCAAGTGATAGAAGTAAGCATCTATGTTAGTCTTAAATTCATCCAGAGATTTTAGTTGAACGATATGGTCTGGCAGACTATTCCCAGACGATACCACACGCTGCATGAAGAAGAATTTTCCAACATTCTTGTTGAACGTTTGCCTATATAATTTCCTGCTATTTCCTCTTGTTGTTGTGTATGTCGACATTTGAAAAAGGCAACTAGTGTCCAAATTATACTGTCCATTTAGCATCTTATATGTTTCAATTAAATCTCCCCTGAATCTCCAATATTTAACTGACATCAGGTTGAGTTTAATTAGTCTCTTTTGATACTCTAGTTTTCTGAGTTGAGGAACCATTTTAGTCGCTCTCCGTTGCACTTGTTCTAGTGAAATGCATTGGTATTGCAGGTATGGATCCCATGCCGTATTGCAGTACTCTAATATTGGTCGAATCATGCTAACATAGATTGCCCGAAATGTTTCTGGGTCGAGTGTTGTAAATGTTCTCCTTATAATACCTAGGGTCTTATACGCTCGGTTGCATATTTGATTTATGTGGATATAAAATTTAAGTGTATCGTCAACAATCACTCCTTGGTCTTTTTTCGCATGTGCTTACTATGATTGGTGGATTCAATGGCGTGTCAGTCATGAAGTACTCTATTTTTTGGTTGTTATGGCCAAAGTGTATGACATGGATTTTTGCGGAGTTGTATCGAAATTGCCAGTCTAGGGACCATTTGCAAACTGAGTTTATGTCCGTCTGCACATTGTTGTGGTGGGGATTTCCGATAATTTTTGTGTAAGTCCTTTTACACATTCTGGCAGATCATTAATGAAAATTATAAAAAGTATAGGTCCTAAGACACTTCCCTGAGGCACGCCACTCGTTACTGGTGTCCAGTCTGAACATTCAGATTTACTTGTACCCTCTGCTCTCAGTTACTAAGGAATTGTTTTATCCATCCTAGGATGTTGTTGGTGATACCATACGATCCAAGCTTTCACAAAAGTCTCTCGTAGGGAACAGAATCAAACGCCTTTTTAAAGTCTAGGTATACTGCATCAACTGGTTCATTTTTGTTCTGTGCCGATGTGATGTGTGATAAGTATTCTATGAGTTGTGTCTTACACGATCTTCCTCTCCTGAATCCGTGCTGACACTTGGTAAGTAAGTAAATTGTTTTGTTCCAGGTAGCTCATCACTGCGTTGCTAACAAAATGTTCGAGAACTTTACATAAGATGCAAGTGAGACTCACTGGTCGGTAATTTCCGGGATCGTCTTTTCTGCCCTTTTTAAATATACACGTAACGGTTGCCTGTTGCCATATAGTCGGTACCTTTCCTTCTGTGATGTATCTATTGAACAGTATGCATAATGGGTTGTTTAACTCACTTGCCGTTTCTTTCAGAAGTTTAGAATGGATGTTATCCAGGCCACAACTTTTAAACTGGTTTAGTTCACGTAACTTCATTTCGATGGCTCTTGGTGTTATTTGTATATCTGATAAATAGCTTCCATTTGATTTAAGTTTTACATTTGGCATTTGGTTGAGATTTTCAGAAGTAAATACTCCCGAAAAGAAATAGTTCAGTACTCGCGCTTTATCATAGTCGCCTGTTACGCATCCATCCCGACCTTGTTCTTTTAGGTCCCCCTAGTTTTTGTGTTGATGTAGTTTTACTGTGCACATAGTTCCAGAATGCTTTGGGGTTTCGTTTTGACTCCGAGGATAATCGTCTTTCGAAGGATTGCTTTGCTGTTTTTATAGCTGAATTTGATTTTTCTCTGCACGTTTTATATAACTTTATGCTTCTGATGATCTCGATTATCTATATTTCTTGTATTCTTGTCTTTTCTCTCTGATCGTTGACATCACTCCACTGTTCGCCCAAAGATTCTTCTGCTTTTTTGTGTATTGTTCATGAGTAGTTCGTATATATTCTTTTGTTACATGTTCAAGTTTGTTATAGAATCGTTTCCATGCTTGTTCATATTCCATATCGTGAAAATCGTTCCAATTTTTTTGTCCGCTAATTCAGTTCGAATACTATCGTAGTTTCCTTTGTTCCAAAGAAAACGCGATCCTCGATTTTAATCCTCTTGGGTTATTAGATTGGGTTGTAGGTTGAATTTTATCATGGTCACTTTCCCCCAGAGGACTTTCGTGCTCTATGTCAGTTATCATGTCGGGATTGTTTGTAATTATCAAGTCGAGAATATTGGAGATCTGCCCCTCTCTGTGTCTGGTTGGTTTAGTTATTAATTGGTGTAGTAAATTGTCTTTTAGACTTTCCATGAATGCATTTGCTTTATCGTCAGATGTGTGCAGATTGTTCCATAATATCTCTAGGAAGTTGAAATCACCCATAATGAACAAATTTTTTATCTTTAGTTTACTCAGTCCATTGATTTGTGAAAGGAGTTTCTTGTCGTTATCTTCACCCATGTTAGGGCTGCGGTAGATACATCCAAACAGAACAGTTTCGTGGTTGTTTTCTCCAGGTGCACCGTACCGATTTGAAAAAATTGTATTTGTTAAGTTCAGTACACTGTTGAGCACAAAGAAGTTTGTGAACAAACATGAGCACTCCTCATTTTGGATTACTATTAGAAAATACATCATAGTTATCTATATGAAACTAGTTTGGACCGGTATCTTAGTTTTTTCGGTAGGCATTCTGTGACACATATTATAGCAGGGCGGTTTTTGTTAATTAGTAGTTGTAGTTCATCTCGCTCGTTAACTAAGTTGTCCGCAATTGTGTACATGCACATTGGTCGTATGGATCAATAAGATGTGATAGAACAATTTTCCTCAGTATCCGGTCAGATGTCTCCCAGTTTCGGTCTTGTATTTGCTTTAACCCCTTCGCTGCTAAATGACGTTATGACGTCGTGTGCTGGGCTGTTGACGTTATTGCCATTTTCCAATGGGAAACTATAACGGGAATACCACAAGAACTATAAATCTGACTCGGTTGAAAGGCTACTATCGTTCACAATCGTGGAACATCATACACTGTTAGAAACTTGGAGATACAGTTATTCCGATGCACCAATCTCTAAGTTCCATTTATGTATAATGGCCTACTTCTAGTGTGCTGAAGTAGGTCCGTAGTACCTACGGACCATATAGCACACGGCATGCACTTTTACGTCCGTAATAGTTACGGACGACATAGCAGCAAAGAGGTTAATCACTTTGTCGTTGCGAATGGTAAACTTCTCAGTTGGGCAAGTTTTCTTCATTTCCTTTTAGTTGTGTTTAGAGTCCTTTCTGTTTCAAACCTTATGCTTTGCATGTAATCCGGATTGAAATACACTTTATCTTTATTACGAATGTCCTCCTTGCTCTTGTTGTACGCCGCAGCTTGTGATATTATCTCGTTTCTCTTCTCTTCTGAATGTAGAACAATCTTAATCGGTCGAGTTTTATCTTCTGATTTTGGTCCTAATCTGAAAAAGCTTTTTATTTCTTTCGGGTCGCATTTGGTCATCTGTTTTAGTACTTTCTCATCTTTTGTTTGGTCCGCTGCATTGGATGCGGATTTTTCTGTCTCTGAGCTCTCCTTTACGTTTGTCACAATAGGGTTATTTTTGCAAATTTGTTTCTGCTCGTATTCTCTGAAATGTTCCTCCATTTTGGTATTTACGGTCTCTTCAATCTTCCAAATCTCAGAATCAGTGTTCAACTTCTGATCGCCGAGAAGCTTTATGAGAACATCCAGCTTTTTTTCTAACACCCGCATTCTAATTTGTACATCATTGGCAGGCTTTTTTTTTATTCGTTCTGCATCGTGCGCACTGCCATATAATGGTGACTGACCTTTTCATCAAAAGTTTATGATCTGCAGATGAGATATCTTGACATTTTATGTGATAATGTTCATCACATGTATCACACTTTATTCCACTTGTTAATGGTTTTATGTCACTATCGCATAACACACATTGCGTTGTGTTTTCTCACTTGTTCTGGTCGATGAATCAATATGCTGTGTCTTGCTAGTCATCTCCGAATTGTTTCTGTTATAAGAAGTCATTTAACATTATTGTATTATATGCATGAATTATGTGATCAGCACAAGAGTATTGTTCTGAGTAAGGTAAAATCCTTTTTGTCAGATCTTTATCTTGGTTTCCTGGCTATGGTTTCATCAGACCATGAATTTATGACCAACAAAATATTTAACACTAATGGTACAATTCTACAACAATGAATTCCTGCTTGTCGATAGCAAACTATGACAAGTGTTAGGCATCAAAAAACCATTGGCAATACACACATAATAACTATCAATAATGATAGGTGGAAAATAAAATTATCTTCATAAAAATACTGAGCGAAATCATTTTTTTTATTAAATCTCTGTTCATTTCAAATATGAAGTAACAGAGAGATTCCACTTGTTGTGCTTGCACAGATTGCAAGGATTATGAGTGTGTATCCCTGGTAACTGCATACTACGTAGACACTCATGTGTGAGGCTAGATGTGGATATAGTTACTTGTAAATGTGTAATACATGCAGATGATGAAACCTCTCTGTATGCCTCGATCGACAAATATTGATTGTAGTTACATGCTACTTTCAATCTAGCACATGATTTTACACGCTATATGAGTCGATATGAGTATTATCTTAGTTTAGTTGTTACCTAGCAATAAACATACAAGCTCTTTGTCAATAAAACAACAAACTCCCCAATTCTCAGCAAAATTGTGGTGCCTCAAAACATTGAAATTTCAGGTTATAACATATACAGGTAACTTAAGTTTTTTCATAATAATTTGTTATAATCAATGTAACATAATTTCCACGACCAATTAGGCATTGTACATTATCAGTAATGTGGATGTGGCAGTGGGTCTGTCACAAACACAACCCTGTGTCCTTGTAAAATTATCACATTATTGCTCAATGTCATACCTGAATCATGACTGACCATGATTGCTGGCTTTGATCCACGGCAATTCAACTTTCCACACATCTCGAAATTTGAATCATATCTAAGTTTTTTCATTGGCATATCTGCAGAATCATGTTTGCGTTTCTTAGTGGGCGTCTCAGACATTTTTATGAATTTTCTCCCAACAAAAATAAACATGTGTTATATATACCCAGATAAAGTAAGGCTTCTTGTTTGATATATTATAATCCTTGTCTGGACATTGAAGCCCACATTTACTTACTCAACGCTGCTAAACAAAAGAGAGTCGACCTTGTGTCAACATCGTGTCGCTGTTTGACTCGCAGGCGATATAATTCCTAATTGATTTGTAACACTATTGCATGCATGGCTTAACGCTTGGTATAGCCATATGCTAATCTAATGTCATCTAATTTGTAGTTTATCTTTTGAAATCGGGAGATTTGGTTTCCCGATCGGGAGCACATGAGAAATGATACAAAATTGGGAGAATCCCACCGAAATTGGGAACAGGTCTGGACCCAACCCAACTCCGGTCAATCCATGCTCGGATTAGTCATGCATGACCAGTTTAAATCCAGCATACGAACTACTAACCGATAAGTTTTATTTCCAATTCAATCATGAGATTTGCGAGTCGCGGGGTTGGGAATGGCACCACCATAGGAGGGATCTACGATAGTTCAGTTTCGAGCTTCCATTAACGAAAAATTAATTATTATTATTTTTACACTAAGGCAAGTCCTTCAGCTAAACTATATGAATTAGAATATAAGCCCAGGAGGAGGCACGAGCAATAAATTAATATCCAAATCTGATGGGAATGTACTCTTCCAAAACAGATTTCTTGTAAATGCGATTTAGTCATGAATCAGCTATGATGTGAAAGAGCTCATAAATTCAGATTCCGGTGTAACAGTTTATCTCCCCCCCCCCCCTGGGTAGCACACCGGCATTGCCCAATATCCCAGGTAGCACAATTCATGCGAGACAACTGAGCAAGTAGAGACTTCTTCTCCTTCTATTCTTTCTTCTCGTCATCCTCCATCATCATTTTCTCGTTTTCATGTGATGAAATTGATGCATGTACACACAGTTTCTACTACGGCAGGCTGGCCGTCCTGCGGCCTCATTCCCCTCCCCAGCCTTGACTTAATATTGGCCACAAAATAGCCAAAGACCTAGCTCAGCCCCATTTTTACACAGGACGAGTGATCACCGACTGATGGTTAACAGATTGCAAGGAATCCTGCACTTGGTGCCTGAATAATACATGACCAGTAGCGCAGACAGTTGTCTACACCATCCTGGGTAACGCTTTGTTGGCAAATGTTTAGTAGTAATCAGTAGGGTTGCCACGACTATGAGTTTTCATTATCGACTAAATGGCAGCTATAATCGACGGTTAGTCGATTAATCGGTAATATATGCGCCCTGTATTACATCCAGGTAAACAATGGATAAATGCGAAATTATGATAACTTCTTTAAATCCATTTTGAAGACAGTTATAAACTGTCGATGCTCCGTGTTTTACACTGTTTTATTTTGTATACAACAAGGAATACTCATGCCCTCATAGTCTCATTCGTCCCGATGTAGTTTTTAACAGGCCCTTACTATTAAGTACTGCCAAGTGCCCATATTGCCGATGTTTCTGGCAAAGTTAGAGCAAACTGCATACACGACGTGACAGTACGTAACTGTGCAAAATTGCACGAAGTAAAGCTAATCTCGATGCGACTCCCAAGCCACCACGTGTATCACATTAATCGGTAAAATTGCGGCGAAAGGCGTGCACTAACAATGAAGTTAACGAGGACATAGGTAGACAGTGGGAGATATTTGAGCTTTTGTGGGGGACCCTGGGGGGACGGGGATGCAGTCACAATTACTGGCGTGTATAACCTGGACATTTTCAATAAAGAATTGCAAGAAATAATGAAACAAATTAATAGTTTATAGTATATACGTAACCGGCAACCGCTTCGGAAATGTATCTAGCTCAGTAGCACTAATAGTAAATTAATATTCACAGTTAAACAATAAACATAATTAACATTTGTCGCACACAACATTCTTTGAAGATGACTGACAAACGTCGGCGGCAACATCAAAGGCAGAGGACGCCGCAACGAAATTGTGCTGCATACGCAGTTAACAGTTACTTCCAGGCATGAGATCGATGAAAAGTACTGCTTACATACACAAGTTACACAACCATACCCACCCACCCCCTCCTCAGGCGATTAGTCGACGAATGTAGTTAACCTTCGACTACCGCACCTGCCGAAGGTTAGTCGATTAATCGAATAATCGTGGCAAGCCTAGTAATCAGCCTCTCATCTTTTAATTTGCCATAGATTTCTGTTTATAAGTCCCAACTTTCTGAGCCACTCTTTCCACTCAAAATGTGGATAATACATCGTACAGTCATTAGGGGGCTGAATTCTGAGCTACAACTATGAACACAGGTGGCAGTTTTATCAGTGTATTTATTCCCTATCAAAATTATCCATTATGCGAATCCAGCATGAGGTCACCTCCATCTGAAGAATGGCTTTTTATTTTTCAACAATTTCTTTTGATTGGTACTGTGAACAAAATACAAAGAAAGCATGCAGAACTTGCGTAGCACATGACATAAGCTCTGCTCATGACGTTTTACTAGTTACTGCTAGGGTACACTTGACACTGAGTGTGACAATGTGTTTTTTGTTCCTTTGATGTCGGCTTTTAATATTGCTACTGTTACAAAAGTTGTTGTATCCACTATATGTTGTGGTGCTTACATGCTTTTAGTTCATTAACTTGAGATAAAAGAAAGACAATCTGTTTTAATTTGGCTTCTATAGGAAGGTTCAATGTTCTTGCTTGTTTTCTCGGGTGCAAGGAAATGGATACTTTTCAGTTATAAACATCAAAATTTTCTCCCGACACAGCACCAGTTATGTGCTTCCCAAATACGGCCACATTCCCCCAATTCCTATCGGAAACCCTGCTGTACATTTCAAAATTGTGAAATTGAGCTGAAGTGCTATATAGTACGTGACAAGTCTTCCCCACCCAGATCAGCCGCCAAAGGCTCAGAAGCTGGGACGGTCGCCCTTGAAGATTGGTGTCCCAAATCAATGCCAGCACCCTGCCTGTCACTGGTACTGACTGCCATAGCAGGACCATGGTGGAGGGCCAGAACTGGTCATGCCCGAGATAAAGACTGATATGGTTTGTTAAATGTTTTGTAATTCAATTAAATAAGATTTGACATTTATCCTTTGGAAGAAGTTTATACAAGAGATCAACCTGTGTCTTTTTCATTCACAAAAACATGTTCCCTAGGAAACCCACTGTCGGCCCGAGATTCTTGCTTACAGCTGGCAATATATGTTGCATGCTCACCATTTTGTATGCATATTAAGTTATTACGGTATTGTGCCTTTGAGGCACTGATACCATAATGTTTCAATATTATTGGACCTAATTATTTGAATTTATATACAAACATTTATGTTTGATGATAAGAGGTCAGATGGCTAACCTGAGAAAATATGAAACATCTGCCCAATTTACTTGAAATTCATATAGACACTGGCTAGCAAATGAATCATTTCAACACTTCGGCTATGCTCCTCATGAACAAGTTGCTCCACATTGAAGACACAGCATGTGTGTTTGTACCAAGTTCACAATGGATATGGTTACTTGCCACAAGTAGGCCAGAGGGTTCTCATTAAGGCGAACATCCAAGATTTCTCCAAAGATTTCAAACCACGGATGGAATCATCATTGGATAAGTGTCTGGAGGGTCAGGTTATTATGTTTTCATATCTTTGCAGTCTTGGTTCAGAAAAGCCTATTTAGCAAGATTCATTAAGTGGGTGCAAACAAACAGACAGAATATGATTTGATGGAGATTTCCAGTCGATAATAGAAACTTTGAAATGAAAATATGTGGTACCAAAACCTTGTGTATCAGATTATCCTTCGCCCAATCAACCAAGTCACCTGATTCGTAGTAACCTGACTCTTTCAGTCATACTGTACATGTATGTAAAGAATGAGATTGCTTAGGCAAACAAAATAATTGCCATATAAGACATTGCTGTCCTGGGCAACTTTCTGCGAACTAACAGAGCTGTTCCACGTATGCTTTGGCAGCATACATAAAATTAATGTAGGGATAAAACTTTTTAAAAAAAACATGTGTAGCACGAAATTAGGAGACTGCGCATACTGTACAATGTGGCGTCTGCAGTAGTACAAGTCATCACACCGTATACGTTGCATAATAATGCAAGATATTTTCAGCCACAAGTAAGCTATGTGCTTCTTTAGTCATTGTCAAAATGGCCATTTATGTCTAATTTTTCAAGGTGATTCTCACAGATTTTAAAAAGACAACATTTTGTTTACTAAAAACACGGAAACAAATTGTGTATACTATGAAACGAAAACTTTCTGTGCATATATAAGAAATATTATTAAATGACTGGGTAGGCAGCAAATAAATTGCAACTTTGTTATCAACAATAAATAGTGAGTTGATAAACTCGCAATTCAGAAAAATACTCCCTTTAGAGCAATGTCCTGTCGACAGCCAGGAGGAATAAAAACTGATTGGTTAGAACGCTGGATTTATACTGATTATACTGATTATACTGATTATGCATGACTAATCTAAGCATGGAGTGACAGGAGTAGGGACAGCAATAAATTTTAACCCTCCTGATTGACGAAATTACTATTGCGGGACAATTTGCATATATTTTGTCATAAAATATTGTAGCTAACTCGCATATAATGTGTATGATAAATAGAGAGGATAGAGGTCACACATTGTGTTCTTTATTTTGTTATTGGGAGTGGATCGAGAATATATAATCTCTCATGATGGGTGTTCAACCAGTGGTTCACAGTCATTTGTTACTCAACAGTATGTTCATTCGGCAAACCTCGGTAGGCTCCGAGTTTTGACAAGTGCGGTATGTAAGGGCGCCACGTGTCTCACGGCCAGTGGTAGATGGAAGTCGCCAAATTAGAACAAGCAGTCAAACATGTGCAGTTGCTACTCGCTAAATTTAATTACGAAAATAAATAAATGCACATTGGTTACTTGTTTTAAAAACAAAATCATCAAGATGACAGGCACAAATAGATTTGTACCGGACATTTAGCTGTTTTAGGTCAGTCAATGACCATGTCCGACCCGTTGTTTGTAGGCTTGACAAAACCCTCAATTATATACATGCAATTACTAACCTCCCCCAACCTAATGCATTACTTTTAGTGTCTAAATTCTGGTGGCACTGTTTAATCTAAAATAATAATTTCATGTACTAGAATCTTAATATGAAGTACAATAGGTGTCATAAAAAATTGACCTATATCCCTGAAAATATCTTAATTTTGTACTCACTGTTAATCGGTCCTCTGAATAACGTTCTTCATATCCAGGAACAGCAGTATGGTAAATAGATTTAACATTGGAAATTTGTCCTCCTGATGTAGCAACGACTTCGCCAAATTCTATTCCACATGGATAATCGTTGTTGCAGCTCTTCTGGATGCTACTTCCGGCAGCCTTGAGGATGGATGCAGATACTGCTCCTCTACTAAGGACTAAGTGTGGCCCTACTGAGTTCACAAGAACATTCGTTGTCTACAAAAGATATATTCATAAATGTTTTACCTCCAGGATCCAATAAGAAACAACATCTTTGTTTGTTAACCCTTTGAACCCGACTGGCCGCCACAAGCGGCCAACCATAAAACGTCCATATACCCGGCTGGCCGCTTTTGCGACCTGTAGAATTAAGTGACGTCATCAACCTATGTAGCATGATTATATATGTTATAACCATTGCTAAATCCATTTATATCTAAGTAAGTGATCCCCAGAAACTTTAGCAGTGCCATGGGTGCATATGTATGGGTTTATTGCCGACTAGTTACGGTAGAAAAATATGCGCATGCGCACACTGCAGAATTCAACAAACGTTAATTATTTGAAGCAATTCGCGTAACGCTCTACATTGTTGCGCGGTTCGCAGGATTGTCGAAAGACACCAATTCGATCACTCTTCTGGTTTAAGTTATACTTACAGCTACGCTCTCGTTAAGCGACCTGTTTATGGGCCGGTACTTACTGCAGTGATACCACCAAAATACCACGGTAATCATTTTGTACCGTGGTGAGGGCGGTTGACCCGCGGTACTGGCATGGTATTTTTACCGTTGGTTACTGCAGGTCACCACATTATTGGTGTTCGTTACCGCCGTACACCGCGTTATTTTTTTCGTGACCACATTCAATTTACCGCTAACGACCCTCTGAAACTAGGCCTCACATGGTGGGTAAATGATTATGAATAACTTTTGTATTGAATGAATACCTGTAACTGCACATAATTATGTATACGTAATGGATATAAATGAATAATAATGCAATCAGAGTACATATGGGCAAAGTACCTCGAACATGTCGGGTTTACATGTAACATATTACAAATTTACACGTACATCACGTTTAATCTCATGTCATGTATATATATGAAATATTTTTACCAAAAAATCAGATTATTATAATATTTTTCAGCCACGTCGGCGGTTTTTAAACTCAGCTATAGTTGCTTACGGCGATTACGTAAAGCATCATGGAGTAATATTGTTGTTGGCATCTATCGTACATATCGTCAAATGATTTATGCCCCCAATTCCTATATTGGTTTCCACTCATGCAGGATTTTTTATTTTGTTTGTGTTTCCAAAATCTAAATTTCTTATAAAATGGGAGATGTAAATCTGCCATTTATCTGAATTTAGTCGAAACAAGCGGGGACTGCGCATTAGTAATAGTCCGATTTTAGTCCGACTTAGAGGCCAGGGCCCTGTTTCATGAAAGCAACTTATGACATAGTTGGGACTTAAGATGGTCATAAGTTCAAACTTCAGTCATAAGTGCGTTTCACGAACAAGGTCTTAACTTTGGTCTTAACTTTAAGACTGCTGTGAGGTGTCATAAGATAATCTTAAAGTTAAGACCCACGTGATAAGTGGCATATCGATCACAAGTATGGCGGCCTACGTTATTTTGCAATTACGGAGATATATGTACATTATTGGGTGGGCAATTCATCGTCTGGTATACAGGGTCGTGGCTACAGAGTGAGAGGGGGTGTTCGCCTCGAAATGTCCAACTACACCACCTTAAACAACACCAAATTCTCTTTGGGTTTAAACATTCCAACTGGTACCTCAAACTTTCCAAAACCAAAGTTTGAAGAGGGCAACCCCCCACTGTATAACCATAGGGTTAGTTTGGTAAAAACAATTCAGAGCACAGGCTTATCATCAGGGACGTGGCGAATGGGGTTTGTGTGTTGTCTACCCCCCCCCCCCCCCCCCCCCGCACACACACTTTGTTGGTCAAAATGCTTAGTAATTGGCAATGTCATGCTTGACAACAACATTAATCGTACACTATATATAAGTTTCAATTGTTTAAATTTCTAAGTAGTAAAGGAATGTGTTGTTTTAGACAAACAGCAGCAACCGAAAAATCACCAACTTTAGGGGCGTCAGGTTAGAAATTTAAATCCACCGGGTGGGGTGGAATGGCATTTCGCGAACAAGGAAGTTTGGCCCGGTTCAATTAAGGGGCGGGAGCATTTGGAAATTTCATGATGTACCCCCCCCCCCCCCCCACAGAGACCAACTAGCCACCCCGAGCCTCGTCGAATGTAGGATATAGTCAATTATTAGCTGTGTATGTGACCTATAGATAATATATATTATAAAATTGTATTACCCACAAATTAAACTTTTGAGAAGAATTATGGCCTAGCTCAAAGCTCACAATCTCCTCTATGTTATTCCATATGTGTGTGGAGAGATGGGGTAAAATGAGATCAATTAATGTATTGATTATTTCCTCTTTCCAAATTTCTGTCGGCTGTTCACAAAGCAGATATGTCATATCGGAAAGGTAACAAAAACGCTCTTTATCAAAATATGTTTTAGAAATAGTGACAATTTTCTATAGAGAATATTATTTTTATTGAGTTTATGCCCACGCCCATATGTCGTGATTTTCAAGCCTGTCCAAATTTTTGCAGGAGTGGGATGACCATTGTATAGTGTACTGAATATATGATATACACACCCGTAACGATGACACCCCTTAATACGAGTGTGCTAATGAAAACGTAGTTATATATATTTATTATATACTTTCCCATGAATTATAAGGTTTTAGCAGTGAGATATAAGTGATATCCAACTAGTGAGTGATATCAGCTTGAAATTTCTGATGTATTGAAATTCATTGGGGGCCATAGGCAAGTAACTAAAGTATATAATAAACAGAATATCCACACCCTTTCAGTGAATATGGGTTAAATCTCATTCGTGATGACAAAACATGGAAATTCAATGTTTTGTCATCACTCATGAGATATCACCCATATCCACTGAAAAAATATATCATCATCATTAATCATACAATCTCTTGAAATTTACAACAGTCATGAACCATGCCATATAATCATTCATGATATTATCCATTCAAAGTTCACTCTTCAGTCAGAATTTTGTTATTCTATTTAGATTGAGATAAATGGTACCTTATACCATGTAAAATGTATAGAATAATATTCACAGGTATATGTTTATGGATCTGAGGTATTTGGAGTGTGATCAAACAGTTAAATTAGATAAATTAACTATAAATAAATAATGATCGGGACAAGCCTTTTGAATGAAAAGGTAGATAGTGGTCCTTAGGGTAAGTTTTGGAAATGGTAAAACAATTGTTAAAATAATATCATAAATAAAAATATCACTACATGTACAGCCATATTCTATGAGTAAAATAGAAAACATCATGGCCACACAAACAATAACTTACCTGAAAATTGTTGTGATAAAGCATGGATTTAAACTCAGTGCAACAGTTACTAGTAATTCAAAATGCTGCCACAGACAACAGTGACGTCTGCATAGTCATGTGACCCAGTCATGTGACCTACAACTAAGCTTTACCAAGCTTTTCCAAGGATTTCCAAGCTTTTAAAACTTCATGTAAGAACCTTGGTAAAGCTTGGAAAAGCTTAGTAAATATTAGATCCAAGCTTTACTTAGCTTTACCAAGGTTGGTCAACACTGAGTCAAGGATTTCCAAGCTTTTCCAAGCTTTTCCAAGCTTTTCCAAGCTTTTCCAAGCTTTTCCAAGCTTTTCCAAGCTTTTCCAAGGTTTCACTTTATGTGACAACCTTGGTAAAGCTTGGTAAAGCTTGGTAAAACTTAGATCCAAGCTTTACTAAGCTTTACCAAGGTTCCAACCAAGGATTTCCAAACTTTGTTGAAGAGTAAATTTTTTCATTCAAAAAGCTTGGTTCAAATTCAAACCTTGGAAATCCTATGAATTCCTAGGATTCCCAAACTTCTTTAAAAAAGCTCGGATTTCTTTTTGCAAGGGCAGTATACACATGCGTTGCTTTATTGTCATGAGCGAGGGATATGTGTATATAGAGAGTGGCTATATGGCCATGGATGAGGTGCATATGCATACATGGAGTGACTATACTGACATGGCTGGGGTGTATTAGTATATATTGAGTGGCTATTCGGCTATGGTGTGACACATAGGGATACAGGGAGTGACATGGCCAATGTTGGGGTGAATATGTATGGATTGACCATGATCATGTATGAATGTTTTGAATAGGTAAACACGGTGTGGCTATTTGGCGATATGTCAGGCGAAGGAGTATACCAGGTAACATGGGTGAGGGTATGTGCATGAAGCGAGTGGCTATATGGAAATTGGTGAGGTGCATATGTATACCGGAGTTACTTTATGGTCATTGTTGTGGTATTGATGTATATATTGATTGTCTATTTGACCATACGTTTGGAGAATAGGTATACAGGGGATGACCTTATGGCCAATGGTGAGATGAATGGGTATACAAGGAGTGACTATATGGTTATGGGTCATGTTTAGGAGTATACTCGGTGTGCCTGCATTGTGGCGCGTGGCTTTATGGTCATCCGTGGTCATGGGTCAGGTGTACATGTATACAATGGGTCACTATATTGTTATGTCTGTGGTGTTTATGTATATACGTAATGACTGTGTGATAATGGGTGGCTATCGCTTTCCGTGATATGACTCTCTGACATGACCTCTCTATTGATTAACATATCCTTGAGTTATTGTGGAAAGCGATAGCCACCCAAGGTACACATGTACAACCCACCAATTACCCCAGTCACTCCATATGTACATAAACACCACACAAATGACAACATAGTTACCCACTTTATACACGTACACCTGATCATACAGCCATACTTGGTTATACCCGTACATACCACAAAAGACGATACAGCCACAAGTCACCATGCATGAACACCAGGTATACTCCTACACCTGACCATATAGTCACTCTATGTATACATATTCACTACATTCACGACCATACAGTCACTCATTGTATACATATTCACCTCACCATGGACCATACAGCCACTACATGTATACCTATTCGCCATACCCATGACCATAGAGTCAATCCAGGTATACATATGCACATCACCAATGGTGAGCCCTTCCAGATATACCAATACCGCACATACGACCACTCATAAGTTCCATACTTGCCATACTCACACAAGCCATCCATTTTCATACATCTACTCCCCATACACCACCAATGATAACACATCCACAACATATATAAATATACGTCCCACCGTTACCAACAGGGCACTCCCTATATACCCACACATCATTGATGACCATACAATAACTCCATGTATACCTATTATCCTCATCTATGATCATAGAGTAACTCCCTGGCTGCCATCTTGGCTTCCACCCTGTATCCAGTTGATAAATTTTTACCATAATGGGCCAGAATACCCACTTGTCATGGTTCATCTCAGTTCTGTCTCAAAGTTCTGCCAATTTCCTTTCAATAATATGGCCAGAATCATAAAAGAGCTTCTCCGGAAAATTCAATACTGCAACTTTAAAATGAATTTGTCATGATCCACACGGAACTGGGACAAACATAATAGAACGTAGTTGTCAGTTAATTAACTAACACATAAAATAACCAAGTGAGTCACAATTTCCTACCTTTTTCGGATAACGCAGAGAATAATGTTCGGGATATGTTAACTTTTAACTTTTTACAAATTTGGTTGCCATTTTGGAAGCCATCTTGAGCAATTTAGTCTATAAACACCGTAGTGTGACACATTTAAGATAGACCAAAACAATAAACACCTTTGATACCAAAGATAGTTGCATTTTACTTGAACAAATGGTCGAACCCTGAAAAGTGAATTTTTGCCGATGTTTATGTCAAGATTGTGATGTGAGAGAAAAATATAATATTTCTGGTGATGTCAGTGGTGACAATAGTAAAAATGATCCGTGGTGCATCAGATATGTTAGTATGCAATGTATAGAATACAGATTAGCCAATTGTATACATCAACCACAACTTGTACGCGATTGCAGGACACCCTGGGGCAATATTTACCATTTTCCATATTTTGGCGGCCATTTTCGCAGCCATTTTGAGCCAAGGTAAGATTTTTGGTTCCAGAGAGTTGGAATATTCATAGCTAATGATATGCCTCACTTACATTACAAAGTTCTTTTCATTTCTTGTTGAAATATGACTAGAATCCCAATTGTGATTTTTTGTAAAATTTTGTACCGCGTTCTGTAAAATCAATTTTATGTGGGATCGGAAAGGGCTAGGACCCTGTTAATTGCATTTTTAATTGCTCCAATGATCAGTTAATATACAAAATAAAGTCATATTACTCAACCAGTTCCAAACAGCATGAATTGATCTAGAATATATTTGTGAAAAAATGTCTTATTTTCAACTTCCGGTGGCCATTTTGGCGGCCATCTTGGATGATGAGTTTCAATTTTGGCCCAAAAAAGTGTCATTAGGTCATTTGTATACATTTTACTAGATTTTCCCGCTATAATTTGCATAAAACTGACTTAGGGTCTGGTCTGAAAAACGACGGCCATGATGGACGCCATCTTGTCTGGAGTCTAAAAGGCCACTTTTTTTTCTTGTTAACATTGCTTAAAAGTTGAAGGACATAATAAGGAACAAAATGAGTGGGGTGAAGTTAAGTCCCAGGGGGGGTGCAAGGGTACCCCTATTAGCTCCCGGACTGTTGTGAACATCCATACCTAATTTCATTGAGATCGGAGCACTACTGTTCAAGTTATGACATGAACAGGCATCGGACGGTCGTACATACACGCGCACACACAGACGCATGTACGGACGGATAGGTACAAAACAGTATAACCCACTTTTTAAAGGGGGTTATAATTAAGGCCCGCATCACTAAAAGTCCGCTTCATGGCTGCATCAAAAAATCCTCCCTCAATACGCTAGTGATAGGGACTTATTTTTGGTTCACCGGTCACATTTTTAAGAGCACCGGTTATATTTACTTCCGGTAAAACGCACGTGGTCTGATATTTTATCTTCTGTCCATTTTTTTCAATTTTGGACAAATAAAGTGGAAAAAATGAGTTTGTTTTCTGTGTGCATTACGTCAGGGATCACAGTTATACCGTTGAGTGTATATGGAGGATTAACCGAAGGAACATCTGTTGGTTGGTGAACTATTTGCGGCAATGCAATAAATCTGATGATTTTGGCGAAATCCGGAAAATTCCAAACGATTTGAAATACATTAAACCGAATGCTATATCGGAAACTCGAGTAGTTTCAATGGGCAAAAGGTGTTTCCTGGTGCCAAAATAGGTGATCTAATAGAAAAATATAAATGAAGTTATTCACAAATACTTTCTTCTTCTTGTCAATCTTTGAAGTACGTTCCTCCCAATCATTGAAATTGAATTCAACCAATCTATCAGAACTGTCACTTTGACAGCACATGCACAGACCTTCTCAAAATAAGTGTCCCTTTTAACGCGATTCTCAGGAGTTAACAACGTGGTTGTACCTTCAACACAATGCGGTCGTTGCGTTGATAACGCATTGTTGGTACGTTACGACCGCGTTGAAGTTTAACACAGACCGCGTTTATGTTAAATGCGTTGCGTCAAGGATCAACTCAACACGCGAAGATTGCAATCACCGCGCTGAAAAATATACAGACGATGAGTCATGTAAGTAGTTTTTTAACCATTAAATTTTTTGTTTTAAATATAATTCACGATCACATATGACTAATTTCCCACTCTCTAAAAACAGAAAATCACATATCTACGCATTCGATCGTTCCAAATCGGGCAATTTATTTGCAGCTTTTGACAGGTGTTAGGCTTTTTTATAATATATATATAGGTACAATGCACACGTGTATCGCACAAAGCGGTCGTGCGATTGTGTTTCCCAATATTATGTTGGCAACGTTCCGTTTCGTTGATGGTTATCTCAACCGCGTTTGTTGCGTTGACAGTCATGCCGACCGCGCTATGTTGCATTGACAGTTACCTCGACCGCATTGAGGAAAATCACAACTGCATTGGAGTAACGTTACGACCGCGTTCCGTTAACACGAGAATCGCGTTGATGGTCAATTCTCAACGCGGTTCCAACGTTTGAGAGGGACACTTATTTTGAGAAGGTATGTAGTATGTACCCACATCAGCAGCCATCAGTATAAAAGTATAATCATATTAAATGATATAAACCGGTATATAGGATTCTTGTGGAACACTAGAAAAATTACATCAGTGTCACTGAGAATTGTTCCTGATAGTGGATATCCATGGGCATTGCAGTAAATAAATACATGTAGAGCAATTTATGGCACTGCTACATTTGAATCAGATTTCTCAGAATTCCTATTATAATTGTCAGAAGTTTTTTGTAATTTGAGTGGTGTGTGTTTCTCTATATATGTATGTGTGGTTACATTGTACAGTTCTGATATTTGGTGGGAGACATTGGGCGCCTCTGACTTTATAAACCATATCCCTCACACTATCATGAATAGAACCAGACAAAACTCATGCTATGCCTTTCCTCAATAGCCATTTAGAGCCATGCTTTGGGAATTGGGCAACAGAGGTGTCAGAATATTCCCATGTATTGAGCTATACATGTGATTACATAGATACAAGTTGTATTACCTGGAATCATGAAAAAAAATTTAATATTCTAATTTGAGTAAGTTTTGAAAAATTTAAAATAAATAATAAATATAAAAAGACTCCCTCCCTCCCTCCCTTATCAAAATATTTAGACATAATTGCTTGTGAACCCAGACTTGAATTTGTAATGGCCTTATATGTGTTTTATTATTATTTCTATCCAATTGTAATTAATTTCAACACAGTTGATGCCCCATTTAAAAATAGATCATCTTGAGCTACATGTATATTGTACAGAGAAATGAGGAATCGGGGAGTCCATAAATATACACACAGTACCACTTTAAAGGGACATTCAAGGTCCCGGGCCATATTCTGGCTATAAACACCTAATTCCGGACATCATACCCAAGTTTGTAAATAAAGTGTCTAGTCATTTCATGAGGTCCCCAGAGGCAGGGTTTCCGCTAGGGGGAAATTAATGATTCCGTATTGGGGAAACACATAACACGATGGGACGACCATGGTTCGTCCCGTCGGGCGAAAAATTAGTTATTTGACACTGAAAAGTAGCCATTTCCTTGCACCTGAGTGTCCCACAAAGGAATCCAAAGCTACGTATTTTACGCAAGTCAATCATTTCCGTGGGTGCATTAATTCTGTTGATGGTATCCAAACAAGAGGTACGCTGTCGCTTGGCATTTGGCCCCGACCGTAGCAATTCGGATTAAGCATGGACGAAACTGCGGATATCCGAGGAGGTCTATATGACCATTCCAAAAGAAGTTCGTACTAGAAATTCCGGAAACCCAAAAACAAGCGATCCAGAAACCCAAAAACAAGCAAAAATTCAAATTTTCTAAGTTGAAAAAAGGGCCATAACTCTGGCAAAAATCATCAGATCATACCCAATTTCGCACTTGACATGTATTTTCATATAACTGATCAACAAAAATACGGGATTTGCAATCGTACAACCAAAGCTCACGCTATCATCTGGAAACCCCAAAAAACAAGAGAAAAATTGAATTTTCTAAGTAAAAAAAGGGCCATTACTCTGGTGAAAATGGGTGGATGAAACCCGCGCCATGCATGTAGCTGTTCCCCCATGCTGCTCTATCACCATACCAAATATCAGCTAAATCTGCCCAGCGGTTGCTGAACAATAATGAAAAATGTTTGTACGGACGAACAAAATTTAAATTTTCTAAGTTTAAAAAAGGGCCATAACTCTGGCAAAAATGATCAGATCATACCCAAATTCGCACTTGACATGTATTTTCATATAACCGATCCACAAAAATACAGGATTTGCAATCGTGCCACCAAAGCTCACACTATCATCTGGAAACCAAAAAAAAACAAGAGAAAAATTGAATTTTCAAAGTAAAAAAAGGGCCATAACTCTGGTGAAAATGGGTGGATGAAACCCGCGCTATGCATGTAGCTGTTCCCCCATGCTGCTCTATCACCATACCAAATATCAGCTAAATCTGCTCAGCGGTTGCTGAACAATAATGCAAAATGTTTGTATGGACGGACGGACGGACGGACGGAGACGGAGACTATATACCCGCCGACTTCAAGTCGGGGGCATAATAATTAGTCATTTAATTACATACGTAAGACTGCCGTCTGGTTGAAGACTATATAAATGAACGAGCTACAGTGTTTACAAATTTATAACTTACAATTAGATTCCAACAGGTATAATGAATCAAAACACTAAAAAGCATCTACGCATTGACCAATAATACCTAGCAAGGAGAATTGAATACAGTATTTCTTAGACTTTCAAGTAGCGTCAGTGAAAATGAAACTGACAGGATTATATATATAAAACTATTTGTGCGCTGTGACGTCATACTGCAGGGTTTGTCTGCAGGAGATATTTACAGCGGCGAAATACGAATGGTAGCGATATCTGTCACTCGGAACGTGTAGCTTGTTCAATAGTCTGTATTAAACAACCGACGACCGCAGCTACAGAACAGAGTTTTAGCCAACGTGTTATAAAATATAATTGAGTTTTGGCGGGAAATGTGAACATGTGCGTCGTTCATTGTGCTTGGGGACCCAGGCGGGACAACGAAACTATTATTGACCGTACTTTGACTTTATCTCCATATTGGGGGGATATGTGTTCGTGTTTATCCTCCATGCATGTAATATGGCTCAAATGAATGGTGTTGTCACTATGAATTCCCGCTATAAAGACTGATTTGGGACAGGTTTCGTATTATTGTGAAATAAATCACTTTGGGATTTTGTTTAGTATAGCATGGCTATACCGGTACATACGCATAATAATCAACACGCGTAGAGAATCACATGTATTTTTCACGAACTTCACTTACATCGAACTCAAAACAAATGATAATGCAGCAATACGATAAATGATCAACATTGAGTAGTTTCATCCACGAAAATCCTGTGCATAAAAATGTCCCGACTCAGCAATTGTGCGTTCTTTGATCCAATTATGTAATCGTATACGATAGCACGGGGTCTTCGAGTGTGATTAGAGTCCAATCCTGTGCACAAAAATATCCGCACTCATTGCAACTGTCCGGCATTCTTTGATGTTATCGCGACATGTATTACGCTGTATCTATATGTCGCTATTTGACCCGCTTTTTCACCAGTATTTTTACTGCAGAACTATCCATGTATTAAACAATTTCTCCTCCAATGGTCACTGAACCCAAATGTTAAATTCACTGAGACCAAATAATCGCCCAAATATTCAAATGGATGTCGTTGCGGGGTGATTAATACACACCAATTGCATACAAGGGACGTACGAAGGATTGTTATTTAATAACCTTTATGGTTATATTTTGATTGTAATCGCTGATCAACTACGTGTTTTTTTGTAATTTTTAGAAGGGGGATAATCCTCAACTTCCATTTTTTTCGGTTTCCGGTCAAACCGAGTTGTTGTCCGGCTGGGGTAGATTTGATTTTTCTGGGGGGGGGGGGGGGGGCAAATGGTCAGTGGAAAAAAACTCTGCAGATTTTGCTGTTTTTTTGGGGGGGGGGGGGGGTGGGGGGGGCGGGGGCGGGTGGGTACCCAAACCGAAGAAAACAGTTTTTTTTACCCTGTGTCTGCAGTTTTTTTCTGCCCCCCCCCCCCTGTTGCAGCCAGATTTTTTTTTACGACATATTGCTACTGACTTTTGGTACATGTATGAATCAAACAGATCATCTGCGAGGGGAATGGGTCCGTGGGACGACCCACAGGCCGGCCTGGAGGAAACCCTGCCAGAGGGCAAATTTAGTGAAGCGGGACCAGCATCGCCAAACTCACCTTCTGGAGACCTCATTCTGCTTATGACCAGTTTGTCATGCCCATCATATTTAATGGGCCTTATTATGCCCCATGAACCAACCATTAAATATAGGCTGTATTTAATGGCCATCAATTTTGTTTGTGGGCATCATGCCCCCAGAAACTTAATGGGCATCAAAATTGACCTCCCAAAATTAATGCCCATTATAGTGATCCATTTTTAATGCCCATTATATTTAATGGGCCTTAATATGTAACCTTTCATTGGATTTTAAAGGGTTTTTAATGGCAATTAAACACAGAATGTTGCCATTAATTTTTTAATGGCCTTTAGTTCCGCCTTCATTTAATGCCCATTAACCCAGTTAATTTAATGGCCATACACATACCCATTAAAATAATTTAGCTTTAATGGTTGTTAACTTTCATATAATAATGGCAATTTAATGGCTGTGAAAGGTTACATATTAAGGGGGTATTTCAATGGGTTTTTAACGGGAAAATAATGGGTTTTGTAATGGATTTGTAGTGGTATATCATTAATGGGGCTTAATGGGCATTTAATGGGTGTGCGCGCAGTAGTGTAAAGCTTCATCAAATCTTATCATCACACTTGTTGTATCATTCAAAACATAATCCTCGAAATTTATTGATTCAAATTCCAGGTGGGGTTTAGTTTAATTGGATACGGATACAAACCTGTTTCGCAAGCTCTCCTTTCACAACCAAAATGTCAATGTGGCTCTCTTTAGGCTGCAGTTTTGAAGCTGAAAGATAAGCAATACTTACAAATATAATATCACAGAAAGTACAAACCTCAAGCCTCAGAGGCATTTCAAATCATTAAATAAGCCTTCTAAAACAAGAAGTCACACCTTGGGTGATCGGCATACCCCCATGGTAGGGCTTCATGGTATTTCGGTATTTAGACTAGTCATATCGCAATACTGTTTTTGACACTGTATAGTCGGTTTCACTTTATGTAACTAGTTGGTACACTCATAGCCACTGGTGTGGATAATGATATGAACGATATTAATATCAGTGCTCAGTATTTAATTACCACAAACACCTTTAATGCTGAGACAAAGATTTTTATTTTTAGACTAGAAAGTTTATTATTAAATTATGAAGGCTAATAGATTCGGATTTTAGCGTTACATGATAATTAATTAACTCTCACTGCTCCCTAATAGAGTTTAATTTATACCTGGGAATTGAAAAAACAGGAACCGGGAATGAAATCCCTTCAGAACCGGGAACGTTCCCGGGAAATGTATGGCTTGTATATATTGCACAAGTTGTATGCACAGGTTATGCTCAATTTGGCTAGTTTGGGTGACAGGGATCATAATAATGTTAATTTAGATAAACTAATAGATATTCCAAATTGTTTATATTTGACCTTTTTTGGTCACATAATTGTATACAACATACAGGTAACATAACACAAGTTGGAAAATGTAAAAACATTGTTCCGACTTCCAGATTAAGTAAAGTAAGGATAAGTTACTTTGAGAAAGTCATTTTTCAATTAATGTGAATATTAAAATAATATATAACATTTCTAGTCTTGTTGTTTTATTGCCTAAAAATCACATAAATGACACTATTTGTAAGCAGTGTGGATTATCGGAAGGGAACAGATGATTTCGGCCCATTTTAGACAGCTCGATAAATCCCGTATCTATAGTTTATATCAATGTTCAGATGTACGTGATCCCCAAATTGAATGATAACCATACTATTTAAATAGTCCCCAGAATAAATATCGCAAACACCATTTGTTCGTATAACGGGAATTATTTTCTTAGCAATAAAAGGCACAAAGTGGAACTCCCGTATATCCAGGAAAAAACAAATACATTCTGTGCAAAAGCACGTGTCACTGATTACGTCATACTGCAGCTGGCAGACTTTGTTAATATAGGACACGGGGCACTTAAGATGTCGTCATGTCTTTTTATAACTGGTCTCAATGGGTGAAATAAATATTTGTGTTTTGTTGATGGTGCTATCAATAAACCTGCAACACGTGACGCGGCGAATGGCTGTTTTGTGTTTTGGACACTTGTATTTTCATTACTTCAATGCGTCCGTTTGGCTTACATAATGCTCGTTGAAGGTAGTTCAGATATTTATCGATCTATTTTGGTATTGCGAATAATATTATGTGCGAACCGCCACGTGGCTTTAAACAGACAAGTCTCATTCGATCTTTAAAATGTTGTGCACGTAATAGCTATATTTATAAATATTTGTCACACAAAAGTGAGACAACCGCTCGTTATTGCTACCATATCGGGAATAAACTAACAAGGACTAAAACACACCGAATTCGATCACTTAAAATAATTGTTACAATGCTAACCTCTGTATATAACCAAACAAACATTATTTAGAGGTCAATTAAAGGTACACAATCCGATCAGAGGGTGCTATATTACTATTTCTTTGGCTTTGGGGGTAAAAAATATTTGATTCGAGTCGAAGAACCCTACCAATCAACGCTCAGAGTGATAAGATATCGATATTTGAAGTTTTGTTATTTTCTATTTTTTCGCTGTCCCAGAACACGCGTCAAAATTGCGTTATTATTACCACTTGATTTTAGAGTTGTCCATCCCTCATCTGTTTGAATCAAGTACCGTTACCTTTATTTTACGGACAAGTGGTAATAATAACGCAATTTTGACGGCGTGTTCTGGGACAGAAAAAATAGAAATAACAAAACTTCAAATATCGATATCTGATCACCCTGAGCGTTGATTGGTAGGTTCTTCGACCCGAATCAATTATTTTTTACCCCCAAAGCCAAACAAATAGTAATATAGGACCCTCTGATCGGATTGAGTACCCTTAACTTTCCAACACCATGCATGTATTTCTTCCGAATCACGATTAGATGGGAATATGTGATATAATTTATACTGCGACCCACCGAGAACTACAAGTGCACGCCTTCGCCAAAAGTTGCAATTTCACATCAAACGATGTCGCCTGACACGCACTCGTGAGCTCAATGAATGTTCACGTAACAAGATTGATTTGACAACGTTGTGTCTTTCAATGTTTGGTGTTTTGCGTTGGTCTTTTGTCGCGCACATTGGTGATGATAACAAATTTGCTGCATGTAATCCAGTCGCCGTAAGCAACTATAGCTGAGTTCAAAAAGCGCCGACGCGATTAAACGTGATGTACGTGTAAATTTGTTATATGTTACATGTAAACCCGACATGTTGATGTACTTTGCCCATATGTAATCCGATTGCATTATTATTCATTACATATACATAATTACGTGCAGCTTACATGTATTCATTCAATACAAAAGTTATTCATAATCATTTACCTACCGTGTGACGCCTTGTTTCAGTAGTGTTTTCTCTGCGGTGGAAGGCCGTTAGTGGTAATTTGAACGTGGTTACGAAAAAAATAACGCGGTGTACAGCGGTAACGAACACCAATAATGCGGTGACCTGTGGTAACCAACAGTAAAAATACCGTACCAGTACCGCGGGTCAACCGCCCTCAGCCACGGTACAATATGATATCCGCGGTATTTCGGTGGTATCACTGCGGTAAGTACCGGCACTACTGCACACACAACCCATTAAAATCCCATTAAATATTATAAATCCATTACTTTATGCCATTAATTCTCGTAAAAAAAATAATAATGGGTTTCCCAGAACCCATTAAAAACCATTACATTTTGTTATTTTAATGGCCAATACTGCCCTATTTCCCATTAATCATCAACCATGTATTGTTAATGCCCATTAGATGCCCTTAAAATTTGTAAAGACTACAATTTAATGGCCATAGTCTCTAATATTTTAATGGCTATTATCCATCTATTATATGTATTTGAGTGTTTAATGGCCATTCATTAAGTATTTTGAGAAATTGATACCCACCACTGCCCATAACTGTTGTACCCATGATGGTTAATGGCCATTAAAGTATGATTTGAAAACTTGTTGCTCCTTAATTATATGTTAATGACCATTACTTAAATACATTTGGGTGTTTAATGGCCATTATCTAATCATTTTGAAAAATTAATGGCTATCACCTCAATAGTGCTGGTGTTTAATGCCCATTAACTTAGTAATAAACAAATTAAGAGCCCTAAATGATGGTTAATGGCCATTAACATATAATTGGAATGAAAGTGTCAATGACACTGTAGCTCAACTTGGAAAGGGAATAATTTAATGTATTACAGTCAATGGAGCGATTAGAAATGTGGAAAGTTGATTGTCTAATACTAGTTTATAGACATGAAGAGAAAAGTAAAATCCAAGATGGCTGCTGGCGGCCATGTTTTCGGCCGAATGACCCCAAAATGAGTCGTTCCCATCTACATGTCATCGTTAACATCCATGACAAATTTTATGACGATCAGACTAAAGGTACGACCTGTAGCCCGTGCTAAAGGATTTAGTCATACAAAGAGTAAAATCCAAGATGGCTGCTGGTGGCCATGTTTTTTGGCCGAATGACCCCAAAATTACTCGTTCCCATCTACATGCCATTGTTAACATGCATGACACATCTTATGATGATCAGACGAACAGTACGACCTGTGGCCCGTGCTAATGGATTAAATTTTGAAATCCAAGATGGCCACTGACGGCAATGTTTTTTGTCCGAATGACCCCAAAATAACTCGTTCCCATCTACATTCCAATTTCAACAGCCATGACAAATTTTATGATGATCAGACTAAAGGTACGACCTGTAGCCCATGCTAAAGGATTTAGTCATACAAAGAGTAAAATCCAAGATGGCTGCTGGCGGCCATGTTTTTTGGCCGAATGACCCCAAAATGACTCGTTCCCATCTACATGTCATTGTTAACATCCATGACACATTTTATGATGATCCGACAAATAGTTTGACCTGTAGCCCGTGCTAATGGATTGAATATTGAAATCCAAGATGGCCACTGGCGGCCATGTTTTTTAGCCGAATGACCCCAAAATTAATCGTTCCCATCTACATGTCAATGTCAACAACCATGACAAATTTCCAAATAATCCGATCAAAGGTACGACCTGTAGCACATGCCAAATGATTTAGTGATGCAAAGAGTAAAATCCAAGATGGCTGCTGGCGGCCATGTTTTTGGCCCGAATGACCCAAAAATGACTCGTTCCCATCTGCATGTCATTGTTAACATCCATGACAAATTTTATGATGATCAGACCAAATGTACAACCTGTAGCCCGTGTCAAAGGATTTAGTCATGCAAAGAGTAAAATCTAAGATGGCTGCCAGCGGCCATGTTTTTTGGCCGAATGACCCCAAAATTACTCGTTCCCATCTACATGTCAATATTAACATCCGTGACAAATTTCATGACAATAAGACAAACAGTACGGCCTGTAGCCCGTGCTAATGGATTGAATTTTGAAATCCATGATGGCCACTGGCGGCCATGTTTTTTTTCCGAATGACCCCAAAATGACTCGTTCCCATCTACATGTCAATGTCAACATCCATGACAAATTTCATAATAATCGGACCAAAGGTACGAACTGTAGCCCGTGCTAAAGGAAATTGTTGACGAATCACGCACACACATACACACATACACACGCACGACGGATACCAAGCCTGGTTGGCAATAGCTCAAACTTTACAAAGTAAAGTTGAGCTAAAAATGAATGCCCATCAACCTCATTAAGAATTGAAAGTTTGCTTCCTGTATTTCTAGATATGATCGATGTATGAAAGCAGGTTGCAGTGTGTAGCGCTCCTCACATAACTTTGTCAGACCAACCTGATTTCATAACGCATGGAAATACAGGAAGCATTATTTATATTTACACACCAAAAAGAACATTCAATGGAAATTGGTTTCGAATATTGAATAAAATGAATGATTTGCACAGCTGATTTGCACCGTTTTCTAGTGAAAAATAGAATGTTGAAAGCGACAGGCGCGTTGTTAACGTAATTCCTACGTTACACCTGTGAAGCAGGTGTCACTTCTTTCACACTTTATGCATTACGGTTGCTCCATCAGCTGATCAGTTCCTGACCAAACAGAAGACTTGATTCAGTCTCGGTACCAGAAGGGGAGGTAGAAGTGTAAATATTATTAATTAACACCCCCATCTTATTGGAATAGGAAAATTGATGTTCATCACTTTCCAAATGTGGTTTCTTTTAGATTCTAATGAAAGAAATTTGAATGTACAAGTTGTGCCTGTGCAACTTAAGCTTGTTAAACTGCTTTTATATATAAAATACCAATACAACCCAAATGCAAAACAGTTTTTATGGATAGAAATGGAATCATGTCTGATGATCAGTGTGTTTTATTAATTAGATAACTTGATATATATGATATACACTATAGCTATATTATGTGATGTCACCAATAGTATTTTCTGAAGCCGCCAGGGCGACTGGGACGCTCACCTGACATGCGTCAGTGCTACATGTGTATGTTATAGGTGCAGTTTTTATCTGTTTTAGTACACTGCGGTTGTATATAATCTATATATATCATGATACTTGCGCGCATCCTGCTTTGTTATTTCAGCCTTTTGTGGGTTAACTGAAATGTGTGTCAGTGTGTGTGCGCGTGAGAGCGAGCATGAATGATTGTGTCACCTGCACACTGATTAGCACTCACCTGTGACTGGCGGGAAAATTAGCGTGGTCTGGGGGGCACTCAGTAATTAATATTTGAAATGGTCGGACGTATTATTTTGGATTACCAATTCTAGATATATTTTATGAAATGCAGATTTCATTTTATGGAGTATCTTTAATGGTTTTTAATACTGACTGCTGTGATATGATTATGTTGATGCCTTTATTTTAAATACACTTTATTAACCCCTTTAATTTGTTGTTGGAGTTACTATATCTACGTTAAATCCAGCCGTACAACAAACTTGGCGCCCGATATGGGACTAATAAAGTGTGATCCAGCGGCGATTCCAGAGAACGAGATGGTGCCCGATTTTCTTCGCAGAAAATCACCACGGGGTTAACACCATCGCGGGAGGAATCGACCATCTGGACTTGTCGCTGTTCGTGTAACCTACACAATTGCAAGCTACGTGTGAACTTGGGATTCTCCGGATACTCGTTTCTAAAGAATAAAGATCACAGAATGTTCGGGTTTTTCTAAGGAATCGTGGTAACGATGTGTTTAAGAGATTGGGAATCAGAGACCATTGAGGTAGGGCAAAGTTTTCATACACCCCCCCTCCCACTGACTGAGAAGCCCGGACCTTATTTCTTGGACACCGGTGACGAGTGACGTCACATCTTATTTTCTATAAATAAATTGGGTTTCCCTGATTTGAAGTGATCAGCGAAAAAGATGTCAACACAATTTGTGTCGCTTGAAAATCAACTATTTATTCAAGTTTAAAACTGTGTATAATATTATCAGTGCATTGGTGAGACAGAGTGAGGTATTCGTTATAGCCGGCTTCGCGTTAAAACTGTTGCGTAGGCCTACCATTCGCGTTCGCGACCGTCAAGACTCAAAACGTGGAACTTCGATCTATAAACTTTGGGATACCGTCGCTTGTCGATTCATTCAATCATTGAGATTTGTTCGTCGTTGGAAACTGTTGACTTTCATTTCCGTGACAATATTTCTGTCAGTTTATAGGTGCTATGAAATAGACACTAAATAATCTTGACTAATTATATTCAAATGTATTTATGATAGTTATTCCATTGATGTGATATGACCGTCGACATTTTATGAATGTCATTGTCTGTCTTAAAGTGACATTTCATATTTGTATGGTGATTTGTTATATGGTGCTAAATTCCATTCATGGAATTTTTTATAAACTATATTGTTGATGTTATTCAGGTAGGCGATCTGTGCGTCTGACCAACTTATCATTAGGAATAGTATATAGGTTTTAAATTGTCCACATTTTTTGGGCCATTTTGGATTTTGCTATTTTTTTTCCGCACCAACTAACATGGGTCTCATGTAATTTAGCTCCATTTTCTCTTATGTGGATTAGCAGTTTTCTTTAACCTTTTTCTGTATGTGCACTTGTGAGTGTGTTTGGTGTAAGTAGTCGCTAGGCGTGTGAAAATCTTTGTGCATTAGGCTCTCACCCCTGCACTTTTTCTTGCACTTGTGTGTTTGTTCGAGAATTGCATGATTGTGTTTTGAGTTATTATATTTCAGCTGCGCTTGCGTCTTTGAAAACTTTCAGAACTATTTAATTTCAATGGTGACGATAGTGCTCACACTAAATATTTATAACTCAGTTGTCATTAATTTTTTTAATATCGCATGGGCGATATGCATTTAGAAGAGTGTCTTATCTTCTTGGACGACGTTTTGGTTTTCAGCCAGGAATTTTCATCGCACGTAGAACGTCTGGACGCAGTATTTTCTCGTCTGTCACAGCATAATTTGAAGCTGAAGCCAAATAAGTGCGAACTATTCCGCACATCAGTGACATATCTTGGACACGTCATCTGTGCCAGTGGTGTAGCCACGGACCCAGATAAGACTTCTGCATTGGAGGATTGGCCAGTTCCCTGTAATGTTAAACAGACGAGACAATGGCTTGGATTTTGCGGATACTACCGTCGCTTCGTCAAGGGGTATGCCAGCATTGTACAGCCGCTAAACCAACTTTTGGAGGGACATTGCACTGAGGCCAAGATGAAGACAAAGAAAAAATCCCCGGCACCATGGGTTTGGACAGATATTCACCAGAGAGCATTTGATGAAATCAAACAGAAATTAACCCAGCCTCCAATCCTGGCATATGCTGACTACAATTTGCCATTTATTGTTCATACAGATAGCAGTGGTTATGGATTGGGATCTGTGTTATACCAGCTACAGGATGGTGTAGAGCGTGTTATCGCATATGCAAGCCGTGGTTTAAAGCCCAGCGAGAAGAATTATCCAGCCCATAAATTGGAGTTCCTGTGTCTGAAATGGGCTGTCACAGACAAATTCCATGACTACTTGTATGGAAATACTTTCAAGGTTGTCACAGATAACAATCCTCTGACATATGTTCTAACAACTGCCAAGTTGGATGCCACTGGTCATCGTTGGGTTGCCAATCTTGCCAATTACAATTTTCAGATTGAATATAGAGCTGGACGACTCAACGGTGATGCTGATGGACTCTCCAGGAAGCCCATATTATATACAGATGTCATTAAAGCCGTTTGCCAGGCTGCAACTGTGAACTTCCCTTTAGCGGAAAGTGTTACTGTTGGTCCTGCTCTTCCTTCGGCCGGGGAGGAGTTGGATCATGCGCATGATTCCGTTGACTGGGAATGTGAGCAGAACCAGGACTCTGTTATTTCCAGAGTTATTCACTTTGTGAAACTTGGTAAACGGCCTGATGATAAACAGATGAAGAATGAATCATCCCTTGTATGGACATATCTTAGAGAATGGAACAGTCTGTGTATTAAACACAGTATTCTCTACCGAAGATCACAAAATGATGAAGAGCCAGTTATGCAGCTCATTGTTCCTGATGGTTTTCGTGATCGAGCATTGCAAGGTGTTCATGATGATGTTGGTCACCAGGACAAAGATAAGACAGTGTGGCTTGCCAAGCAAAGATTCTACTGGCCAGGTATGTTTCGTGATGCTGAAGCGAGAGTAGAGAACTGTGGCAGATGTATTCACCAGAAGAAGCCAGTGAAAGCAGCTGGAAAATTAGTCCCAATACAGACTTCAAGACCCATGGAATTAGTCTGTATTGATTTTCTCAGTCTTGAGATGTCAAAAGGTGGGATTGAAAATGTGTTGGTTATTACTGACCATTTTACCCGCTATGCGCAGGCTATTCCATGTAAAAACCAGACAGCGTCCACCACTGCAAAGGCCCTATATGAGAAGTTTGTGTGCTTCTACAGTTTCCCAGAACGTCTACACAGTGACCAAGGAAGAAACTTTGAGAGCAAAGTTATCAAGGAGTTATGCAAACTTGCGGGAATGAAAAAGAGTAGAACCACCCCTTATCATCCAATGGGAAATGGATCAGCAGAGCGTTTTAACCAGACCCTCATCAAGATGCTTGGTACAATGGAGGAAGAAAAAAAAGCTGATTGGAAGAGCTATGTTGGACCTCTTGTACAGGCTTATAATGCTACAAAAAGTGAAGCAACAGGATATTCACCTCATTTTCTCATGTTCGGATGGCATCCAAGATTATCAATTGATGCTGTTTTTGGCTTGGATAAAGAAGAAGTTACTGGAAATCATGATAGTTATGTCAAGAAATTAAAGAAGAGAATGGAATTTGCTTATAATGTAGCCTTTGACAGAGTGGAAAAGCGGAATGAGAATGTGAAGGAGAAGTATGATGGAAGGATTCGTTCCAAAGATGCAAAGCTTGAAGTTGGAGACAGGGTGTTGGTAAGAAAAGTTGGTATCAAAGGAAAACACAAGTTAGCAGATAGATGGGAAGCAGAACCATACAAGATCATTAACATTCCGAATGAAGATGTTCCTGTGTATAAGGTTTTACAAGAATCTGGAAGGGGTGTGTCCCGAATGCAGCACAGAAATATGCTGTTGCCATTTAATTATATTTCTTCCAATGTGGTTGAAGAGACTAAAGAAGCTAGACAGATGAAGAAGAAGAAGAAAGTTCAGAAGGATGTTGAAGTAAGCTCCAGCAGTGAAGATAGTGATTCAGATAATGAGATCCAAATCTCATATACATAAGGATCCGCATCAATCTGTTCCTTCTGGAATCCCTGAGATTTCTCAGAGGTCTTCTCCTATTCACTCTTCTACTTACATGTCGCCTATGGATTCTCGTTCTTACATTTCAGGTCACAGAAATAGTAATACTTCTGAAACACACCCTTATAATGTAAGTCCTCATATTCCAGGTAACCTTGAAAGTAGTCCAGAATCTCAGTCCACACTTAACAACATTTCAGATGTAACTTCTGCTTCAACCCCTATAAATGATCAATTTCAGTACAGACATCAAAGACCAGTTAGGCATAAGAAGGCCCCAGATCGACTTGGATCCTGGGTCTGTCCTCAAGTTGCAGATACAATTGTATTTGTCTAACACCAACTGTGTGATCACTTGTGTGATCATTGCTGCATTGCTATTCATTTTATTAATCTATTTTGAGATTCTAAAACACATGCTTATCTGTATGAAAGAGGGCCTGGTAGGAATTTCAGCTGAAGATCCAGTAATGGTCAAAACCTACTGAGGTACCAGTTCATGAGAAATGTCCTTTGTAAATCCAGGTATCTCATGGGATAGTATTGTGCTGCTTTCTCATATTTTAATCTTATTGTGTATTTATTATTATGTAATGACTTGTTATACATACTGTCTCATTCCGGTCAAAGGCCAAGTAAGATTATTTCAGCTGAAGACCCAGTGCCGTGTAAAAACTGACTGATGTTCCAGCTATGTAAGAAATTTTCCTTTCCAGGTTCAACTTTGGAGATAGTATTGTATATACTATTCCACTGTTATATAACCACCTTCCTTCATTAGTATTTCATGTCAGATATTTGATTTAGTGATAAATCAATTTAATTTGAGCATATTAACTTTGCAGAGACTGAACCTATTGCAGAAATGACTTGTATGTTTTATTTCAGCCTCTCATGTTAAATTGTAAATTGTACTACAGATTCCTCTACATGTTACCAACTGTAATTATTAGATATTTCAGATCTGATACCCGGCATCAGTGATGTGTTTTTCATTGGATATCAGGTTGTACAGTTTCAGCAATAACCTGTACTAGTATACATGCTGCCACTTTTGCAGCTACCTGTTGCAGATTTTGACTTGCAGTTTATTTCAGCATTTACTATTGTAAGATGGTGATATTCTAAATGGAAATGCCTACCTAAATCGTTCATTTATTTCAGTGAATGTCAGGAGCCATTCTTCACCTGGAGGGGGTGAATGTTATAGGTGCCGTTTTTATCTGTTTTAGTACACTGCGGTTGTATATAATCTTCTATATATCATGATACTTGCGCGCATCCTGTTTGTTATTTCAGCCTTTTGTGGGTTAACTGAAATGTGTGTCAGTGTGTGTGCGCGTGAGAGCGAGCATGAATGATTGTGTCACCTGCACACTGATTAGCACTCACCTGTGACTGGCGGGAAAATTAGCGTGGTCTGGGGGGCACTCAGTAATTAATATTTGAAATGGTCGGACGTATTATTTTGGATTACCAATTCTAGATATATTTTATGAAATGCAGATTTCATTTTATGGAGTATCTTTAATGGTTTTTAATACTGACTGCTGTGATATGATTATGTTGATGCCTTTATTTTAAATACACTTTATTAACCCCTTTAATTTGTTGTTGGAGTTACTATATCTACGTTAAATCCAGCCGTACAACATGTATATGCTTGTTTTCAAGAGGAGAAACTAATTCGAGCCTTTTAGTAACTTTACGATATATAATATATAGACTATACGATAAAATGTGATATATTGTCACTTGATTGGGGGCTGAATTTATCGAGCAAGCACTTTCATAACGATATTAGTCACAGGCTTGTCACCAGAGGTTCTGGCGCACATTAAGTTACCAAACCACTCATTTTCAACAAATATCAGTTCCACAGTGACACACAATATTTTCAAAAGATGCGTCAGCAAATGGGTTTAAATGTTATGGCCTTGGGTCTAATTAATGTTGAGGTGGTTTCAACAGAAGTTCTACTCCCCCCATAGATATTGCAGATCAAATTTGAGCCCACTTGACTACTGTGGCGTTGAAGAAAAAAAATATTTTTTATCAAGGGGTCAGATTTTTTTTTTTTTGAGAAATGAGCTGAAAAGCCCAGAAAAAAATAATGGTATACAAATCTGATACTAGTTGTCCCATTAATGTTCCAATCCAAATTTGGAAGAATTCCACCATGTATTTCTTAAGAAAACAGATTTTTCCAAGTCGAACCCAAAAACCCTATTTTCAGAGAGCCCTGTGGCCCTTTAAGATCAGTCAAGCATGACACCCTGGACAAATCTGAAACTATGGGTTGCAATAATCAAGCTACAGACCAAGTTTGAAAGAATTTCACCCAGTGGTTTGTGAGAAAAAAGATTTTTTTATAGTTGTACCGAAATACACCCCTTTATGGGGCCTCTTATTGAAAACTGCAGGACACAACGTATTGGGGGGTACCTAGGCGTAAAAAAAATTACACGTAAATTTTTTCCTTATTCATTTAGGGGGGGTTGTCGTAAAAAATTTGCATGTAATTTTTTTCCAAATATGTATTTTCAGACTCACAACTTCAATTTTCTCTCATTTTATAGAATATGGATTAACTTTAATATCCAAATCATATATACATGAGTATACTGCATTGTACACTGTATAGAGCTTATCTCTCTACACTGCAAGTACACTGTAAGTACACTGCGGAAATGTAAGGGTAGTACAATCCACATAAAACAATTTTGGATAACCACTGTCTTGGTTTACATGTGGTATTGACCCCATTAACCCTCTTAATAATGCCGACTATGTCAGTGTCTACCAGTCGAATGCAGAATTCTACCCTGTGATTGCTTATCATTTCAATGTACTGATCATGGATCATGCTGGAAATTGACCAAACTATCTGGAATATGTAAGTTGGCAATGCTAAGAACAAAACGTCATGAGTGCTGAAAGACTTGAAGCATTTGCACTGAACCCAATCATGGCTGTGCTGGATAGCGGAAACGTGAACTAAAGACTCTACACTGAGTCACAGTCACAAGTTTTAACCCTTTGAGTGCCAAGTCCGATTTTTGTATCAACCCATATACCCTGTGCCAATGCATTCTCTTATATATGCGAGTCGACCATAGATCGCCTCGCATATATAAGAAAATGCATTGGCCTAACAATTTTATATCATTTGTTATTTTAATAATTTTTTCGTATATTCTTTAACAGACTTATTTTGTAGGTTTAGTGCCCGGGAATCTTACGTTTTTCATGGGCAACAAAATTATTACTATGAATACTTGGTGATATTTTTGAGTTATAACATGCCCTATAGCATGCTTTTAAGCATACTAAAAAAAAATTCAACCAAAAAAAAAAAAACATGTTTTTTAATTTTTTAATTTTTTTTTAGGGCCGATTTTACAGAATGTAACCTTTATGGTTATATTTTGATTGTAATCGCTGATCAACAACGTGTTTTTTTGTAATTTTGAGAAGGGAGATAATCCTCAACTTCCGTCTTAGCGATATACACTCCGGTGTTTTTTTCGGTTTCCGGTCAAACCGAGTTGTTGTCCGGCTGGGTAGATTTGATTTTTCTGGGGGGGAGGGGGGCAAATGGTCAGTGGAAAAGTGGAAAAAAACTGCAGATTGAATTTTCTAAGTAAAAAAAGGGCCATAACTCTGGTGAAAATGGGTGGACGAAACCCGCGCTATGTATGTAGCTGTTCCCCCATGCTGCTCTATCACCATAACAAATATCAGCTAAATCTGCCAAGCAGTTGCTGAACAATAATGCAAAATGTTTGTACGGACGGACGGACGTACAGCGAGACGTCGACTATATACCCGCCGACTTCAAGTCGGGGGCATAATAAACCACAATTGAATAAAATTCTGGTTTCGTAGTTGACGAAACCAGAATAACTTCGTCAAATATAATAGTTTTTAAATGCGCAGTATAAGCATGACGTCTATCCCTGCACCAGTACATGTATGTCAGTCTCCGTTCAGGATGTGAATCTGATCAATTAGAACATCAATTGTCAAATATGGGAGGAGTTACAGAAAATTATGTGGAGGTAGTGTGTGTGTGGGTTTTTTAAATTCTCTAATATTTTATATAATTATTTATATAGATCTCAAACAGCGTGATGCTATTATTAAAATTCATAAAAGTTTCAGATTTGATAAAATATTAATGTTGATATGAATTATGTTGCATTGACGGTTACCTCGACCTCGTTGAGAAAAATCACAACTGCGTTGGAGTAACGTTACGGCCACGTTGCGTTAACACGAGAACCGCGTTTCAAGATGGTCACTTCCCAACGCGGTTCCAACGGTCGAGAGGGACACTTATTTTGAGAAGGTCTGTACCCACATCAGCAGCCATCAGTACAAAAGTATAATGGTATAAAACGGTATATAGGATTCTTGTGGAACACTAGAAAAATAACTTCAGTGTCACTGAGAATTGTTCCTGATAGTGGATATTCATGGCCATTGCAGTAAATAAATACATGTAGAGAAATTTATAGCACTGCTACATTTGAATCAGATTTCTCAGAATTCCTAATACAATTGTCAGAAGTTTTTGTAATTTGAGTGGTGTGTGTTTCTCTACATGTGTGGTGACATTGTACAGTTATGATATTTTGTGGGAGACATTGAGCGGTTCTGACTTTATAAACCATATCCCTCACCCTATCATGAATAGAACCAGACAAAACTCATGCTATGCCTTTCCTCAATAGCCATTTAGAGCCATGCTTTGTGAATTGGGGCAACAGAGGTGTCAGAATATCCCCAAGTATTGAGCTATACATGTGATTACACAGAGACAAGTTGTATTACCTGGAATCATGAAAAATGATTATTCGATTTTGAGGTATGTTTTGAAGAATTTAAAATAAGTAATATATATAAAAAGCCTCCCTCCCTCATCAAAAATTTAGACATAATTGCCCGTGAGCCCGGACTTTAATTTTTAATGGCCTTAGGTCAATATGTTAATTATGGGCAATTTAGAGTCTTAATTTGGTGCAACATTAAAAAATCTTCACAAGAACCACTGGGTGGATTTTATTTCAAACTTGGTCTGGAGCATTATTGGAACCCATTGTTTCAGATTTGTCTTCAGCAACGCTGGTGTGAAATGGCTATTTGTCTAGTTTGATGCGATTGATTTATAGACTCTGTATTCATGTCGTTTACTGTTGGTTTCATGAACACCCCTCCAGACTATTCATATGTATACTTTTATAAATATGAGTGGGAGTGTACAATAGTACATATCCCACCTCCCCATTGATAAGAATAAAGCTCATTCATAATTGAAACAGGCAATGCCGAGACAATAGGAATAATATATTGTGTGCTTTGAAAATGACACACTGATATCATTCGAGTGGAAGGCTAAACTACTAGTATATTAGGTAACGGATATCCTAGTATCTTGTGATCAGGTGATCACGCTATTAAGCCTCCTCAACCAAAAAATATCAAAATTGCATTAAACAGCATACCAGACCTGTTGAATGAAAATAATATATTCGGAAGATTGGTCCCGATTTTCCGTCAGATTGTTATACATTTGTTATAAAAAACATGCGGAAAACATTGACTTTCTAGTTATAAAATTTATTGATTTCATTTACACATAATTTTTTTATTTGTTTACAGTTTACGAGAATAAACAACTTTCGATTCCATTGAGGTATCGCAAAATTTCAAGTATGGTGTTAAAAATTACAACTCCGGAACAGAATGGCGTTCAACTTCAACACATAACAGTGACGTGCGGGATAGCACGTGGTCCTCCGTTGACAATAAACGCGAAATTAGTCTTTGTTTCAGCGATGGAACTTCAAATAAACCGACAGTCTCTTTGGTGTTTCGTCGGCGGTGTCGGCCTTTGAAGTTTTGTTCTGAAAAACTTCGCGACTTTGCCAGTCAAACTTAGGAGAAGTTAGGCGGGCTATCAATCGCCCGCCTAAAATAATTTTGCGTGGGCTGTAGGCGGGCAGCCCGCCTGCAAAATGCCAGCCCTGGTTAATGGTTGCTATGGTATATTTCATGGCCATTATTTCAAACCATTCGAAATCTCATTAATGGTCATTAAAGTAAAAATAAGTTCAACCCATTAAAATGTGGAATGTCATTAATGGCCATAAAATTAATGGCCATGAAAGTAAAAAGTGCTTTTAATGGGAAATTAATGCCCATTAATAGCAATGAAAATGCTTCTGCAAAAATTAATGGCCATGACAATTAAAAAGTATTTAATGGCCATGATTTTAACGGCCATTATTCGTTGTCCTTTAAGTGGTTTTTAATGGGAAATTAATGCCCATTAACAGATGTCATCACCCATTAATTTGTTTTAATGGCCTTTACTCGATACTTAATGCCCATTAACACATATTGTGTACGTGCCATTAAATATTTTTGGATTTAATGCCCATTAATGGTCCGTATTAATGGCAATTTAATGGCACTTAAAGGACAACGAATAAGAGGTTTTTAATGGTATTTTAATGACTTCTGATTAATGGGAATTTAATGGTCATTTAATGGGTTAATGTGCAGTAGTGCGGCCCATAACCTCGTTAAACAGGTCGCTTAATGAGAGCATAGCTGTATGTGCTGTTGGTGTCCCCTGATGTATGATATACCAAGTGTTAACAATGAACCCCATTCCCGGTGCCTACAAATCATATTCCCGGGAAACGGGAATGAGTATGGGACCTGGGAACCAAGAAATTCCCGTTCCCGGGATTAAACCCTACTCACTAAGTGTTTGTCAACACACTGCAGACAATCAAGTAGGCATGCCGTACATAAAGGGTAACAATTTTTCTTTAGATAGGTTGATCTCAGCTCAATATTGCTGGAAGGTTTACTGACCAAATTCTATGAAAATGTGTGGTGTTTGTATAAATTGTTCTTCTTGTTACAAGTATCATGCTCAAACAGTTCTATCCAAGTGTATTGGCGATGATATTTAGTCATACTATGATATCATTTTCAATATCGTAGTCGGTATTAAAATCTGGATATCGTTAAGCCCTACCCCACGGTGCTAAATTGAAACATGAGCAGGATGGAACCCAAATTTAAAATAAGCACTCTTTTGAAAGCAGCCATGCCAAATTTCATTCAGATCTGATCGTAACCCACGGCTGAGATATAAGACCAGAAGGACAAAAAAACGATACATTTCCAGATAAACATAGAAAGATAACTCTAGAATGGAAAGCGAACAACATCATTAGCCTCTTTTGGAAGCATTCATGATGGCGAACCCTTGTAGTAAATGTCATTCAGATCCGATAACCCATGGCTGAGATATCTGAGCGGACAGACAAAAAAAATCAGATTTTGAGATAAACAAAGGATAACTCTACGATGGAAAATACGAAAATAGCGAACATCCACACCAAATTTCATCAAGATCCGTGGCTAAGATATACATTGTATGCCCAGACAGAAGCAAGACAGACAACCCAGTGTACCCCCCCATTTTTCTTTAAAAAGAAGGGGTATAATAATTGTTCATACGGCCATTAAAATATACACCTGCATTAAATATGAAAGTGTCAATGGCACTGTAGCTCAACTTGGTGAGATTAATTTCATGCTGAGCAGTCAATAGAATGATAAATAATAAGGAAATTCATGTGGGCAACATGCATATGGTGATGGCTATTAATAACAAAGTAGGAAAAATTGTATTGCTCCCTCTAGAAGTCACCCCGAAGAACCATATGAAGTTTGGTGAACCATATTGAATTTAGTCATGCAAAGAGTAAATCCAAGATGGTTGCTGGCAGTCATGTTTTTCAAGGAAATTCATAAACTTTAATGACTCTCATCTAGTTGTCACCCAAAAGATCCATAAGAAGTTTGCTGATGATTGGATAAGAGATGTGGTCTGTAGGGTGTGCCAAAGGATCTAGTCATGCAAAGAATAAAATCCATATTTTTCATTGCAAATCATTCAAATGTAATAGCTCCCATCTGGAGGTAATCCTAAACAAGCCTGTAAATCTCAGAACAATTCTCCAATAAACGTGGGCTGCAGTTAAAATAAAAGATTGGTGCTGACGATCATGTTTTTTTTTACAAATTTCATAAATGAAAGTGTCAATGAAACTGTAGCTCAACTTGGAAAGGGAATAATTTCATGTGTTACAGTCAATGGAATGATTAGGAATGAGGAAAGTTGAAGGTCTAAGTAATACTAGATTATCAACATGAAGAGATATATATAGCCGTCAGCAGCCATGTTTTTTTATCAAATGACCCCAAAATGACACGTTCTCATCTACATGTCAATGTTATCATCCATGACCAATTTCATAATGATCCAACCAAGGTACAACCTCTAGCCTGTGCCATGACAAATTTGATCATAATCCGACAAAAGGTATGAATTGTAGCCCGTGCCAAACGATTTAGTCATGCAAAGAGTAAAATCCATGTTTTATGGCCAAATGACCCCAAAATGACTCGTTCCCATCTACAGCTATGCTTTCATTAAGCGACCTGTTTAACGAGGTTATGGGCCGGTACTTACCGCGGTGATACCACCAAAAATACAGCGGTAATCATTCGGTACCATGGCGGATGGCGGTTGACCCGATGTACTGGTACGGTATTTTTACCGTTGGTTACCGCAGGTCACTGCGTTATTGGTGTTCGTTACCCGCCGTACACCGCGTTATTTTTTTCGGAACCGCGTTCAATTTACCGCTAACGGCCCTCCACCGCGGAGAGATAACACGTCGGAAACAACGCCTCACATCGTGGGTAAATGATTATGAATAACTTTTGTATTGAATGAATACCTGTAAGCTGCACATAATTATGTACATATACGTAATGAATATAACTGAATAATAATGCAATCGGAGTACATGTGGGCAAAGTACATGAACGTGATGTCGGGTTTACATGTAACATATTGTAAATTTACACGTACATCACGTTTAATCTCGTGTCATGTATATATAAGAAATATTTTTACCAGAAAATCAGATTATTATAATATTTTTTAACCACGTCAGCGGTTTTTGAACTCAGCTATAGTTGCTTACGGTCATCTATCTTACATATCGTCAAACGATTTACGCATCCGATTCCTATATAGGTTTCCACTAATGCGGAATTTTTAGTTTTGTTTGTGTTTCCGAAATCTAAATTTCTTATAAAATGGGAGAAGTAAATCCTCCATTTATCTGAATTTGGTCGAAACCAGCGGGGACGGTGCATTAGTAATAGTCCGATTTTAGTCTTAGAGGCAAGGGCGGCGTTCATTGCAGAAATATTTATATTCGTTCAAATCTATAGTTTGTTCAAATTCCAAACATAATCGGTGCGTAAATAGTATATTGTCGTCAAGACGTACAATTGTACGCATGCGTGAAATAGTAAAGCAATTTACAAACATTTGCGCCTCAAGATATCTTGTCGGTGGGAATAAAATGTGTAACTAAGAAAGTGTGGCACATGTCATGCAGCAAAGTTGTTATCATCACCAATGTGCGCGATAAAAGACACACGCAAAACACCAAACATTGAAAGACACAACGTTGTCAAATCAGTCTTTTATTTTGTTACGTGAACATTCATTGAGCTCACGAGTGTGTGTCGGGCGGCATTGTTTGATGTGAAATTGCAACTTTTGGCGAAGGCGTGCACTTGTAGTCATGACGCGGTCGGCGCCTCTGCAAAGCAGGCCCAGTCCAAACCAGCTAATTGTACACGGCAGTGCGGTTTGATACCCCCGGGTAATTATCGGCTAATAGAATGTGTGTTACATCACAAGGATGTATTAACGTGCTATTTGAACCTATTTACCAAATGTAACCAGCTAATTGTACACGGCAGTGCGGTTTGATACCCCCGGGTAATTATCGGCTAATAGAATGTGTGTTACATCACAAGGATGTATTAACGTGCTATTTGAACCTATTTACCAAATGTAAGCATACATTGCCACATTAAACATGTTTCTGAATTTCTTTTAACATGGTTGTAGTAAGAATTTAAAAAATGTAAATTAATTAAATAAAGCCGATTATTCTCATTTTAGAACCATATATACATAAAGGATAATAAGCCTTGAGTTTGGCGGAAAATATTTATATTGCAGGTAACATCATGATACCTTTATTAGGTGATTATGTGCGGTCCGTGCAACGAACCGGACGACAGGCATAATATATATGTATATGATGTCTTTGGGCTATTCATATTCCACCGACACGGAGAAACGAAACAATTCCTAGGTGCCGCGTTGGTTTAAACATTCAGATTTTTTGTCAGTAAAAACATTCTACAATACGTTTTACGCCATCATTTTAACGAGAACAGCGCTCCTACATTAGCCGCTGGCGTGTTCTGTCGACATGTATAGGTCCTGGGGTACATCACTGTGACAACGGCATTCGATATGGCGTCATTTTGGGCTTCACGTCAACTGAAAAAACTCAGCAAATCATCCTAGGTGCGATTTAAAACCCCCGGATTCATCGACAGACGGACTTTCGGCCTGAATCAGTGTTCTGTGTTTTACACTAAGAATTCATCACATCTGATCGAATTGAGTGTGCTCACGTATGGAGTGTCGACACTGTTATGACCAGGTGATATTATTGAACAAATATTTAAAGGTTATCTCGTTTTTTTTATTTTAAATTTATTCAAATTTAATTTAAAATTAAACATAAAATCGAAAAGATGGATGTACAAGGAGCATGCATGGTTACCTTCGCTCGTATATACAGGGTGGGATAACACGATTGCCGTTTATATATGGCCAAGGACGTGAATTTGGAGATATTCAGTCCAATATAGTTTGCAACAGAATCGCGACTATATTCTGAGTTTTACGTCTTATTTTCGGACAAGTGTCACGTTTGTCCAAAACGAACAAACTGTGGGTTGTCGACAAATATATGTCGTGGGGTGTATCACCATTACATAGCGATTCGAACCGGCATCATGTGCGCTTTTATTCTACCGATAAACACAGCAAAAGTTAGGTGCGGTTTGAAACCCCCGGGTATAGACTTGATGTGAATATTCTGAGTTTTACGTCTTATTTTCGGACAAGTGTCACGTTTGTCCAAAACGAACAAACTGCGGTTGTCGACATATATATGTCGTGGGGTGTATCACCATTACATAGCGATTCGAACCGGCGTCATGTGCGCTTTTATTCTACCGATAAACACAGCAAAATGTAGGTGCGGTTTGAAACCCCCGGGTAGACTTGATGTGAATGTTCGGTGTTTTACACTAAGAATTCATCAATCTGATCGAATTGAGTGTGCTCACGTATGGAATGTCGACACTGTTATGACCAGGTGATATTATTGAACAAATATTTAAAGGATATCTCGTTTTTTTTATTTTAAATTTATTCAAATTTAATTTAAAATTAAACATAAAATCGAAAAGATGGATGTACAAGGAGCATGTTTACCTTCGCTCGTATATACAGGGTGGGATAACACGATTGCCGTTTATATATGGCCAAGGACGTGAATTTGGAGATATTCAGCCCAATATAGTTTGCAACAGAATCGGGACTATATTCTGAGTTTTACGTCTTATTTTCGGACAAGTGTCACGTTTGTCCAAAACGAACAAACTGCGGGGGTGTCGACAAATATATGTCGTGGGGTGTATCACCATTACATAGCGATTCGAACCGGCGTCATGTGCGCTTTTATTCTACCGATAAACACAGCAAAACGTAGGTGCGGTTTGAAACCCCCGGGTAGACTTGATGTGAATGTTCGGTGTTTTACACTAAGAATTCATCAATCTGATCGAATTGAGTGTGCTCACGTATAGAATGTCGACACTGTTATGACCAGGTGATATTATTGAACAAATATTTAAAGGATATCTCGTTTTTTTTATTTTAAATTTATTCAAATTTAATTTAAAATTAAACATAAAATCGAAAAGATGGATGTACAAGGAGCATGGTTACCTTCGCTCGTATATACAGGGTGGGATAACACGATTGCCGTTTATATATGGCCAATGACGTGAATTTGGAGATATTCAGCCCAATATAGTTTGCAACAGAATCGCGACTATATTCTGAGTTTTACGTCTTATTTTCGGACAAGTGTCACGTTTGTCCAAAACGAACAAACTGCGGGTTGTCGACAAATATATGTCGTGGGGTGTATCACCATTACATAGCGATTCGAACCGGCGTCATGTGCGCTTTTATTCTACCGATAAACACAGCAAAACTTAGGTGCGGTTTGAAACCCCCGGGTAGACTTGATGTGAATATTCTGAGTTTTACGTCTTATTTTCGGACAAGTGTCACGTTTGTCCAAAACGGACAAACTGCGGGTTGTCGACATATATATCTCGTGGGGTGTATCACCATTACATAGCGATTCGAATCGGCGTCATATGCGCTTTTATTCTACCGATAAACACAGCAAATCTTAGGTGCGGTTTGAAACCCCCGGGTAGACTTGATGTGAATGTTCGGTGTTTTACACTAAGAATTCATCAATCTGATCGAATTGAGTGTGCTCACGTATGGAATGTCGACACTGTTATGACCAGGTGATATTATTGAACAAATATTTAAAGGATATCTCGTTTTTTTAATTTTAAATTTATTCAAATTTAATTTAAAATTAAACATAAAATCGAAAAGATGGATGTACAAGGAGCATGTTTACCTTCGCTCGTATATACAGGGTGGGATAACACGATTGCCGTTTATATATGGCCAAGGACGTGAATTTGGAGATATTCAGCCCAATATAGTTTGCAACAGAATCGCGACTATATTCTGAGTTTTACGTCTTATTTTCGGACAAGTGTCACGTTTGTCCAAAACGGACAAACTGCGGGTTGTCGACATATATATCTCGTGGGGTGTATCACCATTACATAGCGATTCGAACCGGCGTCATGTGCGCTTTTATTCTACCGATAAACACAGCAAAACGTAGGTGCGGTTTGAAACCCCCGGGTAGACTTGATGTGAATGTTCGGTGTTTTACACTAAGAATTCATCAATCTGACCGAATTGAGTGTGCTCACGTATGGAATGTCGACACTGTTATGACCAGGTGATATTATTGAACAAATATTTAAAGGATATCTCGTTTTTTTAATTTTAAATTTATTCAAATTTAATTTAAAATTAAACATAAAATCGAAAAGATGGATGTACAAGGAGCATGGTTACCTTCGCTCGTATATACAGGGTGGGATAACACGATTGCCGTTTATATATGGCCAAGGACGTGAATTTGGAGATATTCAGCCCAATATTGTTTGCAACAGAATCGCGAGTATGGTTCGAAAACCACCTTAGTTGCGGACAAGAACTACGCTCCTCACATGTGAAGGACAAATAATTGCCGCCATTGATACACGACAATTATCAGGACAATACACGTGAAAACAAAATCGTCAATGGAACAGGATAGTATTATTATATTAGAAAACGCTCTTTATTACATCGTCTTCACACATTTCTGAAAACGAAAGCATGAACCTAGAACAGAAATAACACTAACATATACATTTTGCTCTCCTGGAAAAAACATATTACATGCATAACTTTTCCATATCTTTGATGGTGTTATTAAAGATATATTTTTAACGTTATATCTACTCAGTATATCTCATTTAAATTCAGGCATTCTATAGTCACAAAAATAAAACGAACAACAACCTGTGTATTTGTACTGTCCGTCTACAGTATCGAGATACTTAATCCCGTTATGTAATCGATGGCAATGAACAACCCATACATTATCGAGACAGACATCTAACTACTCGTTATGTAATTATGACAATTACCAGCCTATATTGTTTGGCGGTCTCTTTGTAGATTGGGTCCCTCTTTGCTTGGATGAATTATAATCAGTACAACGACGATGTGACTTTTTCTGCTATAATAATAATACGAAAACAAAACCCCGACCAAAAAGAGTCCATAACAACTTATGGATACAATATATTCACTTTGTTTTTCAGTCTCGCATATTTAAGAAAATTAATTGGCACGGGTTTTCGCAAAATAATATTTTAAAATATATAAAAAAATAAATTCAGCAACATTTTTTGGTCATAAATATTGCATTTAACGTATCATAATAATTGCCTATTATGGTACTATATTTGTAGAAAATGCGCACATATGCTCCGTTCACAGATTTTCGAGAGAGGTAGAGGGGAGGGAGAGATGTGATAAAGGGCGTTTATGTTTGTCTATATATTAACTCTATCTGAAACCTTCGGAGTTCTTTAATCAGTGGCATAGATACATGCATCCCATCTGTGCACGACTGCACATTTTGATCTCTTCAAATAGAAGATTTACGCATCAACGCACAGCAGCAATTCGTATTTAAATCAGGTAAGTCTTATAATCAAATATTGTAGTTTTTACAATAATTTCAACAATATCTGCATATTTCCACAATTGAACGGACATGAGGTTGTCGTCACATTTCTAAGAAAATTGATACAAGCTTTGGGGTTAAAGTGCTTTGCCTACTCCAGAAGTTTTATTACCCAGTTCGAATCTCTACAAATCAACGAAATAACTATCTTTTCAATTTATATGGGAAATAGAAGCAGTGGAATTTTCTGTCATTTTAACTGTTCCGACACAATTGTTTGAATTATGAATACACCTCCTTAAACGAACATGGCTCATCGAGCTTCCAAATTTCCTCTACGTCAATTTGAAGGTATAAGATGTGTTGACTGCATATTATACAAAATATTGGTATTCAGCCTTCCTATGATTTTAAAAACACTTGCGATTTCCAGATGTTTTCAATTTTTCGGACAGATATGAATTAAACGCTCTTTATTAATACAATATAAGGAATACACTTATAGAACGCTCTTTTCTATTCCATGTCGAACCAGGGACCAATATATACTATACGTATATAAGTATACTAGTCCCAGGTCGAACACATGGTATGTATACTAGTCCTAGGTCGAACACATGGCTTTTGTTCGTTTTGGACAAACGTGACACTTGTCCGAAAATAAGACGCAAAACTCAGAATATTCAGAACTAAACTATACATCAGTGTACCCGGGGGTTTCAAACCACACTTGAGATTTGCTCTGTTTTTCAGTAGAATTGAAGTGCAAATGACGCCGGTTCGAATGTATTTGCCATGGTGATATACCCCACAACATATACATGTCGACAGAACTCGCAATCGACACATGTGAGGAGCGTAGTTCTTGTCCGCAACTAAGGTGGTTTTCGAACCATACTCGCGATTCTGTTGCAAACTATATTGGGCTGAATATCTCCAAATTCACGTCCTTAGCAATATATAAACGGTAACCGTGTTATTCCACCCTGTATATATGAGCGAAGGTAACCATGCTCCTTGTACATCCATCTTTTCGATTTTATGTTTAATTTTTAATTAAATTTGAATAAATTTAAAATAAAAAAACGAGATATCCTTTAAATATTTGTTCAATAATATCACCTGGTCATAACAGTGTCGACACTCCATACGTGAGCACACTCAATTCGATCAGATTGATGAATTCTTAGTGTAAAACACCGAACATTCACATCAAATCTACCCGGGGGTTTCAAACCGCACCTACGTTTTGCTGTGTTTATCGGTAGAATAAAAGCGCACATGACGCCGGTTCGAATCGCTATGTAATGGTGATACACCCCACGACATATATATGTCGACAACCCGCCGTTTGTTCGTTTTGGACAAACGTGACACTTGTCCGAAAATATGACGCAAAACTCAGAATATTCAGAACTAAACTATACATCGGTGTACCCGGGGATTTCAAACCGCACTTAAGATTTGCTCTGTTTTATCAGTAGAATTGAAGCGCAAATGACGCCGGTTCGAATGCATTTGCCATGTTGATATACCCCACGACATATACATGTCGACAGAACTCGCAATCGACACATGTGAGGAGCGTAGTTCTTGTCCGCAACTATATAAGGTGGTTTTCGAACCATACTCGCGATTCTGTTGCAAACTATATTGGGCTGAATATCTCCAAATTCACGTCCTTAGCAATATATAAACGGTAATCGTGTTATCCCACCCTGTAACCATGCTCCTTGTACATCCATCTTTTCGATTTTATGTTTAATTTTAAATTAAATTGGAATAAATTTAAAATTAAAAAAACGAGATATCCTTTAAATATTTGTTCAATAATATCACCTGGTGATAACAGTGTCGACACTCCATACGTGAGCATGCTGTATCGGATTCCGGATGACACCAAATCCCCGGGCTTGACCTTGAAAGAATTCCTGCGACAAAGGACCGCCATCAACCGGAAACTCAAGAAAGCGCTAAAGCAAGATTACATTGTGTTCGAAAACATCCGGTTTCCAAGAGACTATATAAATAGCACCAAGGATAAAGTACATCTGTCAGTATCGAGTGAATCCGGCATGTGTGGCACCCAGAAGTATTTTCGCACGATAAGAAACGCCTTGCGAAGACACTGATTCAACTCGCCCACAAGAACCCTGGTCCCAATTGCATTGATTTTTTTTCATTATGGCGAGGATGGCGTCGACGATATCTCGTGTCTTCGATGTCGCCGATATATCGTTTCCACTTGCGTGCAAGAATATGACATCTGGCTTCAATTCTTTACTAAATTATCGATTAACAGGTAGTTCTCTTAGGAAATGTTCAGGTAATAAGCCCAACAAGCGGCCATATGCCGTTTTTTAAAACTTGTTATCTGAACATTTCCATCCAATAAATACAGTAATGCTCTAATTAATGGACTCCTTAACCACAACAGAATTATGGGTAATTTTTCAGGATTTAGTCAGAAATATGGCTTGTTGCCATTCATCGGAAAGCTCTCGGGGAGAGCTTTCCGATGAATGGCAGCAACCCATATTCCTGACTAAATCGTGAAAAATTACCCATAATTCTGTTGTGGTTAAGGAGTCCATTAATTAGAGAATTACTGTAGGTCTCCTTCTTAACTGTATTATCCATTTTGCTTATTTCAACTTAACATTTCCCACTTGTGAATACAAATCCTCCTGCACATTTCTGTTTCTCTGTCAGTCGTCGTCTATACACTATACATAAAAGACTATTCAAGGTTCTGCCTACAGCGTGGAAATATCCCAGCGTTTCAAGTGATAGCACCGAATTCAGACCCCGCCACCCCCGTCTTTGGAAAAAGCTTCACTGTGAGAAAACCTATCACTGAGTTGCGTGCATGTAAATTAACTGAGATGTTATCATGGGCCCACTACATGAAGGCTAGACATGAGCATTGATCATATTCCTACAGGGATGGGCTGTTACTTGTTGAATTGGGTTCCACGGGCTTGGTGCCCCCTCTCTTATCAGACATGGATGTATGACCCTATATAGTCATATATATATTTCTTGACAACATTATGCTATGTTCATATAAGACCACATGTACTGATTTTCAACCCTAATTACGCCGTCGTCTCGAGCTGCATAGCACCGAATTCAGACCCCACCACGAACCCCCGTTTTTTAGAAAAAGCTTATTTAGCACTACCAATATACCGGCCAAATTATTAAGTAAAAAGTCAAAGCATATTAGCAAGACAACTTGCCCAGGGAGTGTGGTCACACGGTACAGTGAGTCAGTAGTATTATTATTAGTATGTGTACACATGACCAATACACTAGACTGTACACATAATCAGTACACTGCGGGTGTACTAATTATGTGTACAGTGTAGTGTATTATATAACTACTGTTAATCCCCAGTACACCAATGCACCGTATACAGTGGTCGCCATCGGATGTTTGTCTAGCGCATGCATTAAGCTGTTGTCCTTGTATTGTCAGGTCGTAAATTGACTTGACTTAGCTGGCACTGTGAATCGTCTCTGTATTGGTTTGTTTTCGGAAATAATATTTTGATCGATGATAGTTTTTATATGTATACTAATTATTTCCCCACCCAGATATTTACCCACCGGACATTTCCCCTGCTCATAAAATGCTTTATGCTGAATCCTTTATCGCGGATATCAAAGAATGTTTTGACTGGTCAGTAAAGCCTGCATGGTTAAGGAGGAATAAATAATCTCTCTCTCTACTCAAGCGATGTCAACTCCGTAGATATTATGTTTTGACAAACATGAGAGCGCGTTTTGACAAACATGAAAGCCTGTTTGGACGATCCCTTGTGACATCAACTTTGAAAAAACAATGTCATTGTTGTGACTATTGTTATCAAAGTGTGAATTATAGACATGTTAATGCTATAAAGAGCGTTTGATTTTGTATTTATAATTTTGCAAAGAAAACAATTTATCTTGATATAAGATTTGTCTTATATGTAGTTAATAGTCAATAATATGGTAATAAGTAAATAAATAATATATAACAGTATTTTACGTTATGAACAGTGTAATGTGATCGTGTTTAAACGGGTACTGTCCGTCAATTTCTATAAATCTAATATCGATAATATATAGAAAAACAAGAGCTACGCTGGGCGTGCAATATACGCCCTCTCTTGGGTCGGCGGAAACTGGTAAAAAAGGGGCATAACTCTGGTAAAAATTGGCGGACGGAACTCAAATTTGAACTTGACCTGTGTTTTGGTGGGAGAAAGTAATATACCAAATTATCAATGAATCCGATAAGCTCTAGTAAAGTTATCATCCGGACAACAAATTTCAGGGATTTTCTAAGTCAAATTACGTCAAATAAGGGGCATAACTCCGGTGAAAATTGGCGGACGGAACCCAAATTCGAACTTGAGCTGTCTTTTCTCCTAATAAACCCACATACCAAATTTGATTGAAATCGGTTCACTCTAACTAAAGTTATCATCCGGACAACAAATTTCAGGGATTTTCTAAGTCAAATTACGTCAAAAAAGGGGCCATAACTCTCGCAAAAATTATCGGATTAAAACGAAATTCGGACTTGAGCTGTATTTCGATATATGTAATCCACAAAAAAACGGGTTTTGCGTATAAACATTCCAAAATCGAGTTATCATCCGGAAACCAAAAAACATAAGAAAAACTGAATTTTCTGAGTCGAAAAAGGGGCATAACTCTGCCAAAAATGGTCGGACAGAACCCAAGTTCGAACTTGACCTGTGTTTTGGTGGGAGAAAGTAATACACCAAATTTGGATTCATTCCGATAAACTATACTAAAGTTATCATCCGGACAACAAATTTCAAGGATTTTCTAAGTCAAAAAACGTCAAATAAGGGGCATAACTCCGGTGAAAATTGGCGGGCGGAACCCAAATTCGAACTTGAACTTACTTTTCGGCTAATAAACCCACATACCAAATTTTATTAAATTTGGTTGACTCTAACTAAAGTTATCGTCCGGACAACAGGTTAACGGACGGACGCCCGCCCGCCCGGACGCCCGGACGCCCGGACGGACAGACCAATACTATAATACGGCCTTTTTTTCAAAAGGGCGTATAACAAGTAATTTGAGTCGCGGATGTACATGTTCAGGCTAACAGGCTCTCTTAATATCAAAGATAATAACAGGATCGAGATCTCTTAAAAATCAAAGTTAATATATAAAGAGCGTTTAATTTGATATTTAAAATTTTGCAAAGAACATTTTAGAATATTTATTCTTACATGCTGTGTAATTAATATGGTAACTTAGTCCGCATACTGATCGATATCGAGCGACTAAGACTAGGTGAACCACCATCAAAGAGCGCTCAAAAACAAGCTACACAAACTGTGTTGACTTCGACAGCGGGAAGGAGAGCATGGTGGATTTCCTGGACATCGTTGGCCATTCAATTAGATTCAAGTGATTTGTTATGAACTGTTTTTATTATTTATTGTTTTTCCATGTATAATATTCGTTGAAACAAATCTGATTTTACCAAACTAGTACTTAGTAGTCAATCCGTTAAAATTAGTTTACACTAAACACAAGCTTACAGTTTCGTTGATTCTACCACCCCCCCCCCCCCCACCCCCACCCGCCACGAATTTTACTCCATGTACTCCAACAAAACTGGAAGATGATAAAACATTGGTCATATATAGTCACGCTTTTAACGAAGCAACGAGCGAAAGAGTTAAACAGTCCTGCAATGTTTGTCCGACTTAAGTTATATACTGATGTCGGAATGGCATATTTCTTAATGTTATTGATATACAATCACCCCGACCCCACTCCCGCGTTTTAGCTCCATCATAATCAACCATTCGTTCAACAAACTGAGAGTTTCAGTGGCACCATAGTAGCAAAGAGCAAAGCCTATGCTGTAGACTAGACTTATCGATTGACTATCATAATATTTTTAATATTATATCATAACTTCAGTGTTTACTATCCGATTTCTCCGGCTGATGGGTCAAACTGTAAAGAAATTGTAATATAAATCACAATTTGCTATTAATATGAAAGTATTGAGTCGAAATTTGTAAGATAAAAGTTTAACTACAGATTACATAGTCTATCACGCAATCTTACATAACACGATTGACAGCAGCCGCGCTGAGAACAATGGTATATACCGCAACGCACAACATAATTACCAGTAATTCTGCTATACTAGCTGCTATAGGATAATTGGTACCCGGGGGTATGAATGAGTCCAGATTGTAGAGGCACTGTCCACGTCATGGTTCTCGGTGGGTCGCAGTATAAATTATGTCACATATTCCTATCTAATCGTGATTCGGAAGAAAAACATTCATGGTGTTGGAATGTTGACCTCTAAATATGTTTGTTTGGTTATATACAGAGGTTAACATTGTAACATGTAACATAATTATTTTATGTGATCGAATTCGGTGTGTTTTAGTCCTTGTTAGTTTATTCCCGATATGGTAGCAATAAAGAGCGTTTGTCTCATTTTTGTGCGACAAATATTTATAAATAGCACAACATTTTAAAGATCGAATGAGCCTTGTCTGCTTAAAGCCACGTGGCGGTTTGCTCCCCAAAATACACATATTATTCGCAATACCAAAATAGATCGATAAATATCTGAACTACCTTCTACGAGCATTATGTAAGCTAAACGGACGCATTGAAGTAATGAAAATACAAGTGTCCAAAACACAAAACAGCCATTCGCGCGTCACGTGCGTAGTTTTACTGATAGCACCATCAACGAAACACAAATATTTATTTCACCCATTGAGGCCAGTTATAAAAAGACATGACGACATCTGAAGTGTCCCGTGTCTTATATTAACAGAGTCTATCCCAGCTGGAGTATGACATAATCAGTGACATGTGCTTTTGCACAGAATGTATTGTTTTCCCTGGATATACGGCAGTTCCATGCACTTTGTGTCTTTTATTACTAGGACAATAATTCCATTTATACAAACAATTGTTGTTTGTGATTTGAAGTTAATGAATGTCAATAAAGTTAACAACTATATTTATTCTGGGAACTATTTAAATATTATCGTTATCATTCAATTTGGGGATCACGTACATGTGAACATTGATATAGACTATATATACGGGATTTCAATGTTAACATCCATGATAAATTTCATGATGATCAGACAAACTGTCAAGCCTGTGGCCCATGCTAACGGATTGCATTTTGAAATCGAAAATGGCTGCTGGCAGCCATGTTTTTGGGCCGAATGACCCAAAAATGACTCATTCCTATCAATATGTCAATTTCAACGGCCATGACAAATTTCACAAGAACCAAAGGTACGACCTGTAGCTGATGATAATGGAAATTGTTGAGGGACCTCTCCAGAGATGCACACACACACACAACCTCACACACGCACGCACGCATGAACGATGGATACCAAGTCATGGCAATAGCTCAAACTTTACAAGGAAATTTGAGCTAAAAATCAATGACTCCCAAAGATCCATATGAAGTTCATTACGATCAGATGAGAGATGTGACCTGTAGGATGTGCTAAAGGAAATTGTAGTCAGATGGATGGATGGATGCACGCACAACAGATGCCAACCCATGTCAATAGCACAAACTTGACTTTGTCAAGTTGAGCTTAAAATGTGGATGCAGAGATATTGTATTATAATTAATAAAGAAATGTACATTTTCTTCGCAAAGTTACTAAAGTCAGACACACTTTTGAATGTATCAGGCATTCTCCTAGTAGTCTGGTCGATAAATTCAAATTTTAGGGTCAACCTAGAATAAATTCGAACTAAGTTGTTTTATATATCATTTTGAAGAGGAAGATATCCTCTATAACATATCCAAAATCGGCTAAAATCCGCTTTGAGCATTTTATGTAATTCAAGATGGCGTCCAATATGGCTGCTGTTTTCCGTTAAGTCAGTTTGTTGTAATTTGATGCAATTATAGAGATGATATCTTGTCACATGTATACATATGTATACATATTTGTAAAGCTAAGACATAACGCCACCTTTTTATGTCAAAATTGGAACTCACCGCCCAAGATGGTAGCCAAAATGGCGACCGAAAGTGGAAAATGTTACGTTTGTTTACTGATATCTTTAAGGTAAGTTTCTGCTGTTTGGAACTGGTTGAGAATTGTGACTTTATGTTGTATTTAGCATCTTAACTGGCTATTGGGGAAATAAAATATGCCATCAGTGGGGTCCCCACCCCATCTGATCATTCAAAAAATCGAGTTTATAGAACGCGGTATAACATTTCACAAAAAACAAAAACCATTGGGATTATAGTCATATTTCATCAAGAAATTGGAAGGACTGTACGATGTAATTGGTGCATTCTGTTTCTTATAGATATTACGACTCGATGGTATCAAAATTGTCATTTTGCGTCAAAATATGAAAAATGGTAAATATTGCACCAGCGTGCCGTGCAACCATTTATAAGTTGTGGTTGATGAATAAATGTGACTATTCTGTCTTATATACATTGAATACTAACATTTCTGATGCACCTTAATTCATTTTTACTATTTCAACCACTGAAATTACCAGAATCATGGGACTTTTTGATCAAAATCAGCAAAAAAAAAATCTTAAATGTGTGACACTGAGGTGTTTTAGACAAAATTACTCAAGATGGCTTGCAAAATGGCAACCAAATTTGGTAAAATGTTGATTTGTCACATTTATTCAGAACATTATTCTTTAGAAGCTGTTCCGAAAAGGTTGCAAATTGTGACTCACTTGGTCATTAAACATGCTACTGAATCAACTGACAATTAAATGCTATATTCTGCTTGTCCCAGTACATTATGAGGCATGACAAATCATTTTAAGGGATGCAGTATGGATTTTTGCCGCAAACTTCTTTTGGGATTCTGTCTTTTTTTTTAACGGAAATGGGCAGAACGTTGAAACGGAAATGAGAGGGATCCTATTATGTGGCTACTCTGGCCCATTAGCAACAAAATTTATTAACATAAACTATTGTCATGAAAACCGTTTCCTTCTTATTGCATACCAAACGCAAGGTGGAGATACGCTGATATTATCTCTCTATCGGTTAACATACCCTTGAGTTATAACGATAGGAAATCGATAGTCACCCAAAGGTACACCAGTGCAGCTCACACATGACCATGTAGTCCCTCCATATATACATGAACACCACATAAATGAACATATGTCACTCGCTTTATACACATACACCTCACCTACTATTACACAGCCACACATGGATATGCCCATACACCCAACACATGGCCATATAGCAATGAGTAAACATGCAGGCACACCAGGTATACTCCTACACCTAACCCATGACCATATATTCACGACATGTATACAGATTCACAACATTCATGAACATACAGTAACATCTTGTAATTCGCCTCACCATTGGCAATACAGTCACTCCATGTATATGTATAAATTTGCCACATAGTCATTCTCGGTATATATTTGCACCACATTCATGGTCATACATCACTTCTTGTATAAATATTTGCCTCACCAGGGGTCATACAGTCACTCCCTGTATATATCTTTGCCTCACCATGGGTCATACAGTCACTCCCTGTATATATATATTTGCGACAACCATGGCCATGTAGCCACTCAAGATATACATATACACCCAACACAAAACCATTGAGTCACTATCGGTATATATAGTATTCATATAAACCTCAACAATGGTGTTACAGTCCTAGATATACCAATGTCCCGCACCGCGCACACAGCCATTCATACACTACAAACGTGCATATAGACCGCACCATGACAATTCAGCCTCTCTGTGTATACTCATAAACCACACTCATGATCATAGTCACTCCTTGTTTACCAATTCACCTCAACATTAATTGTACCACACTGGCACTATACTCCCACATCATGGCCATATAGCCACTCAAGATATACGAGGGCTCGCGTCTTGCAGGTAATGAGTCGAAACGTAATGTGATATTTGCTTAGTATGGCATATAGTCAGCGATCTACAAATGATGATGATATTATCCAAACATTTTGGCATCTTTTCAACTCATTGGGAGTATTTCCAAAAATGTCTAAACTCTCCTTTTGGCATAAAATAAAATCTTGTTTTTGTGGGTACGTTCAAAAACACTTCAAAATTCCATTAAACTGCTCCAGGACCCAGCTTCCACCTCAACATTCATGTCATTAAAACGGGGATCAATTTGTCTGTGAGAAATTGGGACCTTGGTCATTATATCTTTAGCCTCGAGTATTCTGTAATATGCCTAACAGACATCCTCCCCTTTCTTTTGACATCCATACATTTATGTACGACCTTCATTGTGTGGGGAAATTATATGACGGGTAGGATGTATGACATTATTTATTTCACTATACTTACCGTACTGACCCGGTTCAAAGCCCATGCCCGTGTTTAAGCCCACCCATATATTTTGGCCAAATTCCATGCACAGGGGTATATTCGTGTTTAAGCCCACCCCAAATTTTGTTCAATTTCAGCAGTGTTAAGTAAGTATTTGCTAATGATACTCCCCAAATAAATAATTCCAAGAAGTATATTCACAAACGATCGGTGACGGCGAGAATGCCACGAAAAATGGAAAGTTATAATTCGTAGGTAAGTGATAATATTAAATGAAATAAAATAAAGTGAATCTTAAATTCACATTTCTTTATTCAATTATACTTCCCTGGGGAAACCAAACGTTTAACAGACATAAAATACAATAGAACCCACTTGCTAACAGCGTATAGCTTTAAAAGCCATGTGCGGCTATATATATGCGCGTGCAATACTTTTAAGTTTAATCAAAGCCCACCTGTTCCAACTACAGTACCGGTACTGTAAAAACATATTTTTCGTGTTCAGTGACAACGTAGATCTGTGTGTTCCTACATGTGGCCAAACACAAAGAACTGGCCTCTTGGTTATGTAAACACACAGTGGGTAGCATAATGGAGCAGAAGGGGGAACTTGTCAATTAACAAAAATGTCTTCCAAATTGCGTCAACTTTATTCACTCGAAACCAAAATATTCAAACACGTGCTTTTGTATACGTTTTAGCATTCGGCAAACCTCGTCAGATTCCGTCACCGTTTGCCCCCAGAGGTCACAGGTTCAGAATGCCGTTTTAGTAGAAATACAACTGCCTTGTCAGTGCTGTTAAATAATTACAATCACTGGCTTTTGTTAAACATGCAATTAGTCGCCATTGTAACATCCTCTATGTAGACAATGGATCACGAATAAAGCGCCGGGCTTATTGTTTTCATAATCCGATTAAATCTGAACATTGATATAAACTATAGTCAGACTATAGATAACCCACACTGCCGCTTACATAATAACCAGGGCATTCATGACTCAAAGCAATACACTTTGGGAACAAGACGGCTGTCAATCAAGACTACTTACATAATAGTGTCATTTTAACATGGGAATGTTGTCCAATAAAACTACAAGACTTAAAGTGTTATTATAATATTTTAATATTCACATTTAATTGAAAAAATTCCCAAATAATCGGCGTTAGATCGGCTTTCATCAGTTTTACTGTCCCGATTTCTTAGGATTTTTGGTTTGCAAAGGGCCATATCCGAGTTTAAGCCCACTTGGATTTTTGAGCTCAAATAAAACAAAGGCCCCCTGGGCCTAAACGCGGGTCAGTACGGTATGTTGACAAACGGAAAGGCCTTATGGTCCGTCAGTCAGTGCTCCATTCTGACTTGTTATTGTCATTCCGGAGGACTAGGTGTGATTTTCGTTGATGCGGACATATGTGTCACCTTGTCAGACACCCACTTACATGTATCTGTTAACCTGTATTGGTTGGTTTTCTGTATTGGTTAACCCATGACCATAGTCACTCGAGGTGTATATACCTCATCAATTACCATACAGTCCTTCTAGATATACCTATACCCTGCAGACACGGCCATTCGTACACTTCAGACTTGCAAATACAGCTCAACCATTACAATTCAGCCACTGGCTGTATTCGTACACAGCCCATCCATGAGCAGCATTTAGCTATTCACTGTATACCGGTACACACACCAATGGCAATACAGCCACAGCAGATAAACATATACATCCCACACATAACCATGTTGTCACTCTATATACACAAGCCCGCCAATTACCATCAAAATATACTTTAGGTATGCATATACACTTCAACAACATTGACCCTGCAGTCATGCCATGTACACATATACACATTGCCCATAACCACACAACCACTCCATATTTATCCATACACCCCATACATTACCATACAGCCAACCCGTGTATACATATACACCCACCCATGACAATACAGCCACCCAATGTACACCTGTACATCCCACCCATGACCACAGTCACTCCCTGTATACATGCATGTTCACCTCACACATGACAATATGCTACTCCTTATATACCAATGGACACCCCATATACATGACCATATAATCACACATTGTATAACTATTCATATCATTCGTGAATACAATAACAGTATACATACTCACCTCACCTGTAGCCATACACTCAACAGACACACACACTGTATTAAGTTGATCAATGTTGATTATAATGGGCCAGAGTAGCCACATACTAAGATCCCTCTCAGTTCCGTTTCAACGTTCTGCCCATTTCAGTTTAAAAAAACATGGACAGAATCCTTTTTTCGGCAAAATCCATACGGCATCCCTTAAATTAACTTTTCATGCCTCTTAAGGTACTGGGACAACCAGAGTAGAACATTAAGTTGACTAAGTAGCATGTTTAATAACCAAGTGAGTCACAATCTGCTAGCCATCAGGAGGGGTTGGAATTTTAATAAAGAATACAATTTTTGATGATTATCACACTGAAATTTTGGATAAGTCAATAGATGGGTTTTTAAATGTCAAGTTTAAGTCGACAGCTCTTGATGATATGTTTATTATATGTGCATGTTACCTGCCCCCAGAAAAATCCCCATGGGGTCATGATGCAGAGGGTTTTTATGCACACACAATGACCAACATATCTACTTACTGTGATTTATGTCCCATGGTTTTATGTGGTGACCTAAATTCAAGAATTGGAAACCTCTCTGATATAAACCCTGATTGTGATAATATTTCAAGCTTGTGTAATATTTATGCAGTTATTAACCAACATGGAAGAGCTTTTATAGATTTTCTCATTGAAGCCAATTTTTTTTGTTTAAATGGCCGTTTGAATCCAGAAAATAATAATTTCACTTCAATTAGTCACAAGGGAACCGCCGTTGTTGATTATATATGTGTTTCACACGACTCGCTTAATCTGTGCTCCAATTTCCGCGTCACAACACAATCAGACCTCACAGAGGAGCGATCATTGTCAGGATATATAGGTCAATACAGTCAGCTGCCCGACCATAGTTTTGTGACATTCGATTTCAAGGTTAATCCCATTTTTACCCAACGATATTCAGTGAATGAGCACAATGAATCAAGTCAGCCACGCACGCCAACCAAATTGAGTAAACCTATCCCGGCAAATTTTCTTTCAACTCAGGCAAATTTGGAAGCTTTTTCAGAATTGATTCACAACATTGAATGTTCAATTGAATCGCAAAACTCTATTGATAAGATTTATGGCAATTTCGTGAAACTCATATGTGATGAAATGGAAAGAATTTAGTATCCCAAGTTTTAGTAAATTTCCACGATCTAAAAAAAAATTTAAATATCAAAAACCATATTGGAACGACGAACTTACTAAATTATGGCGCGAAATGAATAATTGTGAAAAACATTTCCTCACTTTTAAGAAAAAATCACGAGATGAACAGAGAGCTCATGTCAAATTTAAAGAGGCACGTAGATTTTTCAACTCAAAAATGCGATTTTACGAACGTCGTCACAAGAGAAATCTGATGAATACTATTGAATTAGACTGCAATAATCCAAAATCGTTTAGGGACTTTATTAAAAATTTGGGTCCAAAAAGCAGCACCACAATTCCAAACGAAGTTTATCAGGAAGATGGTACCATCGCGCGAGATAAAATAACGGTCTTGGAAACATGGAGATTAGCTTTTGAAAACTTATATAATCCAACACAAGCAACAAATTATTTCGATGAAACTTTTCGTGAAGAAATTCTTAGAGAGAAATCTTTTATTGAAAATAATTTTTTAGACCCGCTTTATGAATCCAGAAATTTTCTCAACCACACAATAACAGTTGATGAAATTGAGAAAGTGCTGACAAAAGCAAAAAGTGGGAAATCATTTGGGCTAGATTCCATTCCTTATGAAACATTGAAGTGTAATGCGGTGAAACCAGTTTTACATACCTTATTTAACTACATTTTTGACACAGGGATTATACCGTCAATATGGAGGCAATCTGTTATATCCCCAATACCCAAAGATAAAAGTCTTGACCCTAGAATTCCACTAAATTACAGAGGAATATCACTGCAACCTACCACTAGTAAGCTGTATAACAGCATTTTGAACAATCGTTTAAGCGAATACTTCGAAATGAACAATGTCCTGGTAGATGAGCAAAATGGTTTCAGACCAAAACGATCGTGTTTAGACAATATATTCATATTATCGACTCTTGTATAAAGGAGTAAATCTGAGATTTTCACTACCTTTATTGACTTCAGTAAAGCTTTTTATTGCGTTGATAGGGATATATTGCTATACAGACTCCTTAAATGTGGAGTTGATGGCAACATGTACCAATCAATACAAAGTATGTATCAAAGTACTTTTGCACGTCAAATGAGTTTACTTGTAAAACTGGAGTGAAATAGGGTGACAGTCTATTCGTCTACGCTCTTTAATATTTTTGTCAACGATTTAGCATCGGAAGTTAAAAATCTTGAATGTGGCGTCAAACTGGATGATACTATGATTTCCGTACTACTATATGCAGATGACATAATGATTATTTCTGAAAATGAACTAAATATGGAAAAAATGTTGAAAGTTGTTAATAATTGGTGTAAAAAATGGCGTATGACAATTAATATTGATAAAACAAAAATCGGTCCATTTTAGAAAGAAAAGTGTTGATAGGACTCCATATGTTTTCAGTATTGGAAATCAAGTCATTGAAATGGTTGAGCAATATAAATTTCTTGGAATTGTTTTTCATGAACATGGGAGTTTTTATACCACTGCAGAGATACTTGCTAAATCAGCAAGTAGAGCCCTAGGTGCCTTAATATCAAAAATCCATCCATATAGGGAAGCTGGCTTTGAAACTTTCAAAAACCTCTATATTCATTGTGTTTGTCCCATCATGGATTATGCTTCAGCAGTATGGGGTCATAATAAATATACCACTCTAGATATGGTGCAAAATCGAGCTTTCAGATATTTCTTAGGGGTTCACCGATTCTGTCCCTTACTTGCGGTTAATGGAGACATCGGATTAAAATCGAATATTAATCGCCGATGGGTAAATCAAATCCGGTTTTGGAATTATTTGGTTCAATTAGAAGATGGCAGAATTATAAAAAAAAGTTTTCTTATGGGACCGCAGACATAATACAAATGGCTGGTGCACATCCGTCCTAAAGGTCCTCTCAGAAGCTAATATGCAACAGAAATACGATAGCTTGGAAACTTGTAACATCTCAGATTTAGAAGACGAACTTGAGAAATCACATGAGGAATGAAAGTGTCAATGACACTGTAGCTCAACTTGGAAAGGGAATAATTTAATGTATTACAGTCAATGGAGCGATTAGGAATGTGGAAAGTTGAATGTCTAATACTAGTTTATAGACATGAAGAGAAAAGTAAAATCCAAGATGGCTGCTGGTGGCCATGTTTTCGGCCGAATGACCCCAAAATGAGTCGTTCCCATCTACATGTCATCGTTAACATCCATGATAAATTTCATGATGATCAGACGAACAGTACAACCTGTGGCCCATGCTAATGGATTAAATTTTGAAATCCAAGATGGCCACTGGCGGCCATCTTTTTTCTCCGAATGACCCCAAAATGACTCGTCCCATCTACATTCCAATTTCAACAGCCATGACAAATTTTATGATGATCAGACTAAAGGTACAACCTGTAGCCCGTGCTAAAGGATTTAGTCATACAAAGAGTAAAATCCAAGATGGCTGCTGGCGGCCATCTTTTTTCTCCGAATGACCCCAAAATGACTCGTCCCATCTACATTCCAATTTCAACAGCCATGACAAATTTTATGATGATCAGACTAAAGGTACAACCTGTAGCCCGTGCTAAAGGATTTAGTCATACAAAGAGTAAAATCCAAGATGGCTGCTGGCGACCATGTTTTTTGCCCGAATTACCCCAAAATTACTCGTTCCCATCTACATGTCATTGTTAACATCCATGAAAAATTTTATGATGATCAGACTAAAGGTACGACCTGCAGCCCATGCTAAAGAATTTAGTCATACAAAGAGTAAAATCCAAGATGGCTGCTGGCGGCCATGTTTTTTGGTCGATTGACCCCAAAATTACTCGTTCCCATCTACATGTCAATATTATCATCCATGATAAATTTCATGATGATCAGACGAACAGTACGACCTGTGGCCCGTGCTAATGGAATAAATTTTGAAATCCAAGATGGCCGCTGGTGGCCATGTTTTTTGTCCGAATGACCCCAAAATGACTCGTTCCCATCTACATTCCAATTTCAACAGCCATGACAAATTTTATGATGATCAGACTAAAGGTACGACCTGTAGCACGTGCTAAAGGATTTAGTCATACAAAGAGTAAAATCCAAGATGGCTGCTGGCAGCCATGTTTTTTGGCCGAATGACCCCAAAATGACTCGTTCCCATCAACATGTCATTATTAACATTCTTGACAAATTTTATGATGATCAGACTAAAAGTAGGACCTGTAGCCCATGCTAAAGGATTTAGTCATACAAAGAGTAAAATCCAAGATGGCTGCTGGCGACCATGTTTTTTGGCCGAATGGCCCCAAAATTACTCGTTTCCATCTACATGTCATTGTTAATATCCATGACAAATTTTATGATGATCAGACTAAAGGTACGACCTGCAGCCCGTGCTAAAGAATTTAGTCATACAAAGAGTAAAATCCAAGATGGCTGCTGGCGGCCATGTTTTTTGGTCGAATGACCCCAAAATTACTCGTTCCCATCTACATGTCAATATTAACATCCATGACAAATTTCATGATGATCAGACAAACAGTACGACCTGTGGCCCGTGCTAATGGATTAAATTTTGAAATCCAAGATGGCCACTGGCGGCCATGTTTTTTGTCTGAATGACCCCAAAATGACTCGTTCCCATCTACATTCCAATTTCAACAGCCATGACAAATTTTATGATGATCAGACTAAAGGTACGACCTGTAGCCCGTGCTAAAGGATTTAGTCATACAAAGAGTAAAATCCAAGATGGCTGCTGGCAGCCATGTTTTTTGGCCGAATGACCCCAAAATGACTCGTTCCCATCTACATGTCATTATTAACATTCTTGACAAATTTTATGATGATCAGACTAAAAGTACGACCTGTAGCCCGTGCTAAAGGATTTAGTCATACAAAGAGTAAAATCCAAGATGGCTGCTGGCGGCCTTGTTTTTTGGCCGAATGACCCCAAAATTACTCGTTCCCATCTACATGTCAATATTAACATCCATGACAAATTTCATGACAATAAGACAAACAGTACGGCCTGTAGCCTGTGCTAATGGATTGTATTTTGAAATCCAAAATTTCATAATAATCGGACCAAAGGTACGAACTGTAGCCCGTGCTAAAGGAAATTGTTGATGAATCACGCACACACACACACACACGCACGACGGATACCAAGCCATGGCAATAGCTCAAACTTTACAAAGTAAAGTTGAGCTAAAAATGGCTGACAAGTTTAGAATATGTTCCGAAATTACGCACATACAAGATATTTAAAAATAAATTTGAAACCAAGTCCTATGTTTCTATGAACTTGAGTCGATCACATCGCTCGATATTAGCACAATTTAGATGTGCTATTCTTCCATTAAGAATTGAAATCGGTCGATTCCGGAATAAAAAAGTCAGAGAACGCACCTGTCTCATGTGCAACTTGAACAAAGATGAAGATGAAAAACATCTTCTCTTGATATGTCCATTCTATAAAGAACTTAGAAATACACTTTTAGTGTCGATACACGACAGAATATCAGATCTTATAGAACACAATTTAGTTGATACAGCACTGACCGAAATTGTTAACACCCACCCCCGAAAATTAGCAAAATACCTTGACGCTGCCTTCAATAAAAGAAAAAACTTACAAAAAATCAGAATGATACTTTAAAAAATATATATATATATATTAAATATTTCTGAAAGGGTTACATTACACACATATATATATTTTATATTTTATTCCTGAGATGATCAACAGTTCGACCGTACATGCGGTTTATAAACATTTTAACATGACATATAGGTCCTTCAGGCCGTGTGCGAATTGTTATTGATGTATAATATTTGTATAATTTGTAATCAAGCACATGTCACGAAAATAAATGATACAACAACAACAACAACCTTTTCAGGACAACAGTGAATAATGTTCGGAATATATGTGAAAAATCTACATTTTACCAACTTCGGTTGCCATTTTGCAAGCCATCTTCAGCAATATTGTCATACCTCAGTGTGACACAGTTAGCACATATCAAAACAATAAAGGCAGTTGATACCGAATATAGTTCCATTTTACTTTTAAATGAAAATGTCAATGACACTGTAGCTCAACTTTGTAAAGAAGATAATTTTTTTGTGATGAACAATGAATAGAGAGATTAATGAAAGTGTCAATGACACTGTAGCTCAACTTGGAAAGGGAATAATTTAATATATTACAGTCAATGGAGCGATTAGGAATGTGGAAAGTTGAATGTCTAATACTAGTTTATAGACATGAAGAGAAAAGTAAAATCCAAGATGGCTGCTGGCGGCCATGTTTTCAGCCGAATGACCCCAAAATGAGTCGTTCCCAACTACATGTCATCGTTAACATCAATGACAAATTTTATGACGATCAGACTAAAGGTACGACCTGTGGCCCGTGCTAATGGATTAAATTTTGAAATCCAAGATGGCCACTGGCGGCCATGTTTTTTGTCCGAATGACCCCGAAATCAGACTAAAGGTACGACCTGTAGCCCGTGGTAAAGGATTTAGTCATACAAAGAGTAAAATCCAAGTTGGCTGCTGGCGGCCATGTTTTTTGGCCAAAAAACCCCAAAATGACTCGTTCCCATCTACATGTCATTATTAACATTCATGACAAATTTTATGATGATCAGACTAAAGGTACAACCTGTAGCCCGTGCTAAAGGATTTAGTCATACAAAGAGTAAAATCCAAGATGGCTGCTGGCGACCATGTTTTTTGGCCGATTGACCCCAAAATTACTCGTTCCCATCTACATGTCAATATTAACATCCATGACAAATTTCATGATGATCAGACGAACAGTACGACCTGTGGCCCGTGCTAATGGATTAAATTTTGAAATCCAAGATGGCTGCTAGTGGCCATGTTTTTTGTCCGAATGACCCCAAAATGACTCGTTCCCATTTACATTCCAATTTCAACAGCCATGAAAATTTTTATGATGATCAGACTAAAGGTACGACCTGTAGCCCGTGCTAAAGGATTTAGTCATACAAAGAGTAAAATCCAAGATGGCTGCTGGCGGCCATGTTTTTTGGCCGAATGACCCCAAAATGACTCGTTCCCATCTACATGTCATTATTAACATTCATGACAAATTTTATGATGATCAGACTAAAGATACAACCTGTAGCCCGTGCTAAAGGATTTAGTCATACAAAGAGTAAAATCCAAGATGGCTGCTGGCGGCCATGTTTTTGGCCAAATGACACCCAAAATTACTCGTTCCCATCTACATGTCAATATTAACATCCATGACAAATTTCATGATGATCAGACGAACAGTACTAACTGTGGCCCGTGCTAATGGATTAAATTTTTAAATGCAAGATGGCTGCTGGCGGCCATGTTTTTTGTCCGAATGACCCCAAAATGACTCGTTCCCATCTACATTCCAATTTCAACAGCCATGACAAATTTTATGATGATCAGACTAAATGTACGACCTGTAGCCTGTGCTAAAGGATTTAGTCATACAAAGAGTAAAATCCAAGATGGCTGCTGGCAACCATGTTTTTTGGCCGAATGACCCCAAAATTACTCGTTCCCATCTACATGTCAATATTATCATCCATGACAAATTTCATGATGATCAGACAAACAGTACGACCTGTGGCCCGTGCTAATGGATTAAATTTTGAAATCCAAGATGGCCGCTGGCGGCCATGTTTTTTGTCCGAATGACCCCAAAATGACTCGTTCCCATCTACATTCCAATATCAAATTTTATGATGATCAGACCAAAGGTACGACCTGTAGCCCATGCTAAAGGATTTAGTCATACAAAGAGTAAAATCCAAGATGGCTGCTGGCGGCCATGTTTTTTGGCCGAATGACCCCAAAATGACTCGTTCCCATCTACATGTGATTATTAACATTATTGACAAATTTTATGATGATCAGACTAAAAGTAGGACCTGTAGCCCGTGCTAAAGGATTTAGTCATGCAAAGAGTAAAATCCAAGACGGCTGCTGGCGGCCATGTTTTTTGGCCGAATGACCCCAAAATGACTCGTTCCAATCTACATGTCATTGTTAACATCCATGACAAATTTTATGATGATCAGACTAAAGGTACGACCTGTAGCCCGTGCTAAAGAATTTAGTCATACAAAGAGTAAAATCCAAGATGGCTGCTGGCGGCCATGTTTTTGGGCCGAATGACCCCAAAATAACTCGTTCCCATCTACATGTCAATATTAACATCCATGACAAATTTCATGATGATCAGACGAACAGTGCGACCTGTGGCCCGTGCTAATGGATTGAATTTTGAAAACAAAGATGGCCACTGGCGGCCATGTTTGTTGTCCGAATGACCCCAAAATGACTCGTTCCCATCTACATTCCAATTTCAACAGCCATGACAAATTTCATGATTATCAGACTAAAGGTATGACCTGTAGCCCGTGCTAAAGGATTTAGTCATACAAAGAGTAAAATCCAAGATGGCTGCTGGCGGCCATGTTTTTTGCCCGAATAACCCAAAAATGACTCATTCCCATCTACATGTCATTGTTAACATCCATGACAAATTTTATGATGATCTGACTAAAGGTACGACCTGTAGCCCGTGCTAAAGGATTTAGTCATGCAAAGAGTAAAATCTAAGATGGCTGCTGGCGGCCATGTTTTTTGGCCGAATGACCCCAAAATTACTCGTTCCCATCTACATGTCAATATTAACATCCATGACAAATTTCATGACGATCAGACGAACAGTACGGCCTGTAGCCCGTGCTAATGGATTGAATTATGAAATCTAAGATGGCCGCTGGCGGCCATGTTTTTTTTCCGAATGACCCCAAAATGAATCATTCCGGTACAAATGTTGATGTCAACAGCTATGACAAATTTCATAATGATCCGATCAAAGGTACGACCTGTAGCCTCTATTGTTGACGCCTTACGTACACACGCACACACGCGCACACGCACACACGTACACACGTACACACGGACGACGGACGACAAAGCCATGGCAATAGCTCAAACTTTACAAAGTAAAGTTGAGCTAAAAAGGAGTGTAAAAAATTAGCAGTAAAGGATTTAGTCATACACAGAGTAAAATCCAAGATGGCAGCTGGCGGCCATGTTTTATGGCCGAATGACCCCAAGATGACTCTTTCCCATCTACATTCCAATTTCAACAGCCATGAAAAATTTCAGGATGATCAGACTAAAGGTACGAACTGTAGCCCGTGCTAAAGGATTTAGTCATACAAAGAGTAAAATCCAAGATGGCTGCTGGTTGCCATGTTTTTGGCCAAAGGACCCCAAAATGACTCGTTCCCATCTACATGTCATTGTTAACATCCATGACAAATTTTATGATGATCAGACTAAAGGTACGACCTGTAGCCTGTGCTAAAGGATTTAGTCATACAAAGAGTAAAATCCAAGATGGGTGCTGGCGGCCATGTTTTTTGGCGGAATGACCCCAAAATTAATCGTTCCCATCTACATGTAAATATTAACATCCATGACAAATTTCATGATGATCAGACGAACAGTACGACCTGTGGCCCTTGCTAATTAATTAAATTTTGAAATCAAAGATGGCTGCTGGCGGCCATGTTTTTTGTCGGAATGACCCCAAAATGACTCGTTCCCATCTACATGCCATTGTTAACATCAATGACAAATTTTATGATGATCAGACTGAAGGTACGACCTGTAGCCCGTGCTAAAGGATTTAATCATACAAAGAGTAAAAACCAAGATGGCTGCTGGCGGCCATGTTTTTTGGCCGAATGACCCCAAAATTACTCGTTCCCATCTACATGCCAATATTAACATCCATGACAAATTTCATGATGATAAGACGAACAGTACGACCTGTGGCCCGTGCTAATGAATTAAATTTTGAAATCAAAGATGGCTGCTGGCGGCCATGTTTTTTGTCGGAATGACCCCAAAATGACTCGTTCCCATCTACATTCCAATTTCAACAGCCATGACAAATTTTATGATGATCAGACTAAAGGTACGACCTGTAGCCCGTGCTAAACGATTTAGTCGTACAAAAAGTAAAATCCAAGATGGCTGCTGGTGGCCATGTTTTTTGCCCGAATGACCCAAAAAGACTCGTTCCAATCTACATGTCATTGTTAACATCCATGACAAATTTTATGATGATACGACCAAAGATACGACCTGTAGCCCGTGTCAAAGGATTTAGTCATGCGAAGAGTAAAATCTAAGATGGCTGCCGGTGGCCATGTTTTTTGGCCAAATGACCCCAGAAAAACTCGTTCCCATCTACATGTCAATATTAACATCCATGACAAATTTCATGACAATAAGACGAATAGTACGGCCTGTAGCCCACGCTAATGGATTGAATTTTGAAATCCAAGATGGCCGATGGCAGCCATGTTTTTATTCCGAATGACCCAAAAATGACTCGTTCCCATCTACATGTCAATGTCAACATCCATGACAAATTTCATAATAATGGGACCAAAGGTACGAACTGTAGCCCGTGCTAAAGGAAATTGTTGACGAATCACACACGTACACACGCATACACGCACACACACACAGGCGACGGATACCAAGCCATGGCAATAGCTCAAACTTTACAAAGTAAAGTTGAGCTAAAAATGGTTCAAACCTGAATAGTGAATTTTTGCCGATTTTGATGTCAAGTTTGTGACATAAAAATTCGATTAATTATGGTGATTTCAGTGGTTAAAATAGTAACAATTAACCAATATGCATCAGAAATGTTAGTATTCAATACTTATAAGACAGAATAGTCAATTGTGTGTGTTAACCATAACTTGTAAGCAGTTGCATAGTACGCTGGGGCAATATTTACCATTTTTCATATGTTGGTTGCCATTTTGGCAGCCATTTTGAGCCAAAGTGACAATTTTTATAAATTTGAGTTGGAATATCCATAAAAATAGAAAGCATCATTTACATTGCGCAGTTCTTCCAATTTCGTGATGAAATATGACTAGAATCCCAATGGTGATATTTTGTGATATGTTATACCGCGTTCTGTAAAAATCGAATTTTTGAGTGATCGGAAGGGGTTGGGACCCCATGGATGGCATATTTAATTGCTTCAAAGGTCATTTAACATGCTAAATACAAAATAAAGTCACAATTCTCAACCAGTTCCAAACAGCAGAAACTTATCTTAAAAATAATAGTAAAAAACGTAAAAACAATTCACTTCCGGCCACCATTTTGGCTGCCATCTTGGACAGGGAATTCCAATTTTGGCACAGAAAGGTGGCGTTATGTCTTAGCTTTACAAATATATATACATGTGTATATATATGACAAGATTTTCTCACTATAATTGCATAAAACTAACTTAACAGAAATGGCAGCCATCTTGGATGCCATCTTGAATTACAAAAAATGCTCAAAGCGGATTTTAGCTGATTTTGGATATGTTATAGAGGATATATTCCTCTTCAAAATGGTATACAAACCAACTTAGTTCAAATTTCTTCTAGGTCAAACCTTTTATCGACCAGACTATAGCTGTTGGTACCTGGCATGTGTCTGACAGTCCCTATAAAATTTAATCCAGAAAAGAAGAAAACATGAAATTACCTGAGACTATAGATCCATCATACACGAGATTGTATGAACTCAGAACCTTCATTTCCTCTGTCAAACTCCAGTCAATGGAAGCAAACGTCTCTTTAGAAATATAAAGCTTGATTTCCTTCAAGCTTTTAAAATTGGCTGGTGCTGGCTTTATGCCATTGATGCTGAGCAGGATATGTTTGAAAACTTTCCGCAACGGCCATGATGGAATATTAACCAGAATTGATAACGTTTTTCTTTTGTTTGACTCAGCAAATACACAGCAAGCGTTGACAAGATTTTGCATCTCTTTCTTTGCAGCATTGTTCTTAGATTCATTAAATTTTTTGCAATCTTGCCAGGTTGGATAGCCCACAACCAGAACTTGAGTTCCATATTTGGTGTCGAAACTCTCATAAGTTTTCTGAGTAAGGCGCTTTCTTCCTTTAATTTCTTTGTGTATCTCAACTGAAATATATAGCATTATTATTTATTTTAGGATTATTTATATAGGATATATAGGCATAACTTTTTCATTTAATCAGTTGATGGTAAACTCGTATATGTATATTAATTCAATTTGAATAAAAGGTTGCAGACCCCACATCTCCCGAATCGAAGATGCTTTTTTGGACATTGGCTTTTTTTTTAAACAAAGAATTCATATTCTGGCAAAATTTGACTCAAACTTGATGTTGACCTGCATGTTCTCAAAGATGAGCCACTCACCAAATATCAAGAGAATATTTTGAAGAATGCTCAATTTATCATTGAGACAATGCAAATTTTATTTATAAATGGAATAAAATAGAACTTGACCTAGGCCTGCCGCTTCTCAAATCGTACCAAATATAAAGAAATTCTGTTGAATATTGCTCAAGTTACCATGCGTACAACATGAAAACAGCGATTCTAAGTCTAATAAAAGTGTCAATGACACTGTAGCTCAACTTAAGTAGGAGAATAATTTAATGGTTGACAGTAAATTGAGGGATGTGGTCTGTAGGGTGTGCCAAAGGATTTAGTGATGCAAAGAATAAATTCTAAAATGGCCACCGGCGGCCATGATTTTTTTGCCAAATGACCCTAAAATGACTCATTCCCATCTACATGTCAATGTCAACATCCATGACAAATTTCATAAAGATCAAAGAAACAGATTGGTCTATAATCCATGCTAATGGATTTTGCAGAAATATTTATTCATACAAAGAGTAAAATCCAAAATGGCCATTGGTGGCCATATTTTTTTGCCGATGCAAGGAGTAAAATCCAACATGGCTGACGGCGGCCATGTTTTTTGCCGAATGATCCTAAAATGACTCGTTCCCATCTACATGTAAATGTCAACATTCATGACAAATTTTATGATGATCAGACAAACAGTACGGCCTGTAGCCCGCGCCAATGGATTCAAATTTGAAATCCAAGATGGCCACCAGACGCCATGTTTTTTGGCCGAATGACCCCAAAATGACTCTTTCCCATCCTCATGTCAATGTCAACATTCACGACAAATTTCATAAAGATCAGACCAAAGATACGACCTGTAGCCCGCGCCAAAGTATTTAGTGATGCAAAGAGTAAAATCCAAGATGGCTGACAGTGGCCATGTTTTTTGGCCAAATGACCCCAAAATGACTCGTTCCCATCTAGAGGTCGCCCCGATGATCCATATGAAGTTTAGTGATGATCGAATCAGAGATGTGGTCTGTAGGATGTGTCAAAGGATTTAGTGATGCAAAGAGTAAAATCCAAGATGGCCACCAGCGGCCATGTTTTTGGTCGAATGATCCTAAAATGACTCATTCCCATCTACATGTAAATGTCAACATTCATGACAAATTTTATGATGATCAAACAAACAGTACGGCCTGTAGGCCGCGCCAATGGATTTAATTTTGAAATCCAAGATGGCCACCAGCGGCCATGTTTTTTGGCCAAATGACCCCAAAATGACTCGTTCCCATCTACATGTCAATGTCAACATTCATGACAAATTTCATAAAGATCAGACCAAAGATACGACCTGTAGCCCGTGCCAAAGGTAATAGTTGACAGACGCACACACAGACGACGGACGCCAACCCATGGCAATAGCTCAAACTTACAAAGTAAGTTGAGTTAATAAATGTCGGCTGCATGTGCACCGATAAATTCAAATATGAAATCAAAGATGGCTGTTGGTGACCATCTTTTTTAACAAATTGTAACAGACATAAGGACAGGAAGATGAACAAGCCAATTCTGATATAGTCTTGGCCAATAATGTTGTTTAATATATATCTACATGTACTTACAATTAGTGACTGTCTTCATGACGAATGAATCTCTTTCCTCTTCAAATGGAACAGGTAGTACAATAACACTGGAATCTTTTGGCATAGAATCTCCAGTCATGATGGATATTTCAGGTCCGTTACCGTGTAGTGAATATTCTATCTTTGGCTGATTGCTGATCGCTATAGCTGTATCCTCCTTCTCAACGAAGGCGGTGTCGCATTTCACGGAGCATTCATGATCTTTCCCAACCACTTCCAAAAAATGTGAACCATCTTCAGACTGAAAAAACCTATTCGCGGGATCATTATCCACAAGAATGTTCTCATATTTTAATGAACATACACACTTATTGAGAATAGATTTGAATTTCTCAGTGTCACGTCTGACACCCTTGAAACAAATCTTATCGGTCTGCTGACAAGATGTATCAAGTTGTACATTATTATCGTTAGCCAGTGTGCTAAGTCTGAAATTTTTCAAGAAGGATATCGATTCTGGATTGTCTACATACATGTCCTCACGTACTGCTTCTGATTCAACCAAGTCATTGATGTTATTCTCAATATCCTGAATAACATCATCTGTAGCTATGATATAGAATGTATCCTTGTCCTTGTGCACAAATGATTTTTCTGTCCCTGGAATTAATTTCAGTACATTCTCAACAACATGCAGTGATGTATTATTCAACGATCCCACAGGTTTTTCAATGATTATGCTTTCAAAAAAATTCCGCACTTTTGTCAAGTCCCTGACATTTGTCATCACAATTACATCTTTGCCTTCAATCCACCACAACACTCCCCCGTAGAATTCTGAATTGTTAATTTTTCCATCAATGTAATTTCGGACCTCACGTTTACCGAGGAATTTTGCCCAGGAATGCTGATGTGTAAACAAGACATATGGTTTCTTTATACTTTCCATCAGGGTGGTTAAAGTCAGAGATGCTGATTGAAATTCTCTCTCTTCATTTCCACTGATGTAGACACACACCTTATCAACTTCATAGGATATTTGTATGTGTACACTCTTCAAATTTTTATGACATCTCTGCTCGAAATTGTGCATAATTAAAAATTCCTTCTGTTTATCTGTCACAGGAATGTATTTGGTTAGTTGACAGAGTATTTTCTTATCTGTCTTATTTCCGTTACCTGTTTTTGCAGCACTCTGAACATCTGAGCTTGTAGCCCCTGTGACTGGAGATGTGGCACATACTCCTAACTCTAATCCAGCCGACAATCCTCTTTTAATATTCTTACTTTCATCGGGTAGATCTCCTTGTGATGTTGTCCATTCAGCTGACAATCCTCTTTTAATATTCTTACTTTCATCGGGTAGATCTCCTTGCGATGCTTTCCATTCAGACGACGATCCTCTTTTAATATTCTTACTTTCATCGGGTAGATCTCCTTGTGATGTTGTCCATTCAGCCGACGATCCTCTTTTCATATTTTTACTTTCATCGGGTAGATCTCCTTGCGATGCTTTCCTCTTCCTGTCATCCTTTAGATCTCCAGATTTAGTTTCTGTTTCAAACATCTCAGTTATTTTCTGCTCCATGCCCTCACCCCCCTCATTATTGATATTACCACCCATGGTCTTCTGTGGACTAACTTCTCCCGTGTTCATATATCCTCCTTCAACATCTCTGTTAAACCCTCCACTGTCACTGATAATACTGCTGGCCGTCTTTGAATTCTGTCGATTTATATCTGTCTTTCCAATATGTCCTTCAGCATGACATCCTATGCCATCCCCTCTGTTGTCATTGATAGTACCACTGGCTGCCTGCGGTCGACTCATATCAATTGGACTCACGTCTCTGACTTCAGAAGGTCCTGCATTAACAGGTTCCGTGTCATCACTTGTCTTCAAACTTGACAGTTGCATCGACATTGCTTTTTTAAGAACATCCTGCACATTTGTTTTTGGCCCAACAAGGAACACCTCTGGGGAACTCGTGCTTCTATACAATCCACATGTGTTCAGTTCTATCCCCACAATCACTGACTTGAATGGATCATTGACTGGAATTTTGAACAAATCAGTCTTTTTACAATCTTCCCTGAATTTACAAAAAACATTTCTTCTCCATTCATTGAAACCAGTTTGAGTAAAAGTGTTATTGTTATTTGTGTAAATTTGCAAGTCATAGTGAGTAGCTTCAGACAGGATCTTCATATACGTGTCTGGAAAGTCTGATGACTTGACCTGCTGACTGGGATAAATCTTGTCACTTAGGTAGGCTAGAAACAGAGGATCCAGACCGTGTTCACCAGGTTTGACTCGTGCCCTGATGCCATTTGAATATATACTAGAACTTGCATTGAGACGAAGTGATGTGCCAACTGTTTTGACTTTCCCTCCTGAAACATACAAAATATACATAAACTAGGGGATTGCCCATCAAAACAGATGAGTAAATGTATTGGTAAATTTGTTTATTCAAACAAACAAAACAAAATCAACAACGGGTGTTAGAAAATAAATAAATATAATATCACAGATTGCATTGAATAAAAATAGCAGGTTTAGGATAATGATTTCATTCAATAAGCTGAACTGTTGGCCCAATTGAAAACAAGAATTTGCATCAAAGATGTGGGGTCGAGTTTCGGTAGCTAACAAAACATGTGCTTGGATTGAAAATGTATTAATCGTAACTCGCTATCATACACAACACTGTTCAGGAAGTCTGACATACAAAATATTCCCTGATGAACCAACCTCGCCACAGTAATTATGCTATCACGATAAAAATTCATAATAAGTTATTGTGCTATAATAATCCAAATTCACAAAATATTAACATACCATACTTGTCTAATTAATCGTGCTCATATTAATAAATTTAAGGCCAGAACTCAGTCCATATACACAGACCTGGCATAATTTGTTCTTGAAAGAGGCTCAAAAGGTTTATTTTATGTGAACCCAACTAGAACTCTAAATTCCAATTTTGATACCCATTTAAAGGCCAGTGATAGTTTGCAGCTTTTAGTTACACCCAGTAATTCTCATTTTTGTCACATCCCGCAACACGATTCCCAGGATGAATAGGTCCAGAAATATATGGAATAGATTATTTGGACCTGAATATGACAAGAAAAAAACTTTTTGAAATTAAATGTGGTAAATAAGCAGTCTACGTCATTAATTAACGTCAGACTGTCTCCGGTGATCGGTAGTTCATAGGAAAATGATGACTAAAATTTATGTCACAATGTAATTGATAGGGTTAATTATGACCCAATCGACTCATGGTATAAGTAGAAGTGACTATATATCATAACGCTATGAGAAAAACAGAAGTAATGATAGGTATATGTAAATATAAGCCATTAATGAAGATACAGTACATATATAAACACATATAAGAAAAATAAGTAGTCAATATTTTTTTACAAAGTTTAATTTACTTAAATGTCAATTATAAATCAGATTAGCATGACTGTGAAGTTGAAACGTTTTGCACTATAATATTATACCAGTTATTGTGTATAGGTATATACTCAGGTGACCTTTGCCTATGACCTCACGTCTCATGTAACGGCAACCATTCAGCCTACAATTTCTAAAGTCTCTCGAAAATGAAAAAAATCCTTATAACTTCCCATGGCATAAAAATCATAAAATCTGTCCAGATTGAGTCAGATTTCGAAAAAGACAACTAATCATTGTAATACACATAATATAAAATTCAAGCTGACATTCATTCTTAGACGGTTCCACTTAAAGTGAAAATACTTTGGAAACAATGTTGATTGCATATGTAAATGTTCTACCTGCTAAAGCATTAGCTCCAGCCATTGGTCTGTATATCTGGCACCACCACATATAACCAAGCTATTTCATAGCCTACAAAAAAGATTCATTGTATTAGACAGAATTCAATGTATAATGCAACCTTCTAATTGTAAACATCAAACCTACAGGTGAGGTTTGAGATCCAATAGTTTCTTAAACAATTTTTAAAATAGTGTCTGTCTTCCAAGCCACAATTACAACATAATATTATAGATCCCAATTTTAAGACTACAAATAGCTATTTTGCGAATAAAATACTAAACCTGATGATGGTTGTCTATTACGATGTAAAGATGGTACGTTTTATATCAATCGTAATTCATGGTGCAATTTCTTAGTTGAAATGACATTTGCCTTGAGTTGGCTGCTAACAAGGTAGAGTTCTCCCACTTGGAGCACTATTCAAGTCTTGATATATGTAACCTATTTGTTCCAAAAATTGCCCCTAGAATTGTCCTGCGATTGGGATAAGAAATTTAAAATAAAATTGATTTTGATGAAAGTTTTTCCAGACAGGTGTCCTAGATTCATACCTATTATTTTATACCGCGGAATCTGTATCAAATATGCTGGGAAGCTTAACCATAATAAACTACATTGTACATGTAAGTGGGACTAGTTTAACTATAATAAACTAGGTGGGACTAGTTTAACTATAATAAACTAGGTGAGACTAGTTTAACTATAATGAAAGTGTCAATAGGATAGGATAGGATAATTTTATTTACAATACACACACATGGAAAGTACAATTACAAATAAATATAATATTAATAGACTATACATGTATATTGCTAGGGGTGATATAGTCATGGCTGACTGTCTTCCTATCACCCCTGTGACACTGTACCTCAACTTGGAAAGGGAATAATGTGTTACAGTCAATGGAGTGATTAGGAATGTGGAAAGTTGAAAGGTCTAGTTATGCAAAGAGTAAAATCCAAGACGGCTGCTGGCAGACATGTTTTTTGGCCGACTAACCCCAAAATGACTCGTTCCCATCTACATGTCAATGTCAACAGCCATTACAAATTTCATAAAGATCCGACCAACGGTACGACCTGTAGCCTGTGCCAAAGGATTTAGTCATGCAAAGAGTAAAATCCAAGATGGCTGCTGGCGGCCATGTATTTTGGCCGAATGACCCCAAAATGACTCGTTCCCATCTACATGTCAATATTAACATCCATGACAAATTTCATGATGATCAGACAAACAGTATGGCCTGTAGCCCATGCTAATGGATTGAATTTTGAAATGCAAGATGCTGATGGCGGCCATATTGTTTTGCCGAATGACCCCAAAATGATTCGTTTCTATCTACATGTCAATGTCAACAGCCATGACAAATTTCATAATGATCCGACCAAAGGTACGACCTGTAGCCTGTGCCAAAGGATTTAGTCATGCAAAGAGTAAAATCCAAGATGGCTGCTGGCGGCCATGTTTTTTGGCCGAATGACACCAAAATGAATCGTTCCCATCTACATCTCATTGTCAACATATGTGACAAATTTTATGATGATCAGACGAACAGTACGACCTGTAGCCCGGGCTAATGGATTGAATTTTGAAATCCAAGATGGCCACTGGTAGCCATGTTTTTTAGACATATGACCCTAAAATGACTCGTTCCCATCTAAATGTCAATGTCAACAGCTATGACAAATTTCATAATGATCCGACCAAAGGTACGACCTGTTGTCTGTATTTTCGACACCTCACACATGCACACACACCCTCACGTACACACATACACATGGATGACAGATACCAAGCCATGGCAATAGTTCAAACATTACAAAGTAAAGTTGGGCTAAAAAATCAGCCCAGTCAGATGGCCATGGTCATAAGTGGGTATGCATATTGTGGTAAAAAGATCATTTCTAGTGGACATGCTTTACTAGTCAACTAATCCAAAAAGAGGGGTGATCGGTTGCCTGTGTTTGACAGAATAATCAGATCAAGATAATCCCGGTGTTGTGATCTGCCTGCCAGCTGGTCTGGTTGTGTAAGATATCCATTAGATGTTTTATTCGGCCAATTTGTGAAACATGTTTATATCAAATGTCAGGAAACATGAAATTTCAAAGTCTGAAAATTAGGATAAGTTGGTAGTTTTGGGTGTCAAATGTATTAATTATGATGTTTTATCTAGCTTGTTTAGCAGGTAGGCACACATACAGCTAAAAGTTGTTTATTATTTATAGAAAACTTAATCAGATTTCGCAAAGTGAAATCTGAAAGTTTTCATAACGGTAACGCGCATGAGATCGGTATACCTATGAAGCTGTATTATTGTGTTCTATATATAGTTCACGTTACCTGGAAATAGTATCAGAGCACGCGCTAAACGTAACGTAAAGTGGCGCTCTCGTAAATGAAAGGCGCAATAAAGACGGTTTCCCTATTGGTCAGATTGTCTATCATAACCAATCAGATTTGACGTTACATAGACATGGTTGTTGCTAAGCCTTGTAGTTCAAATAAAGAAATCACCACCTCGGCGTTAGTATTTACACAAATTACCTATTCCACACAACAAAAGGATGAGATGAAAGCTATATACATATTGAAGGTGAGTGATCTAAATAAAAATAGTACTTCATATATTGTTTCGGATGGAAAAAATGTCACAAACAGTTCTTTTACTGTGATTTGAGACTTCTGTTCTTTCAAATCTTTGACTTGGTCAAGTTTGTGTTTGAAACTGACAGTCTGAGTCTTTGTTATTGTCATTCATGTTTCAATGAATGATTTACTGTAAGTTAACTTTGTTAGATAACTAGATCGAAGGTGCCATCAACTGAATGACTTTAATCGCAAAAATTTGTCTAATTTATCAATTCACTGCAGTCTCTGTTCCAACTCCAAAGCTTAACAACAGTTGTCATTAGCGAAGACCGAAAAAAAAATCAAAACACATTTCCGGTTATTCCACCAAGGACAAGGTCGGGATAATTCTCAAAACAGAAATGAAGAAGAACCTTGAAATTGAAATGAAAAAGATGATGATTATCATGTAGCAGGGTTACAATTACTTTTGATTTACATGATTACGATTACTGATTACTTTTTTCCCAATGTAATTGATTACGATTACAATTACTTTAGTAAATGTAATCAATTACTTTTTGATTACATATGATTACAATTTTTAGTTTCCAAACATTTTGATCGCATAGGAATAAATAATGAAATAAATCAAATTAAAATATCAAATTTGATTGAATAATGAAAGTGTCAATGACACTGTAGCTCAACTTGGAAAGGGAATAATTTAATGTGTTACTGTCGATGGACTGATTAGGAATGTGGAAAGTTGAATGTCTAATACTAGTTTATCAACATGAAGAGATATATATATACATGTATATAAAAGTAAAATCTAAGATGGTTGCTGGCGGCTATGTTTTCCAACAATTCAAAAACATTTGATAGCTTTAAGTTATGCAAAGAGTAGAATCCAAGATGGCCACTGGCAGCCATGTTTTAATGCCGAATAACCCCAAAATGACTCGTTCCCATCTACATGTCAATGTCAAAAGTCCAGACAAATTTCATAATGATCCGACCAAAGGTACGATCTGTAGCCCGTGCCAAAGGATTTAGTCATGCAAAGAGTAAAATCCAAGATGGCTGCTGGCGGCCAAATTACTTGTTCCCATCTACATGTCAATATTAACATCCATTACAAATTTCATGATGATCAGATGAACAGTACGATCCAAGATGGCCACTGGCGGCCATGTTTTTTGTCCGAATGAGCCCAAAATATTCCAATTTCAACAGCCATGACAAATTTTATGATGATCAGACTAAAGGTACGACCTGTAGCCCGTGCTAAAGGATTTAGTCATACAAAGTGTAAAATCTAAGATGGCTGCCGGCGGCCATGTTTTTTGGCCGAATGACCCCAAAATGACTCTTTCCCATTTAGATGTCATTGTTAACATCCTTGACAAATTTCATGATGATCTGACCAAAGGTACGACCTGTAGCCCGTGCTAAAGGATTTAGTCATGCAAAGAGTAAATTCTAAGATGGCTGCCAGCGGCCATGTTTTTTGGCCGAATGACCCCAAAATTAATCGTTCCCATCTACATGTCAATATTAACATCCATTACAAATTTCATGATGATCAGACAAACAGTACGACCTGTAGCCCGTGCTAATGGACTGAATTTTGAAATCAAAGATGGCCACTGGTGGCCATGTTTATCGTCCGTATGACCCCAAAATGACTCGTTCCCATCTACATTCCAATTTCAACAACCATGAAAAATTTCATGATGATCAGACTCAAGGTACGACCTGTGGTCCGTGCTAAAGGATTTAGTCATACAAAGAGTAAAATCCAAGATGGCTGCTGGTAGCCATGTTTTTTGGCTGAATGGTCCCAAAATGACTCGTTCCCATCTACACATCATTATTAACATCATTACAAATTTTATGATGATCAGACTAAAGGTACGACCTGTAGCCCGTGCTAAAGGATTTAGTCATACAAAGAGTAAAATCCAAGATGGCTGCTGGCGGCCATGTTTTTCGGCCGAATGACCCCAAAATGACTCGTTCCCATCTACATGTCATTGTTAACATCCATGAAAATTTTTATGATGATCCGACCAAAGGTACGACCTGTAGCACGTGTCAAAGGATTTAGTCATGCAAAGAGTAAAATCTAAGATGGCTGCCGGCGGCCATGTTTTTTGGCCGAATGACTCCAAAATTACTTGTTCCCATCTACATGTCAATATTAACATCCATGACAAATTTCATAACAATAAGACGAACAGTACGGCCTGTAGCCTGTGCTAATGGATTGAATTTTGAAATTCAAGATGGCCGCTGACGGCCATGTTTTTTTTCCGAATGACCCCAAAACGACTCGTTCCCATCTACATGTCAATGTCAACATCCATGACAAATTTCATAATAATCGGACCAAAGGTACGAACTGTAGCCCGTGCTAAAGGAAATTGTAGACGAATCACGCACACACACCCTCACACACGCATGACGGATACCAAGCCATGGCAAAAGCTCAAACTTTACAAAGTAAAGTTGAGCTAAAAACATCACTACATAACATGGAAACAAGAAACGACTGAAACAATATAGAGAAGCAAGCAGTAAACACATAGACTTTTTACATTTACATGTATTGGTGAGGTTTCACCATGAAGTTGTCCACAACTTATTGGGAATATATTATGTTTTATGTGTATTTATTTATGTAAATATATTTTTAATATATTTTTTAATTTTCTTACATGCATTTAAACTAACGCATACTATTTATGAAGCTATCATTAGAAGCAATTATAAATTATTTGCATGTTCTGTTAGATTCAATACCCAACAATGAAAATAACACTTCAAGATTTATTTGATGATCATGCATTCAGTTGATATCCTGGTTAGGATTAAATGAGGCTTAACTCCATGAGTGCAGTAAACAAGAGAGTCAATGACTGTGGGGTCGCTCACCAGACTGCAAAGACTGATAAGACTGGGACTCTGGAGACCACAACAGTCAGAACTTTTCATAATCACTTTAAAAGAAGTAGATATCTAAAGAGTTAAATCTAAAACAACAAATTTGGAGTTATGTCCCTGGCCCCGCCCACATTTGACCCAGTGACCTGATTTGAACAAATCTGAACCCCAGTCACCCAAGGATCCTTCATACCAAATATGAACCCATATAGCCTGATGGTATTTGAGAAGAAGTCACTTTAAGAATACTATGGAGGGAAAGAGTTATGGCCCTGGCTTCGCAACTATTTCAAGTAAACTCATTTGAACAAATCTGAATGTGAGTCACCTAGGGAACATTCACACCAAATATGAAACCATTCGGTCTTATTGTTCTGAAGATGTTTAAAAGAATTACTATGGTGGGAAAGAGTTATGGCCCTGGCTTCGCAACTATTTGACCCAGTGACCGCATTTGAACAAATCTGAATGAGAATCAGCTAGGGAACATCCACACCAAATATGAACCCATTTGGTATTATGGTTCCAGAGGAGAAGATGTTCAAATAATTGTTGTCGGACGGATGGACGGACAGACGATAGACGGACGAGGAGTGATGACTATAGCTCCGCCGGAGCACAGGTAGGGTGGCTGTTTGATAATTAAATCTCTTATCTCCGCCCCTATTAGAACAAACGTGAATCCCCATCTATGAGATCCATTCATTTGGTAATTTCAGACATTAGATTTTAAGAGTTGAACTGAACTGATTTTCCTAAAATGACCCCAAATCTGAAAAAATCTAAACCCAGTCACCGAAGGACCATCCATACCAAACATAATCTAAATAGTCCAGATGGTTCTTGAGAAGAAATTGTTTTAAGAATTACTATGGAAGGAAAGAGTTATGGCCCTGACTTCTCACATATTTGACCTGATGAACTCATTTGAACAAATCTGAATGTGAGTCACCTGGGGAACATCCACACCTAAATATATAAACCCATTTGGTCTTTAATATGTATCTGGAGAAGAAAACAATTGATGGACGGATAGAGACATAATGACAGATGGATGGATGGGAGAACAGTCTGACATAGAGACTGACAAATTCAATCCAATATACCCCCCAAGTTTTCTTTGCAAAATCAGGGTATAATGAGTTCAACTGGATACTGGTGGTTAAGAACATAATATTCGAACAGACAAGCGTGAACATAGTGTCTGACATTTGCAGAATGAGGTCCCCAAAGGGTGAATTTAATGACACAATCCTGCAATGCGGGCTAGCATCACCAAATTCACCCTCTGGGGACCTCATTCTGTGTATGCCTCAACTGCTATGGGAGACATAGCATTAGATTGAAGTTCTCCAGTTAAAGTTGGTGATGTGCACCCATTGGGCACCTCAATTATGCATTTTATATTCACAAATTAGGGGATATAGAAACTAAACAGAAGGGCTAAAGTAAGTAAAAATGTCAATTTAAGTGCCTATATACTTCCCAGAAGATGAGGCCTAAGCAGAATGAGGACCCTGGCTAGTGTATTTGGTGATGCTAGACTGCTGTGCAGGGTAGCATAACTAAATTCACCCTCTGGGGACCTCATTCTGCAAATGCCAGATAGAAGACAAATTTAATCCAATATATACCCCCCCCCCCCCCCCCCCCCCCCATTTTTCTTTGAATATTAGTCGTATGATTTCATCTGGATAAGTGGTGATTAAAACAATAATATGAAATGGCCAAACCTGAATTTAGTATGTCTGACATTTGCAGAATTAGGTCCCAAAAATGTGGATTTAATGACAATATTCTGTAAGGCAGGCTAGCATCACCAAATTCATCCTCAATCTGATTAGGCCTCAATGGCCAATAAAACCAAGGAACAGATTAAAGTCCTACAGTTGAAGTTGGTGATACACACCCATTGAGCACCTCAATTATGCATTTTATCTTCTGCAAATTAGGGGGACATTGAAACTGAACAGGTGGAAAAAGTGACTAAATCAAACTGTCAATTTGATACTTAGGATACTTCCAAGAAGATGAGGACTAAGCAGAATTAGGTCCCTGGCAGGTGTATTTGGTGATGCTAGCATGCTGTATGGAATAGCAACACTAAATTCACCATCTGGGGACCTCACTATGTAAATGTCAGACACACTATTTCCAGACTTGAAGAAATCAAAGCCATTCACAGTATCATTGAATGTCAGTCATTAAATTGCTACAGATATGTTTAGATTAGAATAATACATGTCATCTGGCCAGTTTATATAATTAACATATATGGCAAATTTTGTATTAAATTGAGAGGTGATATGGCTTGGAAGGGATGTTGGTTGATGGCAGGGTTGGCCCTGGGCCATATGGGAGGGGGTGGGTGGGGGAGGGTGGAATGTTTCCATAATTTCATAAGAGTAAAGTTTCATAACTCTGCAGATGTTATATATAATGGTGTCACGTTTTTTCAAATTTTAAAAAAAGTTTTTAAATAAATTGTCCCAGAAGATGAGGCCTAAGCAGAATAAGGTAATTGAGGTGTATTTGGTGATGCTAGCCTGTTGTATGGGGTAGCAACACTAAATTCACCATCTGGGGACTTCATTCTGCAAATGTCAGACACACTATGTCCAGGCTTGGAGAAATGAACAATGGACTATTCCTTGTAGACTCTGGTAGTTGTTTAGCTAATGTCATGTCTTGTAATGACAGATGATAAACTGGTCTGAAGCAAGCAGTATTCAGCAAGAGGATCAGGTGACCACACTATGATTAATTGGCTTTTTCAATAATACAGGCTAGAGTGTCCTCTTAAAAATTAATAGTGCATAGCAAAGGGGTGTGAATTATAAAGGGCCATAACAGGCCTCAGCCTAGGGGTTCAGAACAGGGAGACTTGAAGTCTCCCTCCAGGAAATTTAGGGAGACTTCAGGAAATTTAGGGAGACTTCAGGGAGAAGTGGAGACTACCGAAAATTGACAATTTTCAACTATCGCTTTATTTTATCACATCAATAAAAAAAATTAAAACATAAAATAAGAAATAAATAATTGTTATTTTACATTTAAATTTTTTGGAAATGTTTTGTGTAGCTATCATTTAAGCAAGACAATTATCAAGTTACAGTAGTAGTTAATTTTTTAACTAAATGGAAGAAGTATTATTTCCTAGACTGCAGCATGGAAGATATACGTTTGTAGTATTGACTATTGTCAGATTGTACAGTCTGAATCATGATGCATGTACCGGTAAGTTGTAACTTTGTAAGTTTAATTTGGTCACGGCTGTAATGTGGGTGTCCGCTAAAATAAACAATAAGGATTAACTAACAAAGGAGTTGCAAAAGCTTTTATGTGAGTGAGTGGTTCGGGGGGGGGGGGGGCTAGCCCGGGATTCTCGAAAGGGCCGAGGGGCACCTTTCCTTAATCCCTAAAAGCTTTTAGTTTTATTGCTAAAGCTTTTATTAATTAATGGCCTCCATTAATTAATGCCAACATCACTGGTATAATCCGATTAAAGCAATAAACTTGACATTTATTTATTTACGGAAGCGGTCTCTTCAAAAAGTGTGACGCGGTCTCTTCAAAAAGTGCAACGCGTTACCGAAACGAACTTCCGAAGCACCTGGTACATACTCTAATAATGTCGTATTTGTTTTATATCTGAAAAGCGGGACAGTGGTCTTTTAAGTTAATTAAATCATTTATTTGTGACACTTACGATGGTCAATAACAACACAGATGCTAACATCTCATCGTGTTTTCAGCATGTCAAAACATTCGTGATTAACATTCATTACTGCAAAGAGAACAACGGCGACTGAATAACAACACAAAACAATAGGTCATATTTTATTTTAAACACTTGGGACTTTGTCTCTGCATCGTCCGTTTCTTTTTGGGATGGCCGCCACAATTAATCTATATACGGACATGTCTGGAAAAAAAACTAGAAAAACAATTAAGGAAAAAACAAATTCCCCTTAAAATTGAAGGCGACTTCGATTTCGCCTTAGAGCGACGATAGGGCGAAGTCAGCCACAGTAAGGCGAAAATCTCGCCTGAGTCGCCTTGTGAGCTGAGACCTGGGCCATAACTCTGTTAAAATATATCGGATCAAACCCATATTTTAACTTGATCTGTATATAAGTGTCAAAAATTCATATACCAAATTTGGTGTTGGTCAGATGAAAAATGTTTGAGTAATCCTGTCTTGGATGAATTCGATATCAAAACAAGAGTGGAAGGGGTTAAATAAACAATACCAAAATCCATACAGATGAAGAACATGCTAAGAAAAATCTAGGTAAGAAATATGAGGCTGTGATGTGTCCTAAACAAAAATTAAAGGTCAAAATGCAAAAATTAAATTTTTTGTTTTTAAAGTTATGTCCCTGGCTCTGCCCCTATTTGACCCAGTGACCCCATTTGAACAAATCTGAACCCCAGTCACCCAAGGTATCTCTGTACCAAATATAAGCTAAATCGGCCAAATATTTTTTTAGAAGAAGTCATTGTAAGAATCACTATGAGTTATGGCCCTGGTTTCTCAACTAATTGACCGGGTGACCTCATTTGAACAAATCTGAACACCAGTCACCCAAGGACTCTCCATACCAAATATTAGCTAAATTGGCCCAATGGTTATGGACAAGAAGTTGTTGTAAGAATTACTATGGAGGAATAGAGTTATGGCCCTTGTTTCGCAACTATTTGACCCAGTGACCTCATTTGAACAAATCTGAATGAGAGTCACCTAGGGAACATACACACCAAATATGAACCAATTCGGTTTGATGGTTTAAGAGGAGAAGATGTTTTTAAAAAAGTTGACGGACGGACAGACAGACGGACAGACAGACGGACGGACGGACGAGGAGTGATGACTATAGCTCCACCGGAGACTTTGTCTCAGGTGAGCTAAAAACAAACCAGCTAATTAGGTCTACCGATGTACATCACACCTTCTTTGTTCAGTTAATTGGCCCTATTGTATTAGTGTGACTCTACAGTCGTTGTCTACAGCATTCCCAATAATATTTTGGAAATTTTGAACATTCAATATAAAAATGACTAATGAATATAGGGCTGATATTGGAGCCGGTATCGAGCGACCTTAATTGTTGTATCGGTGTCGAGATTTGACACGCCTTTGCATGCCTGGCTAAGCTGATTGCTGTTCACCTCAGAAATAATTCGTGCGCGAAGCCTTGTTGATTGGTGAACCATCCAATGTTAATATTCATTTTTGGAACAGCGCGTCCACTGAACGGACTCAATTTATTTGAGGTGTTGTGAAATGGACCACATAAATAATGCTCTGGATGTGTAACTGATGTTTATTGCTGCAAAACTGGAAGTGAGGGGTTTTCTGGCACTTGGGATTCAAACTTGAAGCTGATAGATACGTTCTCATCAATTTAAGCTGTCCAAGTCATCACAAACTAGGTAATTATACGTTATATAGTTATAATAACCATATACTTACCTTCACGAAGTGTTATAGACACTTCATTGGTGTCAGAAGCAAAGAAGCAAGCCGAGATAGTGATTTTTCTGTCTTAAAATTTTGCTCAAGACAGATTTAAACGCTAGTCATTTTTGTGGCAATCGGTATTACTGAATGCCTTAGTATATCAATGTATCATCGCCTTTCATCACCGGCATTACTGGAGATGAAAGTATAAAAATTCTGCCATTCCTGACAAGAATCGTTAAACAATTTTTCCAACTATTTTCCGCCTATTTTTTTCGTCACAACTACCATAATTAATCGGTATTCCCGAATAAGTGGTACGCTATAAGTAACGAAAGATAACAAGTGTTAGTGAAGATGTCTACTTTGAATATAAATGATAAAATGGCAGACTTGCCCCTGGTGCAAGTGGGTGTAAGGATCGAGTGTAAGGAAAGTCACTTTTTCTGAAAGTGATTTTGAAGATGACGCCCATTCCCTGATCCGTCCTATCAACAGCGAACCATCGAACACAAGTGATATTCAGCAGGAATTGAGCTCACTGAAAGGAGGAATGAAGGCGATGTCTGATAAATTTTCTCAGAAATTTGACAAAATAATTTCTATTTTATCTGAGAAACCCAGGGACAAGGACCCGAAAGACTGATCAGAAAGGAGTTTGAATGTTACGGGATCACATTACAAAGGTCCATTACCTCCGAAAATGTCATACTTCGACGGCAAAATTGATTGGAGGAGCTTCCATACTCAGTTTGACTTCATCGGCGACAAATATGGCTGGTCGTTAGAGGAGCGCCGAGATAGATTTGTTGAATCCCTACGTGACAAGGCTTTAAAGTTTTACTGCACATGTCCTCCTTCAGTACAACATGATTATGGAAAGTTGATGGAAAAGTTTGGACAACGATTTGGTCGTAACGAGCTACCTCACACAATCAGGCGACAGCTACAGGATGTACGTCAAAACGTGGATGAATCAATTGATGCATTTGCTGAAAGGGTACAGGATCTGGCATATGAAGGCTATGCTAATGCCACTCCCGAAATGATAGAGACAGTTTCTATTGATGCATTCTTCAAAGGCCTACAAGACAAACGTGCAGCCTACTCAGCAATGGAACGAAATCCTATGACACTTGACACCGCGATACAATGGGTGAACAGTTCAATGCTGAACTACAGGATGCTGGTTGGTCAGAGGAAAGCAGATGTGGATGATATGGTACCACTAGCACTGAGAAGTCTCGAGAAATTTGCAAGTTGTGAGATGTACCGGTACAACCAAGAGTTAGATGTGAGTTCAGTTGCAGACATCCCTGATCGAGAAGACAGCTTGGCCAATTGGTTGGAAAGTGTGCCCAGAGAGACTCTGAAATCCAGACAGCATGATGATCATGACCTGAAGACTGTGTGGGATATGCTGAAGGGTGAGAAAATAGACGTCAATCTTGCCAGTCCAGCAATTAAACACTGGAGCTTATGCTTGCCCCAATTGCAGGATTTAGGTGGAATCATATTCTACAAATGGGTTGAAGAAGGTGGCTCTCGTCAATTGCTGGTAGTCCCACGAAACATGGTCCCCGAAATATTGAATCACTGCCATAGCACTAGGTCCGGAGGGCATTTAGGTATTCAAAAGACAGTGGCACGAGTGAAGCAACACTTCATATGGTACAAAGTATCTCAGGACTGTGAAGACTTTGTTAAAGCCTGCAAGATGTGTAACCTGAAAAAAAAGGCAAACAGGAAGTCCAAAGCCAATCTCGGCCAGTACCATGTGGGGTACCCTCTGGAGAGGATCCACATCGAGATATTGGGACCACTAACTGAAACCACTCTAGGCAACAAGTATGTGCTGATGATTGTAGACCAATTCTCAAAATGGTTCGAGTGTTTTCCTATTCCCAATCAGATCGCAGAAACTATCTCCAGGACTTTGGTCGACAACTTCATATCTCGTTTCGGATGTCCGTTCCAAATTCATAGTGACCAGGGCCGGAATTTTTTATGGCAATCTATTTAAGCAATTGTGTGAACTTCTTGAAATTGCCAAGACAAGGACCACTCCCTACCACCCATGTTCAAACGGACATGTTGAGAGGTACAATAGGGTGCTACTGCAGGCCATCCGATGCTCACTTGAAGGGAAACAGAATGAGTGGGACATACATATACCCCAACAAGCAGGAGCGATTAGAGCAACAGTCAACAGACAGACTGGGTATACTCACTATACTGCAAATTACTGGGTGCTCGGCAGGGAAGTTTTGCAACCAGTCAACATCCTACATGGCACATCTGTTATGACCTCAGAGAAGGAGACCCCAGCCCAATGCATCATGGACTTGAGGGATTCTATGGCGAAAGCACACTATCTGGCACGAGAGTCACTGAAAGAATCACAGAGGAGGCAAAAACGCGACTATGATGTCAACCGAAACAACAGTTAACTCTGGGTTGGTGATATTGTGTATCTGTTGAACTCAGCCACAAAAGTGGGTCAGAGCTCCAAACTACAGCCCCCCTGGAAAGGTCCGTATTTGATTACGAAGATGTTGTCTCCAGTGCTGGTCAGAATAAAGGATAGGAAGTCCGAAAGGGTTGTTCACAATGATCGACTGAAGATATGCAGTGATTGGGTGGTGCCCATTTGGCTGAAGAGACTACGCCACAAGTATGTGTTTGAGCAGGATGCAGAGACACCAAAATTTACGAAGCCCGAGGTACCTTGTCATCATGATGATTCACCCACTTCCCCAAATGGTTCAGATAATGTACCATCAATCAGTGGACATCACCCTGTTGATACCCCGGTATTACCAGAGTTTCCTTCCGTCAGTGTACCTAGGCCAGATCCTATACAACTTGATTATGATGAGGTGGACGAAACACCGGTATCCCCGGAGTTTACACTTGGCAGTGGTATACAGACAACCAAGGCTATTGCGCACTCAGATGAGTTGGGTACCATATATACAGAAGAATCAGACACAAGGACAGCTGTTGAAGATGGTGATCATACCGATATTATCCCCGAGCCGGTATCCCCGGATCTGGGCCCAATACAACAATCCGATAGTCAGTGCAATGCCGCCGGGATCACGGATGATGATCGATTAGCTATCCCTACACCGGTATCTCCGGAGCTGGGTTGTGTGCCACAGTCTAGTAATGTCACCAGAAAGAGGTCCATCAAACGACCTCAACATCTGGATGCCTATGAATTGTATTAGACTTAGTTAGATGGTGATGCGATTTGTAAATAAATGTATATTAATCATAAATGTTTGTCTTTTTCATATCAGTAGACATGGACGAAGCTCTTTTCATCCCTAACTATGATGATACTTCTGATAAAGTGGATCGGGACGAAGCCCTGTTCTCCCCGGTTTATGATGATATATCATATGATGATAAAGAAAATGAACCAACCTATGAAGAAGTTCCTACTTCATCCTCCAAGGGAGTGCGGTGTCCGGTTTGCCTAAAAAAATATGTACACTTGAAGCGACATGTGGTATCGGTTCACCTTCCCTGGTTCTTTGCTCCTCAAACTGCCTGCTGGATATGTAACAAACAATACGTCCAGCTGAATCTGCTCCAGCAGCATGTATTAAGAGTGCATCCAACAACATACCCTGCTTGGGACACATTTAATGACGACCATATAATGCCATGGAGTGGAAGGATGTTAGGCTGGTTCCTCAAACTTATGGTTTCTAAGGATCCAATCGTAAATGTCCGGAAACAGGAATCTATCGACGCTGAATTGAGTCTCATTCTTGTAAGAATAGCTACAGAAGAGTTTGCAGCAATGTTCGGTTTAGACAAAATTCCTGCATCCATGTTCCATTGGCGCACGGCAGTGTCCATGCTATCGGACCTTTCTGTGGAAGGAAAAGCATTGGCAAAGGTAGGAGAAGGGTCTCTTCTCAACATCACTGATTTCGTTCCAGCACATCCTCTGGTGGACGGCCACTTCCATTTGGACATGTTGATGGTGAGGCATGGGGTTACACAGCTAGGCAGCCTTCAACACTCTAGTGACAATGACCTTCGTCTAGCCGTTGCAAACTTTTGCTGGCCCCGTCATTGGGACAAAGCAGGTCGAAATCGGGAGGAGAATGTTGTATCCACTATTGGCCTGCACCCACGAGTTGTCGGATTCGAAAATGGGAGGAAAATGGATAGATTTCTTTGTGATTTGGAAGAGAGAATTGGCAATGGTGCATTCGTGGCGATCGGTGAGTGTGGCTTGGACTACAGTGGTGAACCGGGTCCAAAGGAAATTGCGTCACAGAAGCATATCTTCGAGAGGCAACTGAGAATGGCTGAATTCCGGAACCTATCAGTTGTGATTCATTGCAGAGGAGCTGTTTTTGGTTTGGGATGATTGTGAGAACATAATGAAATCCAATCTTTACAGGAATCATGAAATACACTTTTATTCCATTACTGGATCTGTTGAGATGTATACTAGGCTCTCAAGTCATTTTCGCCATATTTTCTTTGGACTCTCACCGCTGATCACCAGAAGGAGTGATGCCCTGGTCTCACTAGTGAGAACAATGGATGTCAATCACATGATCACAGAAACTGATTCACCATATCTGAAGCCACAGGGGACCGACGAATACAGCACCCCGTTTTCTGTGAGACATGTAGTCAACGAGGTAGCCAACATTAAGAATCTTCCTGCATCTATAGTATGTGCCATATCTCTTAAAAACGTACATGCTCTTTTCCGGCAGGAGTAAAGTCGTCAGAGGGATCTATGTTTTTAACTTGCACTGGTGGAGGACTTATGTTTTTAGATGAACTGTTTTTGCACCTGACACTTTCATGTGTACCTGAACATGAAATAGCTGATAACCGACATAGCAGATTCACATGGATCAACTCAACACAGGAGTGACATTTTGTACCCGGTATCTCTGGGTTGCAAAATGTCGATAGACATCAGAATAATGACAGGATGATCCCCTGAATCGAGTATCTATGGCCTAGCTAGGATCAGTTCCATCCTCAGATTCTGGCGAGATTTGTGACCACATGTTTTTCTGTTTGGTGGGTTTTCGTGTGCACATGTCCCGATGTCGCTGGGACATTGGTGAATCATCGTACGTGTGTCCCGGTATCTCTGGGATGATTTGCTAGTTTCTGGGAGATGCTTCCAAACAAAAACAATAAAACGGAGGGAAGTGTTGTGAAATGGACCACATAAATAATGCTCTGGATGTGTAACTGATGTTTATTGCTGCAAAACTGGAAGTGAGGCGTTTTCTGGCACTTGGGATTCAAACTTAGCTGATAGATACGTTCTCATCAATTTAAGCTGTCCAAGTCATCACAAACTAGGTCATTATACGTTATATAGTTATAATAACCATATACTTACCTTCACGAAGTGTTATAGACACTTCAGAGGTAAGAAGTAACCTATCTTTATTCGATAGCTTCTGTTGGTTAACGAATTTAATATTCATTGTTGGCCTTAAACAATGCCAACGGGAGTCCGTTTAGCGTGGATAAATGGGACGTGGTGGACACTTCTTCGTTAAGATAGCCAGTGTATTCCGTTATGCAGTTATTGTATTCCTGGATGTATGTAGCTGGTTACAGCGAATGGTTGTAGTTCCTGCATAACTGTTGGTGACCTTTGGTGTACCGAAAATCGGCCATGGACGGTTGTGATTCGTGTTGTGGTCGGTGCAGAGATTGGTGTATTTGGTTAATAACTTAGCAGTATAGCTAACAGTGGTGCAGTGTATTAATCTGCGTGGTGGTTTATCCGACAGTTGTAATTCGGGTTGTGGTTGCAGGTGCTGAGATTGGTGCATATGGTTGATCAGTTAGCAGTATAGCTGACAGTGGTGCAGTGTAATAATCTGCGTGGTGGTTATAGCAGTGGTCGGATGACCCCGGTTTCTTGGAAACTCCGCTATTAGCGAGCCATGTTAAGAGTAAACCCAGAATAAAATCATTAACTGGACCGGTTTCCTCAAGCGAAAAAAGCTGGTTTTGTACCGATTTCCAGCGACAAAGATGTTCACTTGCTTCGGTTCACAATAAGATAATAAATGGGATTTCCCGACAAGTCAATCACATTTGCGCAACGTGTCTGATCAGAGATAAAGTTAGACTCGAGCATCCAGAAAGCTCAGGCGCATGTCCATATTTTGGAAATAATGGACATAGGGGGAATAACACATATTTTGGATATAATGGAAACAGGGGGAACAACTCATGACTCATTATCAACACTTATTTAGATCAGAAACCCAAAAGATTGTCCAAACATGATATAATAAGAGCGCACAATTCTATCAGAGCTTCTGGACTTCCAAATTTCAAAGGATGTCGAATTTCCATATATTCACATCTGAACATAACATATTTCAGATCGATCTTATCAAAATTTAATTACGATGATCAGCAGCTTTGTGATTTGCTCGAGTACGGATTTCCTATTGGTTACATTGGTGAGCACGAGGAAAACACAACGGTTCGAAACCACACGGGGGCAACGCAGTCGAGAGGTTTCAGAGTACATAGACAATGAAGTTTACTTAAATAGAATATTGAGGCCTTTTGAATACTGTCCATTTGAATCCATGTTCTTATCAAGTGAAAAGAAAAATTCGTCTGAGAGACGCATCATTTTAGATCTAAGTCTTCCAAATGACACTTCAGTAAATTCGCACATTAATAATAATAAATATTTAGATGAAGTCCAAAAATTAGCATATCCGTCAGTAGATAGCCTAGTTTCATTAGTAAAGTTGCACGGAATGCATTGTTTGTTATTTAAACGAGATCTTCGAAAAGCTTACCATCTTTTCTTCATAGATCCGGGGGACATTGATTTGTTAGGGTATAAATGGAACGGTTTCATTTATTTTGATCTTGTTCTAAGCATGGTACTTTGTTCGGCTGCACATATTTGTCAGAGGGCGACCAATTCAGTCAGTTACATCGTGAAAAAACTTGGTTTCGACACTATTAATTACTTGGATGATATAGCAGGGGTAATGGGGCCTAATTTGGCACAAGCAGGCTTTGACTGTTTAAAATGGGTTCCAAATAATGTGGTCTAGAAGAATCTGAGGGAAAAGCTTGCCCTCCTAACACTCAAATGATTTTTCTGGGAATTTTATTCAACACTGACAATTTGACGTTGTCTATATAACTAAAGATAGATTGTCAGAAATTTCAAATGTCTTAAAAGACTGGATGAAAAAGCGTACGGCTACCCGCAGAGAGTTGGAATCGCTCCTTGGGAAATTGCATTTTCTAGCTTCCTGTATTAAACCGGGCCGCATTTTCATATCGCGGTTATTGTGTTGGCTACGAACACTACCCCTGGATCGAGGGGTATCTCACCAATTACCTATATACATTAAGAAAGACATCAAGTGGTGGTTAAAATTTATGAACAATTATAACGGGGTTTCCATGATGGATGTTGAGGAATGGTCGTCGCCTGACAACATTTTGTCATGCGATTCTACTCTTACTTCTTGTGGAGGATTATGTATGAATGAATACATGCACGAGGTCTTTCCCGAAAGCATACTTTCGCTGTCATTACATATTCACTGTCTAGAGCTTTTGACTATTTGCGTTTGTTTAAAAATTTGGGGAAGTAAGTTTCAACACAAAAAACTGTTAGTCTATTGTGACAACTTGGTGTCCGTGACAGTCTTGAATTCTGGAAAGTCTCGTGATGAATTTCTCCAGGAATGTCTGAGAGAAATTTTATTTATTGCTGCAACTAATGAATTCCAAATAAGAGCTGTTCACATAAATGGGCGAAACAACAGAGCTTCTGATATGTTGTCTCGATGGTCAGTGCAGTCGTCGGAAGAGTTCTTCCGTATGTATAATCCTAGAATAATGAATCGTATTCGTGTTACGAATACACAATTTTCATTTTCACATTCATGGTAGAAGAATTTAGTATTGATTGATTTCAGATGATCTGGAATTTTTAAAGAAAGATGTATTAAAATCTACCAGGGCAGCATTCGCCGATGGCACATTGATAAATCTCAAGATACAGTTCGAATCATATCTTCTCTTTTGTGAGTTTTTCAAGTTTCAAGCTCTTCCAGCCTCCGTAGAAGTACTGTCACTTTATGTTCAGTTTCTCAGCCGTTCTTTTCGGGCTATTGAAACTGTTCGTAATTATATAGCTGGTGTTAAAACATTACATTTGCTATCCAATTATACCTTTCCCTCGGACATATATCACATGAATCTTGTATATCGGGGTATTCATAGACTAAATCCGCGAGAACCGCACAGAGCTTCTCCAATCACATGTGATATTTTGAGGAATATTTATTATACCATGGATACGGGAAAAGCCGAGCACGCCACATATTGGTGTCTTTCATTCTTATGTTTTTCACCTTTGGACGCAAATCAAATTTCATGCCGATCAGTGTAAGCAAATTCGATAATTCTCGCAAGAACATGTTATAGCATGCAATCGGGCTATTCGTAGAGAGTGCGCATGACAGGGTGTGCAATTTGTATGCACATATAGAGCCTTCATGGATTTCGTGAAGGCGTTCCATTCAGAAGATTATGTGCAAATTGGGATGGGGGGTTACATTTGAATGATGAGGGTACAAGAGTTTTGAAGAATTTTTTCATCCAAGTTCCTTTCAGAGTAGACTGTCCTTATGATTGACAGCTCTCCGGGAAAAAATTGTGTGGGCCATAATTATGCCCTTTCTTGTGGGATAACAGTACACTGACTTGGATTGGAGGCCTTGTGGCTTGGCGGATATATGTGAGTAGATATCTATATCATTATACATGTATGTGATATTGTACAACATCTATTGTTTGAATGTACCGTATATGCACTTATATTCCATTGATGTAAAATCAGCAGCCACGTAGAAATTTTATGATTTGAATGCTTTGAGTAGAATTACGGCCAAAATAAATATTTAAAAAACATATTGGCATGTTATAGTTTATATAGACCCTGAGAATTCATTTGGAAATTTTGAACATTCAATATAAAAATGACTAATGAATATTGGGCTGATATTGGAGCCGGTATCGAGCGACCTTAATTGTTGTATCGGTGTCGAGATTTGACACGCCTTTGCATGCCTGGCTAAGCTGATTGCTGTTCACATCAGAAATAATTCGTGCGCGAAGCCTTGTTGATTGGTGAACCATCCAATGTTAATATTCATTTTCGGAACAGCGCGACCACTGAACAGATTCAATTTATTTCCCATCCCACCCGCCCTTATAATAATATATACATTAAATTCTGTTATATTTTAGTTATGTGTAATGGCATTTTTACCCTAGGCAGAATCGGTGGTACGCACTTATAATGGTGGCAGATGATTAGTGAGTACTGAGTATACTGTAGCGGATATATGTGAGTAGATATCTATATCATTATACATGTATGTGATATTGTACAACATCTTTTGTTTGAATGTATATGCACTTATACTATGTATAAATATTCCATTGATGTAAAATCAGCAGCCACGTAGAAATTTTATGATTTGAATGCTTTGAGTAGAATTACGGCCAAAATAAATATTTAAAAAACATATTGGCATTTTATAGTTTATATAGACCCTGAGAATTCATTAATTCTTATTGAAGTTGGCTAGCCTATTTTATTCTTATTAGAACATTTCATTGTCTGTATCATAAGTTTATTGCCATACAAGCTGTATTCAACATTTCAGCAATTGTGTGTTATCTGTCTCCACTGCCAGAATGTATAAAGTGTAGCACTAACAACACACATGAAACAATTGTACTAACTTTCTGATATGTTGTTTGTATCTGTGCACACTCCACAGTACTACGTACAGTACAGTATGAGACTATGAGTATCCAACAGCCATCCATATGGATATTTTAGTAAAAGTAATCAACGAGAGGCCGATCACGATCGGCAGATGTTTAACCCATACCTTGGCGATAGTGATCAGCTATTTTCAGTTCTGACACGAAAATCCATAAGCCATAACTCTGTTTAAAATATAAAAAAATGGATCAAACCCAAATTCGAAATCTATCTGTATTTTGGGCTGAGAAATTAACATACAAAATTTAAATACATCTCAATAAAATGAGATATATCAGATGAAAGGTATTTCTGCTAAGTATAAGGAATGTTGAGAATTAAGGGTTCATTTTAACCACAAAAATCCATACAAGTGAAAGGGATATAATAGGAGAATGATTACATGAAAAATATACAAAAGCATAACATTGATGACAAGGGTTAACAATTTTAACTCAATAAAATTAGGTACAGGTATGTCACTGGAACACTGCATTGATATCCTAAACCAGAGAGCTGTATGGAAATACAATAAATAACAGTTACTGCTGAGAAGATTTTACACCTTGTGTAAAGGTGTCCAATTACACCTTCCACTGTGACAATATGATGGCTAAAAATAACTATAATTTCCAATAATACAAGTTAATCTATTCTCTCTCTCAGTGCTAACTGATATCACAGGGGTTAGCTGCTATGGTTCTACATGATAAGCATAAAAATATCGAATCTGTTCAATCCTTAGTTAAAAAGGGCCATAACTCTGGTATAAAAAACAGGATCTAACCCATATTCAAACTTGATCTGTATTTTGAGTTGAGAAACTCCCATACCAAATTTGGTTCCTATCAGACGATAACTGGTTGAGCTATCGAAGCATGGATGAATTCTATATCAAAGGGCCATAACTCCATTAAAAATAATCTGATCAAACCCATATTCGAACTCGAATTGTATTTTAGATAGAGAAACTCACATACCAAATTTGGTTCCGATCAGATAATTTTTTTTTTAGTTATGGCAGCATGCATGAATTCTAAGTCGAAAAAGGGCCATAACTCCATTGAAAAATATCGGATCAAACCCATATTCGAACTCGATCTGTATTTTGGTCCGAGAAACTTGCATACCAAATTTGATTCTAATCAAATAAAAAAAATTTGAGTTATGGTAGCATGCATGAATTCTAAGTCGAAAAAGGGCCATAACTCCGTGAAAAAAACTCGGATCGAACCCAAATTCGAACTCGATCTGTATTTTGGGCTGAGAAACCCATATACAAAATTTGGTTTCGATCGGATAAACAATGTTTGAGTTATCGCATTACTCGTAAAGTGTCTACGGACAGACAGACGGACAGACGGACAGACAGACAGACGGACCAACGACGAGTGGTCAATCCGGGCAACGACACTATGTTTACCATACTATGGTATGGGTAAACATAAAAAGTAATCAAAATGTAATCATGATTACAGGTACATTTGAAAGTAATCGATTACGATTACTTGTAATAAAAAAAATGTCATGAATACTGATTACAGAGGATTACTCCAAATTTTGTAATTGATTACTTTGATTACGATTACTGATAACGATTACCCCAACCCTGCTGGTTTGATCAAGGGGGATTCATCAGGTGGGGACGTAAATGGCTGTCCTGTGTACATTTATGTGTTCACAATAAAGAACCCTGATTGTTGATGGCAAAATTTCCTGTCAAAATTATTGCCTTCAGCACACTATTCAGCATGTAAGTTGATAGTCCAAGTCTTCTCGTACTAAAACCGGCTAAGATATTGGGATGGAGGTGCCGGTCTTTAGTCCAAGACCGCTTGTATACCAATCCTATGACACGACTTACGCCCACGATCTGTGGCGGGAATTTGTGGTGTATTTTACTTGATTTACCTAGCAAATCAATACATGATGCTATATACATCGGAAAGGCTTACATCTTATGGTCATAATGGTGTATAATAATCTAACTTTAATGTTAAATTACACATAGAATATTCCGGTTGATTGACACAAACATCGATTTGTTTCTCTGTTTGTTTACGTTTTAACCGAAAGCCGAAGTGGTCCGAATAAGTTCGGCATAATCCGCTGTTTGTTCTGGGAATTCTACTTTCTGTTTCTATATATAGCGCAGGTTTTCCGAACAAAAATGGCGAAAACCGATCGCCCGAAAGTCCAGTTTTCTATGTGCTTTCAGAACAATTCCCGCACTAAAAACTTAATGACATAATGGAGGATCAGAACGGTAGTTTTGTTGACAATTTTCGCAAGCAACTTGTCAAAATTGGAGCAAATTAGAACTCTTGTGTCTGACTTGCCAAGTTGCCATGCGTGTGATGTGCATTTTGACATCTGTGTTGATAAAATAATCGGAGAACCGAATCACACAGTTTCGAAATATAGTTCTTCCGTTTTAGTGGGACTTTTCAAACTTAAGGTTCATTTATTTAGTGTATTACATTTATATCTCCAATGTTTAATTAATCTATTTATTATTTTATTTATTGACACACATAATTACGATTACAATGGAGAATTCATCGTAATTTGCGTTGTTGTCCAAAATCTACGGAATATTTTCAACGGAAAATGCCGAACGCGAGGTCAACCGAGTTCGCATACTTTTAAAAAATTGTAAACATTGAGGTAAATGTCTCTTTTCGCATTAAATTACCGTTTTAAATTCACAACTGATGTGGGTTTCAGATAAAATAGCATGTCTTCTGCGGAAAATATCCGTTTATTGTCGCAATTGTGATATTTTATTTCATATAATTGTGGTTTTATTTGAGCGGGTCACTAACGCTTAAGTCGTGTCATAAGAATGCATGGGCCTGGAACTCGGACTAAAGACCGGCACCTCCATCCCAATATCTTAGCCGGTTTTAGTACGAGAAGACTTGGACTAGTAAGTTGATAGAAATTTCAGGTGATGGTCTAATAGAGTTTTCTCTCTTCGGTGATGATGGTGGTGGAATAATATGTGGTGGTGATGTTGAAAAGGGCATTTCAGATATCGATATGGTGTGGAGGTGGATACATAAATACATGGAGACGTGGTTGTCCTAAACGGCGGATCGACACTCAAGTAAGAAGAAGTAAGATGGATGCTGATGTTTTATGTCATGACATGTAAATCCTACCGCATAGTGGTGCTCTCTATTTTTGGAAATTTTGGGCAAATTGCATTGTGCTTCGGGGAAGGTTACTGTGCAAACTTACTGTATTTTCTACATTTCTGCCCGTTTATACCTATAATTCAAGTTATTTGAAATGTGTTATGCTGCGTACATGCAATGAATATTCTGAGCTAATAATGTGCCCAACTTCTCCAGATACCAAATTCATTTGTTACAGAGTGGCTATTTTAGCTTTGGCATGGAACGGCATGCTATTATAAATGAGAAAAAAATTATCTTTATACAAGGCCACCATTCGTTACTGCGTGTTGAAATTTCAATATTTTTTCTAAGTCTAAAAGACTAAATTGAATCGCGATATGCATATGATATCATATCGTCAGCACAAATTGTGATACCAATCATATTTTAGCCGAAGTGTGAATGCAATATCCAGTTCAAGGAATGAATCATGAGTAGAGCCTGGTTGAATTACTACTGTGTGGCGAGTCACACTTGTCTTCGAGCTATTGAGGCCATGTATGCATGGTGTTATGAACGGTTTGTATTGTGAATGGGTTAAATTATCCGCTCGTAAACCCTCACAGTAGACAATTTTATACCAGGTTCTATTCATTATTCAGAAATAGCTCGCAATGGAAATTTGCATGGTACATATTTGGTTAAGATTTGTTGGTCAAAGGTGGTAGCCGGAGATTTGGTTTAAATAACCATCAGTGGCAGTGATTTAGTTTGTTTTGGCCATCAGTCTGTCTGGATCACTTTATGTTTTACTTTTACAAGCACATTTCAGAGTTAATAAATGGCTGATATATAGGGTACTGACTCATTGTTCTTCTGACAAATCTTCCAAAATTAGGACTTAGCCCACCAGATGTGCCCAGGTACAATGAATCTAAACACTGGACTTAAATAACTACATGTAATAGTTGTATTAAATTCTATTTCTAAGTCATCAAAATGAACCCCGCGTTATGTAAACGAACAGTATGTAAAGAGTATGAGATAAGCAAAACACTCATTGCCGGAGATACCCCAAGCATTAAGTGAACTTTAGTTAGAAAATCCGCCAAATTGTTTATAACGTATCAGTATAGTGCTAGCTAACCCTCATCTTTCAAGATTTCCGTGTTGAATGGGTCACCGTGAATAAGTCTCCTAAACACATTTCCTCAGTGTTGAGTGTTGTGCTGTATAAAAACAAACGCTCGACCCACACAATGTGTATTTTGGGGATAATATGGCATTCATACTATCATAATATTAGTATATTCTTTACAACATATAATGATTTAGTAACTGTTATATCTGAATTATAACCTATATATAACATAACGAAGGCCATCCATGTCTTTAACCAGCAAGGTCCAAATGACACACATGCGTTCAGTAACAGGGCGTGGCACACACATTTAATTGTTATATACCGGTACCGGTACATGTCCATGAAATATAAATACACAGCACCAATGATACTAGATTTAAACCGGCATATGCATTATTAATGCAACTTGAGAATATACTTCAAGGTATCCACCTGTGCGGGTACAATTATTATTCACCTAATCTAATTGTATATCTGCATATCATGGCCTTGGAAGGAGTAAGTTTTCGAATAATGTAGTACGTTATTATCATATTATTGTTTTGTTATGAAATTTTCGATCCATAGTCCTTAAGATAATTTGACATGAATTAAATTTGGTATCTATATTCGGAGAGGCTATTCTGCCATATACGTACATACATATATATGTCTCACGTATGTGATTCCCAAACATGGCGCTATCATCTTCGCATGATTATTATCGGGGATAGGCCTACTTTTATCTAGCCCTATATATACTATGCTACATGATCAGATGTTTATTGGGGTGGGGGTATAGGCATACATGTATATACCAGGACGGTATATAACATCTCAACTAAATGAAGGCATGGTCCCTATTTTGAATAAATACATATTTTGTCAGAATACAATAACCATATTTTACCAACAACATTTGCCTATATATCGAACCTATAGATAGGCCTACCACATAATAGACACAGCTAGTCGGGTATAGCAACCGTATGCTAGAAGCTATTCTATCGTAAAGACAGAATACACCATACATGTGTGTTGATAACAGAAATACAATTCTATGATGTCGTGGAGTTCGATGTCCATTGTGCAAGAATAAACACCACAAGTAGTGCGATACCATGTGATTTGATCAATGTGTTTCGAGCGTACCTGTAGGGCATACCGGTACGCTGCGAATGTATTGTCTTAAAAAACTAGCGCCAACATCATGTCATATAGACATTAATTAGCAACATCTATTAACCAACGATGAAATTGCATCAATGTGACGTGGTGACTAGTGGGTACTATCTTTGTATATAATATGTATATGAATGTAATCAAATTGAAATAAAATCTAAAACAGCAAATTGAATTAAGGCGTCGGCGTAATATGTAGAACTAGAATCTAATCTAATCTAATCTTGGTATCCGAATCTGAAACAATGTGCATCGCATGACCTTTTATGGCATTTCAGCAAATCAGTACCAGATTTCCATATACTAGTATTATTGACTTCTATAAGTGTCCTGTTGTAACTATAGTCTATAATGTATTATTTGATTTGGTACTAAAAACCAAACTCTGTGAGAAATGGCAGAATCGCTGGGACAATTCAAACAAGTGCACCGCTAGGCGGAGGTAACGCCCCCGACTGTACAATCAGAGAAACTTTCTGGTTAAGCGCTATAAAAATGCCACATGTTGTTCTATATTAGCTTCAAATTTGGTCTGGTGCCACAAAAATAGAAGGAAAACTGAATTTTCTAAAAAAAAAACTGATTTTTTTAAGTCGAAAAAGGGTCATAACTCTCAAAAAAATTATCCGATTGAACCGAAATTTTACCTTGACCTGTATTGCGATATTGGTAATACACAAAAAAACGGGTTTTGCAAATAAACAATCCAAAATCAAGTTATCATCTGGAAACCAAAAAAAGTAGCAGAAAACTGAATTTTCTAAGTCAAAAAAGGGGCGTAACTCTGGAAAAAATGGGCGGACGAAACCACGGCTATGGGGAAATCTTGTCCCCCCCAGCTGGTCTATTAGCATACCAAAGATCAACTGAATTGAATTAGCGAAACCAAAGTTATGAGTTGAAACGTTCGCATGCCACAGAAAACTGAATTTTCTAAGTCCAAAAAGGGGCGTAACTCTGGAAAAAATGGGCGGACGAAACCGCAGTTATGGGGAAATCTTGTCCCCCCGGCTGGTCTATTAGCATACCAAAGATCAACTGAATTGAGTTAGCGAAACCAAAGTTATGAGTTGAAACGTTCGTACGGACGGAAGGACGGACGGAAGGACGGAAGGACGGACGGAAGGACGGACGGACGGAAGGACGGACGGACGGAAGGACGGACGGACGGAGGGCTCCACTATATACCCCCAAATCTCCATCGGAGATCGGGGGCATAATAAAGCACATCACACTTCGTGACCTGTATCCCACAATAAGCATGAAAGGATGTGGATAAAAATGCAGCTTTCAACAAATAAGATGAATCAAACATTATTCGTTTAATTACTGGAACGTAATAACCTAGTAGCAAATAAAATTTATGACATTCCACATACCGGTACCATTCCAAAATATGTGTTATGTGATCAAGAATCAACAAATCACTTTCTATTGAAATGTGAAGCTTATACAGTTCAACGAACATTATTATTTCAAACTGTAGAAGATATCCTAACAACAGAATGTGAAAACTCTTATGTGGAAACAAAATGTTGTCCTACGCCTGTTACCTCCATCGATATGAAACTACTTATAGGAGATATTGGTCATATGGACAAAACAGCAGATATACAAATACAACAAGCAGTGTGCACCTACATGTATATTTCGTCCATGGGTCACCACTTCTAATTTCCTACAGCAACTGCACAAACTTTCGTCTTATTTCATCCAATGTTTCAGACATAATAAACTCCAGTGGGCAGTGGCGAAATTCATATCACATAAAGACTGCCATCAACCCACAGACGTTATTCACAAGCAAATATTCTCACAAGGAGTAAACTACATGTGGTCTTCAGTCAACTTCAAGTGACTACTAGGTATAAAGCACCAATTATTAAAACATCTGAAGGAAAATGAACTTAATTCTATTTTATTAATTGGGTCAAATGTACTTTCCTCAATTAGTCTAAATTAAAGGTTCCAAAGTTACTTGTGCTCTAGCACAAGCTTTCCAAGCTTTAATGATCAGAGCACAGGTTTCTTTGAATCTTAATAAAACTTTCTGGAATTTATTATAATCACTATTGGATTTCACTTTAATAAGTGAAATTAACGTGTACACACAGAACATTTTTAAGAGTTTTTTTAATTTATCTGAAAGATATTTTTCCGCGTGCTTTTCCTCCACTCATGTGGCTTGGAGCCCCAAGGGGACCGCAATGAAATTAAGTTTAAATTAACTTGAATTGCATGGAAGTCGGTAGCTGAGAGGTAGCATACTGGTCTCTCGTGCTAGCAGACCAGGGATCGCACCTGGTCAGGGTATTCTGACTCGGTCAGATTACCAAGTTTGTTGAAAAGTCTCATTTGAGATCACTGAATAAAGATCCGAATGCAAAATGCAGACTTCCCCCATTACAACATTTGTCCAGGTATGTTGTCGTTTGTGCAGTACGCTGTCCGATCAGGCATGGACATTAATGGCTGAGATGCCTCATTGTGTGCATGTTAAAGAATGCTACTGGAGTCACCACATAGAGTTACTCGGCCATGGTAGCACCTGGACCAGTGCGTCTCTAACCGAAAGGTTCCTGCACTGCAATATCTACAGATATCATCCATCAGCCTCTGACTTTAAAATCCGAAACCGGTTTCCGCCACTTAAATTCCCATTATTCATGACAACCATGAATACCACTCATTTACAGTAATGCTCTAATTAATCGACATCTTAACCACAGCAGAATTATGGGTAACTTTTCAGGATTTTGTCGGAAATATGGCTTGTTGCCATTCATTGGAAAGCTCTCGCCGAGAGCTTTCCGATGAATGGCAGTAAGCCATATTTCTGACTAAATCCTGAAAAGTTACCCATAATTCTGCTGTGGTTAATTAAGAAGTCGATTAATTAGAGTGTTACTGTACATATGGCCATCATCAAGGATTTCTTGCCCTTGAGGATGGATTCATGTAAATGTACAAAAATATAATTTTACAGCCATTTTCTCATTCTGTCTTCTGTGATATTTATGTAATTGATAATGATATGCAACTGTATCATAGTAACGTAGTTTGTATTCATCTTATACATGTACCCGGTATGGTATATGTTATGTTTACAAGTCATTGAATAAATTCTATCTATCTATGTTTACTGCGGGAGACCCCCTTATCGGGTATTATATCCAGGGCATGTCTGTGCAGAATGGAGATAGCGTGTGTTCAGAAAGGAGATGATAGTGAGATAGGAGAATCAGGTTTAGGATTTATGTTACAGAAAAGAGATAAAAACAGTTAAAAAAACAATATTAAAAGAATGATCATTTGAGCCAGTTATTCGATATGCTGGTACACACCCTTTCTGAATATGTCAGGCTAAGTAACGTCGTCCTCGGTTAGTCCTTGGATGGATGACTGGCTTGAGATTTTGGGTGCTGCCAACTTTCGGTGCGACTCCCGCACTTCTCTCTCCCTCGTTCTGTTACATAATGCCTAAATTAAAATATGCAGCCTGCGCATGGTCACCTTATACACAGCCACAAATATTGTTGAAATTGAAAAAGTACAGAACAGGGCTGTAAGATGGATAAAAATTCAAAACTCAAGATATGCAAGTGTTTTGGCTATGACTTTTGATCTAAATTTGAAATTACTGGAGGCTAGAAGAACTACAGTATTGCCCTAATTAATCGACTCCATAACCACAGCATGATTATGGGTAACTTTTCTGGATTTAGTCGGAAATATGGCTTGTTGCCATTCATCGGAAAGCTCTTCCCGAGAGCTTTCTGATGAATGGCAACAAGCCATATTTCCGACTAAATCCTAAAGAGTTACCCATAATTCTGCTGTGATTATGGAGTCGTTTAATTAAGGCATTACTGTATATCATGGCTGACGTGTCTCTTTCAAAAAACATCCAAAACCATGGGGCAATTCAAATTCCAACTTATCTTGAAAAGTCCGCAAGTAAAACTTGATACCACCATCAGGAAACATTCCGCCGCATTCATACCGTGGGCCTGTGATTCATGCATGCCCAAATTACTTCAGATATTCCTTCTTCCCTGCCTCTGCAATTCTCTGAAATAATCTAAACTCTGACCTGGGCACACTCTCAGAATAACTTTCGTGATCACACAAAGCTTCGACCGGCTATGACCAAGAGATCTAGACCTCTTGAGCAGAGAAGTCGTCGGCCTTCTATATTTACAACGCCACGACCGCTACACTTACCACAGCTTGAGCTATTTTGCGAATAACTTCATTTTTGTTTTTATATTTCTTTTCAGGAACCCATGAGTTTGATTTGCACTTGATGCTATTTTAATTATATTCTCATTGAATGACATGTTTCTGGTTAGGTCAACCCCGAGATAGCGGGCTGTACTGGTAATATGTTGCAAGATAATATGCCCATGCAAGATGTATTGGTAGTAAACTGGGTGTTTCTTAATTGGCATTTTCCCGCATTGAACAACATGTCCCATTTTCTTTCCCATTCCTCCAATTTAATTAGATCGGTTTGTAAAGTGTTGTGATATAATCGCGTTTTTTTAAAACAGATACTGGAAACTGAAAACAATTTGTCTCTATTCGATAGAAACACATCATTGGCAACAAGTTAACGTCGGGAATAATTTACAAATTTGGGTTTATATCGGTAAGTAGTAAGACCATTATCTCGTCTATTGCAAAACTAAAACCGTTCCATACTACCGGTATATAGGATATTATCCTTTTCTAACTCGGTATGTTGAGTAAATATATATGTTATTCCCGATGACACTCAAGTCGCTTGATAAATGGAAATGTGGTTTACTGACAAGACAAATTTGATAATGAGGGTCAGCCTTTCAGCGAAGTTCAAACACACGTAGTACATAATCTTTGGAATTCGGTCAAGCATGGGCACCATGTATTTTTTGGCGGGTTTGAAGCTCTAATTCAATTAATTTGTTTTAACCCGGAATCGTAGTGAATGATTTCTTCTCGATGACAAGAGGGTAGCATATTGGCCTATTTTTAAGCGCTCTGGGCCCTCTGGGATAAAGCGCTAAATAAAGACTATTTATTATTATTATTATTGTTTAATAACTATCATGATTGACGGTGCATACGTGGATCATTGTGTTGAAGGAAGAGGCGTGGCATAACTGACAATCGATCTATCACCTGATCAGTCATTGATTCATTTTGGTGCATTCTTGTAATTAATATTACGCAGGGAAGTTGAATGGTTTGTGTAATATTGTGAGCGAAAGGGGGGCATATTATGGGTTCCCTTCCCTGCATGTATTTTCGTCAGTCGTTCTGAACGTTGCTTAATATGATTGAATATTGAAAAAAACAGGACACAGGAATTAATATTGAACGATGATTCTGTACGGCATGAACTGTGTTCTCAATTCTCAATCAACACACAAAATGTGGACCGTACTTACTTGATTCAAGCCCAATGCTCCCTTAGCCTCCTTCCAGATTCCCTGTTTTCTATTCTGTGTGTTTTGATTGCACACGTGGATGTTACGCTGGGATTTTAAAACTTAATTAACTCGAGTTCAATTACAAGTATTTCTTTGTACACGTTTATGATGGGCTGGCACCCACTGATTGACGACGATATTACGATTATTTTAGACGATATTACTGACGGGTATTGTCCATTAATCGGGAAACCGTCCAGCACTACTTCAGTTCAACGCGTACACCTAACACACAATATCGCGCTGCGAATTTAATTAACATACAAAAATACCTTGCGCTGATCATCTACTCACAAAAGTCTTGATATATTTAAAGGAATATTTGCTTAATATGTTAATCATTAAAATTTGGAAGAGAAAATAGTTTTTAGTTGACTTTTCATTCCGTAAATCTTGCCATGTCAGCTTTGCCATGCCATCTTTGATCTTATCCCAAGATTAAATGAAACAAACATTTTGATTGGCTCCTCAAAACAGTCTCTCACTATTTGTTTATATTTAAGTAGGATATCAATTGAATTGCGCTTGAGCACAATTGATTACGTTTAAGCGCAAATAATTACACTTAAGCGCAATCAATTACACTTAAGCGCAATTTCGTGGTGATACATGTATGTAACAAAACACCCCTGGTAATAAATAGGTTTATCCATAACTTAACCTTAACTCCTATTGACATATCACCTCTTTGTTTTCATTGGTTTGGATGGGTAGGGTCAGGTAGCCTGATTTTTTTATCAAAATGGCTGACTTGCAATAGTATTACCTTCTGTTTTGGTTGGAGTGACCCATGATAGCATTATATTATCTTCTGTATATATTAGTTGGGACTACTCGCGATAACATTTTTGGGACAGGGATGTTGATAATATGAAAATAGGGTTTATTCCCTGATTTAAGTCAATAAGTAAACCATATGAGGTTACTTATAAGCAAGCCCTCATGACACCATGCAGTGACACCACATGCATGCTATATGGTATATGACCGAATGGCCCAAATCTGTGCAAATAAACGGTAGCGGTATCGAGACGGTCATGGCGTGGAGTTACGGTATTGGGCGATAATGATACCGTGGTCTTTTAGCGGGCACCGCATTAATTTTGTTGAATACCGCGGTGATTTTCATGGAACTCTTTTAGGGGAGGTATTTACTCACACATACTTGTTCGCGTTAACAAGCGGTATCAGTACCGCGGTATTGGAGGATACCGCGGTATAGTACCGCCATATTAACGGGGTGACACCACGTTATTGGTGGTCAATTATTTTAAGTATAGCGGTAGGTGATCGATACACCAGGTCATATATTGCCAATAATTAGATAGTAGTTACAATGACGCTTAAGCGCAATTCATTACATTTTTAAAAGTGTAAATTTAATGCCCTATATATTTGCGCTTATTTTTTTTTAAGCACAATATGTAGTATTTGCGATTAAGCGCAATTGTTTTTGCTTCAGCTAAATTCATTATTAAATTGGAATTTGACCAGCCATAGTACCGAAGGTGTTTCTAGTAAGTGTGAAGCTTCAGTAGCGGTCTATGGCAAGCCAAATTCACATTCGCTTAGGCATAATTGCATGGTTATTAAATGTGAATTTGGCTCCCAATATAGCGGTCTAATTAATGACATTATTCATTAAAATTGCATTGCGATATTTCGCGTTAGGTGTTGAACTGAAGGAACACACTGAAATCACATTTAAAATTTAGCTTCATTTAGCTACGTGAGCTAAAATGAGCTATTTAGCTCATTCGCCACCAGGGTGACCGACTTGATTTAGTCCTTGTGGAGGTTATTAATATACATTAGAAACAACAGGGGCCCCAGGACGGGAACGGGACTACCCGCCCCCGAGACAACCCGCCCCTATGCTATTTTGGGGGCGGGTTGTCCCGATAAATGAGGGCGGGTTGTCCCGAATTTGTTTATAGTGATTATGTTCTTTTATGTTCTTTGATGATATATTATTAAAGATTTATTAAAGACGGCAAAAGGAAGCAGTTCCCTCTAGTCTTCGCATTGATGTCTCGTCGAACGAAACAGGATTACGTTGCCGCGCTGAACGCAGTGAAGTCCAAACTCGACATGCCTGAAGTGACTCACTTCATGCTAGATCTCGACACAGAATTTCGTACATTAAACTTTGTAATAAATAAACATATTATCGATGATTAATTTTTGTGTTCATAAGTTATATTATATTACATGTGTATTTATTGTTGTCCATGTTGTTAAATCAAATAAAAATCTATAAAAAACAACCCAGTTTCGTTAAACAAACATCTCATAATCCCCTCACACCTCCTAATTAGCGGAACGTCGAAATACCAAGCAGTACTAAGCAGAACAAAGCAGAACCAAGCTGAAGAAAACTAAGGCGGAAAATGACACTTAAAGCATGTTTTGTGGTGTATAATGGAGAAATAAACCATAATAATGCAACATGACGTGGTTTTATTTGACTTTTGATGACACAGCGAGCATAAAACTAGAAAACAGTGCGGCGATCGCGAAAAACTTCAGCTTGGTATTTCGTCATTTACAGGTACTGCTTGGTTTATCAGCGATAGGTGATAATTAATTTTCGGGAACATATGGCATGGTGAACGTGTACATTTTATACGAGATGGTGATCGGTGAAAACAAAAGAGCTAGGCGGTGGTCATGAATTATAGAGAAGAGTGCAGTAACACAGATCTATGTTTTGCATATATATAATTTAACAATGTTTACTTACGATTGCAATAAACTATTTAAAAATTATTTGTGTTGTGGTTAGTATTGTACTCTCCGAACCATTTACGCATGAGTACATGCTGTATTTTAACTCAACAACCGATTTACTACTTCTAAGAAGTCCGGGGCGTGCTGAGATGTTCGCACTTGTCCAGTATGATCGATCCATCTAAACTACCATACTGTACGAATGGACTTGTAATAATAACGGGGAAGGGGGGGCGCTAATATTTGAGTGAGAATGCAGACGAAAATGGCCAACAAAACACGTTTTTTCTCGCGAATAAAGCCTGCCAAATTCCATCTGGCATATATTAATTATCACCTATCAGCGGATAAACTAATCCATGAGACAGAAGTTTGTGTTCGCGTTATACAAAACATCTAACAAAAACTCAGTATTGAACCAAACTCCACCAAACTTCGTATAGTAATAGTTTGAACGTGAATACATATACCAGATAAAGGATGAGGGGAGTTTAAACAAGTCGATACTACTGGACGTGATAGAAATTATTAGTCTTTTCGCGAACCAAACAATTCAATTATCACCTATCGCTGATAAACCAAGCAGTACCTGTAAACGACGAAATACCAAGCTGAAGTTTTTCGCGCTCGCCCCACTGTTTTCTAGTTTTACGCTCGCTGTGTCATCAAAAGTCAAATAAAACCATGTCATGTTGCATTATTATGGTTTATTTCTTCATTATACACCACAAAACATGCTTTAAGTGTCATTTTCCGCCTTGGTTTTATTCTGCTTGGTTCTGCTTGGTACTGCTTGGTACTGCTTGGTATTTCGACGCACCCCTAATTAGCCACTGATTACCGCTAATTGATTTTTGGGGGCGGGTTGTCCGGGGGCGGGTTGTCTCAGAGTGAAAGGGGGCGGGTTGTCTCGGGGGCGGGTAGTCACGGACCCAGCACAGTCTTAGCGAGCCTAGCTGGGACACCCTGAGGTGACAGGGACTAGTGACTCACTGAGCAAGATATTTCCCTTATCTATAATCTGATACAGAAAAACAACAGTATTTGATAAAATAGTAAGAAAGTCGACAAATTCTTGAATGTTCATTGTTTGTCTTTATGAAATTATGTCGATTACTAATAACGATACGGTTATCTCATAGTCTACTTACTGATCTCAGGCACTCGTCTAACAAATTGCGATCTTATGAAAGAATTATCTTTCCGACGTTCCCAGAACGACAACTTCCTAGTTTCGATTGGAAATTCCAATTCTAAATTTACTCTTATCCGTCCATTTCTTTCGTCCATTAAGATCACTCACACAAGAACACGTGACAAAATTCACCAATTAAATAAAGCTTCTAAATATACCAGAAAAGGAATATACAGTTTCGGTTTCGAGACGGAAATTGGGTGTTTGACGTATCGTACTTCGGTTATTTCGTACTAAATGTGAGTGTGACGACCGAGTGGTTAGCGTGTTCGACTACTCGCCATAGGTTTCGCTTGGACCCCGGATCGATTAACCTGGTTTGATCACGACGTCCCATCGGGTGGGGACGTTAACAACTGTCCCGTGTACAACCATGTGTGCACGTTAAAGAAACCCTACTGTGGGCAACGATCCACAGGTTTAGTCCAGGATATATTGGTCGATCCTCTGCACCCCACCCCCCCCCCCCCAGGACTCAACTTCACCCCACTAATTTTCTTTCTTAATGTCTCCACTAATTTTTGTCACTTGTTAACAAGAAAAAAAAGTGGCCGCAGAGACTCCAGACAAGATGGCGTCCATCATGGCGGCCATTTTTTGTATATGCACCAGGTCTCTTTGATCGCCATTATAGTAAAGATGATAGCACATGCGGTCTTGTTTTCCGCTCGATTCGTTATACTAATATACAACCCTTACAAATTAGCCAAAAATCCGACACCAGAATCCAATATGGCGGCCAAGATGGCCGCCGAAATGTAAAAATATGCTAATTTTCTGACATGTTACCACCTTTAGTTTGTCTCTGTGGGAAAATGTTGGCATCTTTGCGTCATGTTATACATTTATCGTATAGAGGAGTCATTGGCGAACACATGGGGAACATAATATACATTCATTGCGGGATATTTTTGTCCGATATAACGTTTTCACAAATGCCGGTATAATAGGTCAAAGCCGAATCTACGTTAATAACGCGATGTAATGTTTCGAATCAATGACTGTTATTGCTATTATAACAACACCCATGCATATATATGTGCAGGAGATACTCGAGCTAGGATTCCTCTTATAACTGAGTTGAGGAATATTTACCCAAATCCAAGATGGCGGCCAAAATGGCCACCAGAAATAGAAAAATCGCCGAAAATCGCTGATTTTAACATCAGTGAGCATTATTGTCATGCCAACTCTACATTATATGGTTAATCAATTCACATACTCATCTAATGCACTGACGTACCCGGACAACTTCTGTATATGGTTTCGAATGTTGAAAGCCCGACATTTGACGGATGCATTTCTGACCATAATGCATAATATATAGGGTATACCCAAACTCCTTGAACATGATCATAAGAACAATCTTGTTGGCGTCCAGCAATCGTCTCACTGTCTCACAGATCCAAGCAGATGATAATAATACACACGGTGCTAGTTTGTGGGTATGTGTCATGATAGTGGAAATGAAATTGGACCATGACTGCACCGCCCCTTATTTTGTTATGTTTTAGATTCAGACAGGATCTCATGTGTGACCCATGTGTGGCTTTGCTTTCCTTCTATGCTAAGATTGTATGTTCCCATCCGTTTCGAAGCCGTTCTTAAACAACTGGACCAGGCGTGTGTCATTGGCTACTGCTGTATAAGCCCCACCAAGACTGGGTGTAGTCTTAAAGGCGATACCTTTGATAGTTGGTTGATATGTCATACTCACGCTGGGTGGTATGGTTCAAGAAAGTACAAATGCCATCAACAAAAGGGTGAAATGTTCAACGCGAACAACATCCAGAGGAATGTTACGTTGACGAGCTCTTGCATTCAGTTCAACAAACGTTGTTACACCAAGTGATTTCTTGGTAACATCACCATTGCGACCATTTTCCTGCATGAGACATTAACTACTATATTCTAAACTTATATATATAAAGCAATATGATAATAAAGGTCGCGTTCCCCAACGTCCACAGCCATTAATGCCATCGAGACTGTAAATTGTTCTTTAAATACATAGTGAAATAAATGCACCACAGTTCCTGACATTTTCTTGAATACCGCCCACATACTAACCCTGAGAGATGATAACAAAAAACGCATACATTCATGCTACAAAGACATTATCCTTTAGTCCATCCGACTGTTTTGAGGGAAGCTAGCATAGTATTATCCAGACAAAAATGTACGTAGTTGAATCAGAAAGGCTTCGAAACGGATGTGGAAATACAATCTTACCACACCAAATAAAACCGACACGCATGACATTCTATATCTTAAACATGCACCAGGTGTAGGGGTGGTGTATACCGTGGCCCATTTCATTCCCACTATCATGGCACATGTCCACAAACTAGCACCGCGAGCATTGTTCTTCTCTGCTGGGAAATATTTGACGAGACAATTGCGGGGCGTCACACAGTTTGCTTCGGATCATGGTCAAGAAGTGTGGGTAGTCTGTACACTATGGTCTTCTCCTTAGCAGATAGACATCTGTCCAAGGGAATGAGACAACTAGCAACATTCGAAACACTGTCGAAGTTGTCCACATATGCCAATGCGTTCGCTGAGTTTGTGAGTTGACGATCCATCTATTGAGAAGTGACTAGCTAACTGGTTCGCCATGTGTACATGTCGTTATCCCCATGGGTATGAGACACATACATAGAGATGACCTTCTGTAAGTTTGTATACTCATCGGTCGTATGCCTTCCTAGTTAAAGATGACGCACAAATATCATATTTAGCAAATATTTAAAATCGTAAGCTAGACACCGGAAAATGAATTGTTTGAAACGTTATGATTAGAGGGACCCTACTCCCAGGAAGTGGTGAATACTTTGTCGGTGTGAGCGACCTAGATTTAGCAGACAAAGAAATGGAAGCTGGTCTAGATAATTATGGACGTGACGTGGCAAATCAGAATCTGTTATCAGGTAATTGATATAACTATTCGGCGCGCCTACGCTTACGGCCATTATCAGCGCTAAGTGGAGAATGGATTTCGAAATGCCACATCGCGATATTAATTGTGGTTTTTCATCTTTCCAGAAGGATACGAGCTATGTTATGCGAATTGATACCTTTAGCTGCAGCCACATATTCTTCACATAATCACATATTACTGTGCCATACTCTATAGAGGGAATCTCATTCCTCCTATAGCCAATGACATATATAATTGGTATGTGGCAGCATGTCTTGTGGCCATAGTGTAGTCTATTATTGATATTATTTCATGCATGTGCGTATGCAGGTATGTGTCATTCTCCACTCGTGCCATACCTCATGGGGGAAATTTATGTTCTGCCATGGGGTATGGCATATAATTGGCGCATGGCTGTATGCCACATATTAACAAGTTTATGTGTATTCCGAATGGATCGTTCAAGAATAGATATGGTCATATATACAGCAATTGTTTGGTTCTCTCTTCGGCAATTCATTAGCAATTGATTTTATTTTCAACTTAAAAGATGGATGTAACTCTATTTGGAGAGTCGTGCAATAGGTGATGTTTACCCCAGATAACTAATAATTGTTTAAACTGACTTGAAGGGCCAATGGGCTTACTAACAAATTACGCATTCTTCACCCGAGCAATGCCGGGTACGTACCCCAGCTAGTTAAATATATACCCAAAATGGCTGCAATTTGGTCAGTGAAAATTGAAACATGGGTATATTAACCCCTAGAGTGTCATGATATACATGCTGTTGATCTCAGATGACTTGAAGGGGCAAATAAGAGCAATAAAGAGTGTTCCTTATCAGCTTAGAATGTGTAGGAAATTTGGGTCACCTGACTAGGGGATTGTCATGGAATATATAGGCACCTTTGACCTCAGATGACTTAAAGGGTGACTAATAACTTATATGACCAATAAAGGGCATTTATTATTAGCCCAGACGATATGTAGGGAAATTGCTACACCAAAGTAAAATAATGAAGAAATGTCATGGAATAAGTGCTGTTGTCCTCAAATGACTAAGAGACACTAATAATTATTAATAAAGAGTGTTTATTGTCCCCCGTTACGTAAAATTTATTTTCGGGGGACTATTGTAATCGGCTCCGGAGTTATAATTCCAGTAATGATCATCTGATTTGATTGAAACTTGGTATGTAGGTGTCTCAACCAAGCAGACAGGTGCTCTGCAATTCTGGGTTTGATCCGAAATTCTTTTATGGAGTTATTTCCCTATTTTCAAAGTTAGAAAATTTCTCACTTTTTTCGGTTTCCGGATGATATCTCAAGTTTGAATTCTTTAATTGCAAATACGGTTTTTATGTGGATCAGTCATATCAAGATACAGGTTGAGTTCGAATTTGAGTTTGATCTGTTGATTTTTCCTCAAGTTAAAAAAAAATTCAATTTTACATCTTTTTTCTTTGGTTTCCGGATGATAACTCAAGTTTGGACTGTTCAATTGAAAATTGCGTTTTTTTGTGAGTCACTGATATCAAAATACAGGTCAAGTTCGAATTTGAATTTGATCCGATGATTTTTCTGAGAGTTATGGGCTTTTTGACTTGGGGAAAGTTCAATTTTCCTTCTTTTTTCTTTGTTTTCCGGATGAAAACTCAAGTTTGGATTGTTTAATTGGAAATTATGTTTTTTTTGTGGGTCGTTCATATCAAAATACAGGTCAAGTTCGAATTTTAGTTTGATCCAATGATTTTTCGCAGAATTGTGAGCCTTTCGACTTCGAAAATTAGTTTTTTCTCATTTTCTGTATGAGGGTACCTTCATGGTGTAATCAACTCCTCCTACAGTTTTGATCGTAGATATTTGAAACTTCAGAGTGTTGTTACCCACATATTGGAGATGTGCAACATATAGATGACGGAAAAATTATTTCTTTACGGAATTATAAACCCTTTTGACTTAGAACATTTCAACATTTTTTTTAATTTCTTTAACAAAGCCGCGTTGACTTGCCACGTTTTCGGGGGACACTGTGGCCGACCTTTTATTATATTATCAACTTAAAAGATTGATGTAACTTCATCCGGAGTCATGCAATAGGTGCTGTTCACCCCAGATGACTCATTATTGAGAATCCATTTTAGTATAGAACAAGACAGTCAATGACTGTGGAGACGCTCACCTACTGTAAAGACTGAGAAGAAAGGGACTTTGAAGACTAACACAGTCAGTACTTGTCAAAATAAGTTAAGACAAGTAGTTCTAAACATGGACATATACATGTAGCTCGGGATTTGCTGATGAGCCGGGCTCTTCACCTTGAAATTTCAAAGTGCACACTACTGTCAAATCTCCAACCCCCATTTAAACAAGATAATCTTAACCATTCCATAGTCCTAAGTTCACAAAATTAATTTTGCACACCCCTCTTATGTTGAAATTTTATAACTGGAATGGGTGCTTCAAGCTCTCAAACTTTTGGGAATTTCCAGCCTGACATCTCCCATAAAGTCAAAATTTGTGCCCCATTACAACAGATTAACATGAAGTCGGCAAATATGGACTGTTGGTTTAAAAACATACTAGTTGGAAATTAAAATCAAATTATGAGAACTATTCATATAGTGAGTCTAAGTGTGGTTTAAGGATGTCTTATTTTTGGTGTGAAAATCTAATCTACAACTAATGTTGTATCAGAAATGAAATTTTCAAGAGGAATCTATATATTATTATAACAGTAGCATACAACATAGATACAGGTAGTGTGGGTGGGGGAGCTATAACTTTTACCTCTGCCCCTAGTTGAACAAACATGAATCCCCATGTATGAGATCTATTCATCTAGTAATTTTAAACAGTGGCTTTTAAGAGTTGAAGTTAATTGATTTTCCAAAAAATGACCCCATTTGAACAGATCTGATCATGCTGCCCAAGGACCCTGCATACCAAATATAAGCTAAATAGACTTGAAGGTTCTTGAGAAGTAATAGTTGTTAGAATTACTATGGAGGGAGAAAGTTACGGCCCTGGCATCCCTCCCATTTGAACGTGAGTCGCCTACAGGTAAGGATTTCTATGGATTGTTGACGGATTGGATGGACAGACCAATGGATGGAAGGACTCTCTGACAGACCGACAGTTTAAATCCAACAACAGCAATATACATGTACCTCGATTGTTTGTTCATAATTAGGTATAATGAGTTCACATAGATAAGTGGTTGTTAAGAAAATATTGGAACAGCCAAGCCTGAATTCAGTGTGTCTGAAGTCCCCAAAGAGTGAAACTAGTGATGCTATTCTGATAGGTGGGATAGCATCACCAAATTCACAATCTGGGAACCTAATTTTACTTAATCCCCAACTGCTATGGGAGACCTAGGGACAGATAGAAATTCTCCAGCTGAAGTTGGCGATGTATGCACACCCATTGGGCACCTCAATTATGCATTTTATCTTCTGCAAATTAGGGGATATAGAATCTGAACAGAAGGAAAAAAAGCAGCTAAAAATGTTAATTTGAGACTCTAGATACTTCCCAGAAGATGAGGCCTAAGCAGAATGAGGTCCTCAGAGGGTGTATTTGGTGATGCTAGCCTGCTGTGTGGAGCAACATAATTAAATTAACCCTCTGGGAGACTCATTCTACCAATGCCAGACACTCTTAATTCAAGCTTGGAGAAAATGAAATTAATCTGATTTTAATGACCACTGAGTGATAATGTAAACAACAAGGGTGCTTCATTGATAACACCATTAATCTCATTTAAATAATGAATGACATGAATTACACTCTCTGGGGATAGAGAGCACTATGGCATAGCAGTTGTTATCTTGTTTTATAAACATGTGTCCATCAGAGCACATGGGTGGCTTGCTGTAGTGAGAATACAAGGATATTAAAGTAATTTACTGAACATTTCTGTACATCTGTCTGTTCCTGCTTTCTCCCAAACCCCTGATTTCAACCAAATATAGTGGAGTGACTAGAGGTACCTCCCCTTCCCTCCCAAAGATGTAATGTCATAGGTTCTTCAAAATTTTAATGAGTTTTTTTTTATTTAATTTAAAATAAAATATTTTATCTAATAAATTTTTTTTATTTATTAAAAATAAAATATATATATATATAATTTTTTTGGGTTAAATTGAGCAATAAGTTAAATCGAAAAAAAAAAAAAAAAATTCAGATTTATGTCCATAGCCCCACCCACATTTGACCCAGTGACCTCATTTGAACAAATCTGAACCACAGTCACCCAAGGTACCCTCATACCAAATATGAACCCAATCGGCCCGACAACTTCAGAAAAGAAGTCGTTTTAAGAATTACTATGTGGAAAAATAGTTATGGTCCTGACATCAAAACTATTTGACTCGGTGACCTCATTTGAACAAATCTGAATGAGAGTCACCTAGGGAACATCCACACCAAATATGAACCAATTTGGTATGATGGTTTCAGAGGAGAAGATGTTTTAAAAAAAAGTTGACGGACGGACAGACGGATGGACAGACGGACGCCCGGACGGACGGACGATGGACGAGGAGTGATGACTATAGCTCCACCGGAGACTTCGTCTCAGGTGAGCTAAAAACCTATACCTCTAAATCTCGCAATTCAGTGATCAGGGGATCCAATACAGTAATGCCCTAAGTAATCGACTCCATAACATAGCAAAAATATGGGTAACTTTTCAGGATTTAGTAGGAAATATGGAAATATGGCTTGTTGCCATTCATGGGAAAGCTCTCGCAGCTATCCGATGAATGGCAACAAGCCATATTTCAGACAAAATCCTGAAAAGTTACCCATATTTCTGCTGTGGTTATGGAGTTGATTACTTAGGGCATTACTGTACTTTCAGCTTTGAACCAATGCGCAGACTAACATGAGGCCCCCACCCCCCTTTTCATACGCTGTATTCCATGCCCTGTTATGAGGTACGCCGTATTCCGGCCCTCTGTTAGGAGGTATTCGGTATTCCAAAAATACTGGTATCCATATGTTGACCTTCCAAAAAATGATCATAATCATAATATCAATGCGATTTTCGTCACAATAAATGATAAATTCATGTTTTGACATACAGATCGTCGATCATTTTAGACGTGGACACTGCAGGATGACCGGCATTCTTACGCACGGCAATAGAAAAATTATCCATATGGCTGTTAACTGGTATTCCGTATTCCACCCTCTGTGTTAAGTGGTATTCCATATTCCAGGGGGGTGGGGGCCTCTAATGCAGCTCAACTCTAGGTAAATTTAACAATGTTCCGCACCACAATGTGACAGGGATACGGCCAATCAACGTCCCCTTACCACAATGTGACAGGGATACGGCCAATCAACGTCCCGGTGCCACAATGTGACAGGGATACGGCCAATCAATGTCCCGGTACCACAATGTGACAGGGATACGGCCAATCAATGTCCCGGTACCACAATGTGACAGGGATACGGCCAATCAATGTCCCGGTACCACAATGTGACAGGGATACGGCCAATCAATGTCCCGGTACCACAATGTGACAGGGATACGGCCAATCAATGTCCCGGTACCACAATGTGACAGGGATACGGCCAATCAATGTCCCGGTACCACAATGTGACAGGGATACGGCCAATCAATGTCCCGGTACCACAATGTGACAGGGATACGGCCAATCAATGTCCCGGTACCACAATGTGACAGGGATACGGCCAATCAATGTCCCGGTACCACAATGTGACAGGGATACGGCCAATCAATGTCCCGGTACCACAATGTGACAGGGATACGGCCAATCAATGTCCCGGTACCACAATGTGACAGGGATACGGCCAATCAATGTCCCGGTACCACAATGTGACAGGGATACGGCCAATCAATGTCCCGGTACCACAATGTGACAGGGATACGGCCAATCAATGTCCCGGTACCACAATGTGACAGGGATACGGCCAATCAATGTCCCGGTACCACAATGTGACAGGGATACGGCCAATCAATGTCCCGGTACCACAATGTGACAGGGATACAGCCAATCAATGTCCCGGTACCACAATGTGACAGGGATACGGCCAATCAATGTCCCGGTACCACAATGTGACGGGGATACGGCCAATCAATGTCCCGGTACCACAATGTGACAGGGATACGGCCAATCAATGTCCCGGTACCACAATGTGACAGGGATATGGCCAAGCAAAAGTCACGGTAGCTTGTATAGATAGAGTAACAAAACACATGATGTTAAAAATAGTCTATTCATTGAAGTTTGACATCTCCATTATTATATATAACAAGGTAAATATTAGTCCAAGTTTCCTCGAACATAAACTAGCTGGTGCTATTGCTGGAGCAAGATGCTACAAAAATCACTGCTTCATTCACTAGCTGGTTTATGTTGGACTCAGAGGAAACTTGGACCAGGTAAATATCACATTTATCATGTTGCTTTAACCCTTTCATGATGGGAGCTGCGTTGGTGCAGCATTGAAGATCCTGTGCCAGTGTATTCTCTTATATATCTGAGCCTCCCATAGGGAGCCTCACACATATCAGGGAATGCACTGGCTTATAAGGTCAAGGTAAATATTGTTAGGCCAATAATTGGGCATTTATTAACCTGTTCATGATGGGAGCTGCACTGGTGCAGCATTAAAGATCTTGTTACAGAGCATTCTTTTATATATCTGAGCCTCTCATAGGAAGCCTTACATATATAAGAGAATGCACTGGCTTACAAGGTCAAGGTATTGGCACATAGTTTTCACAAAATTTGAGGATGCTCCAGTCATGTAACTTTAAGTGACAACAAATAAATTTCATTTCACAATGAGTATTACAAATATAGAGGATACCTACAGGTTTTGGTTGAATTAACAGTTGAATTAAAAGTGATACGCCACAATTGTTAGGGTGGCCCTTATATCAATGTATGATGAGCTGGATGTCTGGAATCATAAAATACATCTTTAAAAATGATATGCAAGTTAGTATTCAGGCGCTATGATGGTGGAATATAGCATTCTAGTATCATCGCCAAAAATAAAAAACAAATCGACCTTACCACTCCATAGAAAACATCGTCTGAACTACGCGCAATTGTATGTATATATTTATTTCTTGATTCGGGACGCTACTATCTGCGATAAGCTAACGAAAAAGATTTCGCCATTCAGAGTCACTGTATTTAACTAATATATAAGAATGACGGTGTTTGTTGTCATTTTGAATATAATATTTGTAAAAAAATACTACTTTGAGCAAGATTATTCTCCATTTCTATTTGATCACCCTGCCGGAGTGTTTCACATCACTTTAAAATGATGATTGCAGTAGTACAGAAACTTTGATACTGCATAACAACAGATAAGCACATCGGTAAAATATCACGCTTGCGGGATATGATTGTTGACCCAATCGGAAACCTATTAAATTCATGATCAGTCAAAAGATTATAACCATTGCATATAGTAATGTCCAAAGTAAGTGACCACTGAACCACAGCAGAAATATGGGTAATTTTTCAGGATTTAGTCAGAAATATGGCAGAGAGCTTTCCGATGAATGGCAACAAGCCATATTTCCGACTAAATTCTGAAAAGTTACCCATAATTCTGCTGTGGTTAAGTGGTCACTTACTTTGGGCATTAATGTATCACCTTTAAGGCTTTAGAGTGTCAAGTTTTCATCAACAATTTCAACAGAATCAACATCAAAAACATTAACAACAATTTAATGAAAACAAAAACAAAAGAACATTAGCATGTAGATGTAATATTTTGGCTTAATTTTCAACTCCTTGGTCAATCAATTTCAAGTATCATTATTCACTACACGTGTTTAGTCTCTGGAACAATGGATTGGAGAACAAAGTAAATCAGCCATTCAAAGCATTCCAGAGCCCATAGACATCTAGCAACTCAACAATTTTAGTATTACAATGTATTGGAGATTATCATTTTAGGCTAGTCGCTGAAAAACATATACAGTAATGCTCTAATTAATCGACTACTTAACCACAGCAGAATTATGGGTAACTTTTCAGGATTTAGTCGGAAATATGGCTTGTTGCCATATTTCCGACTAAATCCTGAAAAGTTACCCATAATTATGCTGTGGTTAAGAAGTCGATTAATTAGAGGATTACTGTATGGAAGGGTTAACATCTATGATAGTCAACCTTTCCAAATAAACTGAGAGTGAGGGTATAATCGGGTCAATCGGCATGCAGCAATGGGGGTAATGTAAGGTCAAATACTGTGCAAGATTCGGGGGGTGAAAAAGTGGTGTTCACAGGGTCCTAAAGTTGCGTTCAAACGTTGAATATCGAGCAAGAATTGGGGGTATAATTTGGTTAAACATAACTAACATTTCCATTAAAATTGGCAGGCAAATAGTGACATTGAAACAATCACATGAATTGGTGAGAAATAATTTCTTCAAAAAATAAAACAAAATAGAGACTATATATATTTATATATATATCTTTGTATTATTTGATTTGTGGATGTTTTTAAAGGGATTCACAGCCTTCGAAGTGGGTTCCAGGCCTTGAAATAGTGTCATTTTCAAAATGAGGTCCCCAGAGGGTGAATTTAGTGACGCTATCCCACATAGCAGGCTAGTATCACCGAATTCACCCTCCGGGAACCTCATTCCACTTAAGCCTCATCTGCTATGGGAGACCTAGGATCAGATTGAAGTTCCTCAGTTGAAGTTTGTGATCTTCACCCTTTAGTCACCTCGATTATGATATTTATCTTGTGCAAATTAATGAAAAACATAACTAAAAACTATGTTAATTTGAGACTATAGATACTTCCCAGAAGATTAGACCTGAGCAGAATGAGTTCCCCAGAGGGTGAATTTGGTGATGATAGTCTGCTGTCTTACATTTCCCTTCTGGGAAGTTTCTATATCCCCTAATTTGCAGAAGATAAAATCCATAATCGAAGCGCCCAATGGGTGAACATCACCAACTTCAACTGGGGAACTTCAATCTGATCCTAGGTCTGCCATAGCAGTTGAGGGCCTAAGCTGAATGAGGTCCCCAGAGGGTGAATTTAGTGATGCTAGCCTGCTATGCGGGGTAGCGTCACTAAATTCACCCTCTGGGGACCTCATTCAGCAAATGACACACTATTTCAAGGCTGGGTCGGTTCATATGATACAACATAAAAGTCTGTATTAATACAACTATCATCAACACGTACATGTAACATAGATTGACTTTGTTCTTATAAGTGATATCACTTACTCGCGGTGAATCCGCCATTTGGTCTCCCGGGGTCAAAGTTAACAAGTAGCATCTATTTTTAGCATATGACTCCAGTCTGGGAATTCCCAAAATTTAATGGCAACAGGTCGTTACCGAATCGCAGGTGCGAGAACTTCATAAAACTAATTAAACACTCACCCTGGATACATACAATACGTAGATGGATTGGATGTATCACGTATGTTTTTGAGTTATTTTTTTAACGCAAGAACTGGCTATTTATCAGTAACTTATTGGAAGTTCGTTGACAAAAAAGGGCGTCTGAATGTCTGCATCATCACCAGATCCTAACTCTATAGATGACATGGCCACAAAACAATTCTTAAACATGTAGTTGCACTCAGAATAAATGAAATTAAGCCATAATATGTTGATAAAAAATTCTCGCACTCAGCTGTCGAATGTTTACAAATGGATGCTACTTCTCAACTTTGACATTTTACCGGCTTTTACCGGTGGGTTGGATAAAAAGCTAGGAATCGGACCATATGGAACCATCGGCCATCTTGAAAATCGCGAACCAGCAATAAGGCTTATTGTCATTATTAATAACTCTCCAATAATGACATTTCACAAATCAAAACCATTGTATGTAAACATTACTGTTACAGTGGAATTACCAATAAAAGTCCAATAAGATATCAAAATTTAATAAAAACTTTACGGTAAACATTGAAAAAGGTCAAGCATAGAAAAATATTCTGAAAATCATATTCAGACAAAAATAAATTAACTTACTACAACATGATTAGCGATGTTTGTTGACAAATAACTGTAACAGTTTTGTTTTCATAACAATGGTTTCAACATACGGAATTTCATTACTGGAGCAGTATCAATAATAAATACAAGATTATCTTTTTTTCAATTTTCTTCTTAGTGGTGATGTTTTTACTAGAGGTGCCACGATTATTTATTTTGATAATCGATAATCGGTCGTCAATAATCGACTATAATCGATTAATCGTACATAATAATAATAACATCAGTAGAAGTATTCCGTAATATGGCCTATTGCCATATTGGCTGGATGCTGGTTAACTGCTTTCGCTGCTTGTTTGAGGCTTCGGCTGATGTAATTTTTGTGTTAATAAAGTGCATCATAAACCACCGGTAATGACTAATGAGCACAATGTGTTCAATACAAGCACAGTTCTCGGCGATGTCATGGTTATAATATTTGTGAGTTCATTGGAACGAACGTAGCGATTAATTTAACAGCCAAACATACAAGCAATATAAAAGTAGGAATGCACGACGGACCGACGGTGGTTCCTAAAAAAAAGGAATCTAATGTTACGGAAACTATAAGTTTCAGCGAACTTCCAGAGCATGGATAACAATTACAAAGGTGGGCCCCTGCCCGCAAATTTCAGGACTCATAAAAAAATATGTATTTGGTAATAGTTAATTTCATTTAGCAGTCACCACACTATAAGCGATAGCCTGTACTAGTAACATCTAAGTATACTTATACAAACAAAGTATACTTGCTGCAAATGACACCGCCGAGAATATCGCTGATTAAAATGCCGTAGGTTCCCTGATATCGAGAGAATGTCAATCAACTCCCCTTTGGTCCAATGAGATTCAAGGGCGAGGGCATTCAGTTCACTGACAGTCAGTCCATTTCAAAGACGTAGTGCCGCCTTTCTTGTAGAAATATACAACGATGTCGGCATAAGTTCAAAGCTGCAGTGCCGCCATCATGGCGCCATGCAATTTGAAGAATATACAATGACTCGAAGAGTAACCATGTCATCAAATGAACTGCCGGCTGTTTGCAACATATACTAGTAGTACTCAAGTTGTCGGAATCTCTTATCAGGGTATTCAACAATAACCGGCATTTTCCAACGTCCGAAATAAATAACGCAGATTAATCGACGACGGAAATGGTAATCGATTATCAGCTTTATCAACGATTCATCGATTATACGATTAATCGTGGCACCCCTAGTTTTTACAGACTTTTATATTTTTTGCACCGTTCCCCACTGTGAGTGCCTTGGCAGTCCTCCTCACGAAGAATTCCTCGTAGGAGCAATAAATTACTCCTGCATAACAGGTTACGGGAGCAACTAACAAATGAGTAAATGTTCATCTTATCGGTAAATTGAATAGTTATTACTGTATTATATATTAAACTTTTAATTTACAATGTACATGTTATTGTTTCTACTTTGTGTTGACTTAAATTATTATTCCCTGGGGTCTTATTACAATGAATGCCTAGTCAATAAGGATCCATGGAATTTTATTAATAAATAATTCAATTAAAATAAATCTATGAAAACAATACTAGTACCAGTTGTTGTAATATTTTTGGCATGAAGTTGCTCGAAATACACAGCACTCAGATGGCTTTTTGTGTTTAAGTGCCGCTCCAGAGTCCATTTGGAAATAAAAGACGAACTAGCTGCCATTTCGTCAAACTGTTTTAAGGCAAGGTAAGTTTTTTCCGAACGCGGTCAGAATGCTTGGCGCATGCTTTACAATAAGTTTTCATGACGATTGTTTTGACATTGGCAGGGAAATCGAAAATGTTTCCTGAGGAGGACTGCTTGGGTGCATTTAAGTTAGTAACTAGCACTGAGTCTGAACTTTGTTTGAAGCTATCGTCAGCTACAGACTTTCCACAGTACGACGCTCTTATCCTTCCCACCTGTTGAAACTAACCCAGATGGATGGATGTGGATACACATGACTGAATCTGTAAATAGAGAGAGATAGAGCTGATTTAGATCATGCCAGGACTCAATGATGGTAAGTTGGTTATTTACCCTGTGCCAATGTATTATCTTATACATGCGAGTCGACCATAGGTCGCCTCGCATGTATAAGATAATACATTGGCCTAACAAATTTTATATTATTTTTTATAAATGTTAAAGAATGTAAGAAAAAATGATAAAAATTGATAAAGTATGTAAGAAAAAAGGATAAAAAATTATCAAAAATTGTTAAATAATGATAAAAAATATAAAACAAATTATAAAAATTGTTAAAGAATGTAAGAATAATTTATAACGAGAGGCCGATCACGATCGGCAGATGTTTAACCCATCCCTTGGCGATAGTAAATTGTTAAGATCAGAATCATAATCTTTTAATGTTGAATTATAGAGTATACTGTTATGATCTAAAGTAGTATATGACAAATGTACATAATAACCAGTAATAACACAAATTATTGGAATGTATGAGTCAATATAGAAGGGTTAATATAACATCTAAACTCTAGAGCCTGTCACCACTATCATAGTGTGAGCAGTTCTATTCATGTTGTTGCAAATTGCCATGTGAGATATCAAAATAATATAATTATTTATTTAATGGAAAAGGTTAAAAGACATGGAATGGGTAAAAGGGGTTAAATCACCTATCTCTGCCCTGTTTGATCCAATGTAGTCCCATCATCCAAGGACTTAGAGAGCTCCATTGGTCTAGTTAAATAAATTCACCTGGCTAAGTTGTGGTTAAAAAGATAGCTAAATCAATTTATCCAATAATTCACTGTGTCTCTTATACAGACCTAACATATGAGGGCTATAAATAACTCTCAAAGCAATAAACTATATTGTCTTTTATCTTGCTCACAGAGAAGCAGGTATTCATTAATTGTAAGTTACTTGGGTTATAATCTGGATAATTCTTAGTTTAAAAAGGGCCATATCTCTGGTATAACAAATTGGATCTAACCCATATTCAAACTCGTTCTGTATTTTGAGTTGAGAAACTCACATACCAAATTTGGTTCCTATCAGATGAAAAATGGTTGATTTATCGAAGTACATGTATGTGTGAATCATATGTCAAAGGACCATAACACCATTAAAAAAAATCAGATCAAACCCATATTCGAAATCAATCTGTATATTGGTCTGAGAAACTCATACACCAAATTTGGTTCCAATCAGATAACAAATGTTTGAGTTATGGCAGAATTCATGAATTCTAAGTCGAAAAAGGGCCATAACTCCGTAAAAAAAACTCCGATCAAACCCATATTCGAACTCGATCTGTATTTTGGGTCGAGAAACTCACATACCAAATTTGGTTCCGATCAGATAAAAAATGTTTGAGTTATGGCAGAATTCATTAATTCTAAGTCGAAAAAGGGCCATAACTCCGCAATAAAAAGTCGGATCAAACCCATATTCGAACTCGATCTGTATTTTGGGCCGAGAAACTCACATACCAAATTTGGTTCCGATCAGATAAAAAATGTTTGAGTTATGGCAGAATGCGTGAATTCTAAGTCGAAAAAGGGCCATAACTCTGTCAAAAAAAGTCGGATCAAACCCATATTCGAACTTGATCTGTATTTTGGGCTGAAAACCCCATATACAAAATTTGGTTTTGATCAGGTAAAAAATGTTTGAGTTATCGCATTACACGTAAAGTGTCTACGGACGGACAGACAGACGGACGGACAGACGGACGGACGGACGGACGCACGACGAGTGGTCAATCCGGACAACGACACTATGTTTACCATACATGGTATGGGTAAACATAAAAATGATAAAAAATTGTTAGGCCAATGCATGCTCTTATATATGCGAAGTGACCTCTGGTATATATAAGAGAATGCATTGGCACAGGGTAAATCATGACATGAATCTCTACCCTGGCTAACGGCCGTAGAGATCATATTCCACCAATACAAAACCTTGGAACTTTTTGAAGTATTGACAGGAACTTTATAAAGTCAAAAAAATAACACCAGGAATATATTTCATAGTTATTATCTGTTCCTTAATAATGTACTTCACTGAAGGTGAAGGTCCCAACTCGAAATTGCATGCTTTTCTATGACTTTTATGAGCGGATATCGCAATAAACATTGAATTAATTACCCATGAAAAATTCCATAATTGTAAGAGAGCAAAGCAAAATCGCTCACAAATTCACTTACCGGTAGATCGTGAAATTTCAAGTTGGGACCAGGATGATATATAACTTTTTATTATTTAGTTATTTATTTATTTTTTATTTCTAGATCAGAATACAATTTTTTTTTTTATTACTAGTGGGCTATAAAAAACACCTAGCGGGCCATATTTTTATGAGGCGGCAGGTGTCCCAGAAACAGAAAATTAGTTTTGTTTGGACTAAACACCAGGGTTCGCGCTGCCGCTTGCCAAATTTGCCAATGGCAAAAAAAAATCTCATTTGGCAAAAAAAAATCTCAGTTGGCAAAAATTTTGGCAAGTGGGTTTTCAATTCTGTGATGTGGAATATCTAGTCCGGAAACATCGAAAGTGGGAATATATCGCCGACTGTACAAAGGGAAACCACATCGCGGACAATACAAAGGGAAACCCGGTCGACAACTATTAACCAAGCGATCACAAAGTGAGATGCAATCGTCTCACTGATGGGAGTTCATTAATGCTCGCGTGTCAGGTGGTGTTGTTACAGAAACTATTTTAGATTGCTTAAATAGTGACTGCGATACCAAACGTCAAATCATTCTAAAATGAGTCTCAAACGAAAACGTGCGACGTAACCGTGACGAAAGGTAAAAAACTGACGGACTTCTTTGGACGCAAAACAGTTTTGCCTACGTTACCTTCGTCTGACTGTGTATTGACTGACATACAAAAAGACGACGTACGACGAACGTGTGATTGATTTACATAGACGGACAGACATTAGTAACCAGACTCCGACGACGCCTTCGAAATTGACTAACAGACCGACATTACTGACAAAACGGTCCTTCAAAGACGCGTGGAAATTAAACCGACCGTGGTTGATTTTTGACAATGTGAAGAAAGCTATGTTTTGTAAAGTGTGCACCGACGCAGGTATAAGCAATTTGTTCGTAACAGGCTGTTTTAATCTGAAGAAAGATTACGTCACTCTGCACGAAACAGCAAAAGGTAATTATTTTACATTTAATCCTCTAATCCCACCCATTGTTTGTCTGGTCACTCACGGGGCTACTGCACAATGCGTATTTATGATGACATTGTATTTATGACGGTCAAGGTTTATGAGCACCAAGTATAAGACAATAGGTTAATCAGCCAAATGTGAATCAGGCATATGCCGCATATATTTTATGGCTATTTGTCGTCGTCAGAATCTTCCTCGAAGAAGAAAAAAATTATGAATTTCGCGGTAATCGACGAAACGTATTATGTACGTTCTGCAACAAGAACAATAACTCTATAAATTCGAGGTGGATTAATATTCGAATGGAAAAACTCATTATCTGATACTATTTTAAATGTAATGGTTCAAAAATGATTTAATATAAATATTAGCTGCTCTGATATATATATTGCCTCATGTTAAAATGAAATAATCCAAGATTAATTAACGGCAATTGAGCCACAAAGATTGTAAACGAATTAACACCAGAGAACGTGGCAACTTTTAAAAGTATATCATAGAAAGCAGGACTGCTCGTGGAAATTGTTGGGCTCAATTTATATTTTCTTGGGATCAATTTGAAAACACAATAGTGTGTAATGAGTTCACACCCAAATTTAGTTGGAGTAATGCTAATTAAATCCTAATTAATCAAGCCTACCTCCGGGGACACAGTAACGATGTCAATGTCACGGCTTGCAACAAAATCGCGCAATCGATTGTCTGTTCGTTATCTCAATGCTCTAATGAAAATTTCTATCGAAAGACCATCTGTGTCTGAGTTTGATTTTGCTGCTGCATTTTTGAAGTGGGTTGATGTTAAGTCTCGTAGAATTGTTCATGTTTAATATTAATGTGCATCACCATACTATATGTTTATGTTTACTAGTATTTGACAATTGCTTGTCTAAATGTATTGTGTCTTCTATTAACATTTAATATTGATTTGTTGTCATTTTACCTGTGTCTGTTTACGTTTTATATGAATAAAGATAACAACGCTAATTTTCCTTAATTTTGCAAAAATTGGCAAAAAAAAAATTCATTTGGCAAAAAAAAAATTCATTTGGCAAAAAAAAAATTCATTTGGCAAAAGTTTTGGCAAGAGAAAATTTTTGTCCAGCGCCAACCCTGCTAAACACACGTTAATCCATTACCTTTATGTCCCCGGGATTCCTTGACTAATTGACCTTTGTCGAGGTCCCACACTTGAAGCTTTCCTGAATCTGTGCCACCAAACACAGCAGTCCCTGTACATGCTAAACACCTGGAGGTAAAAAAATTAAATAAAAATCTGTCCCGCCAAACACAACAGTCCTTGTACACACTAAACACCTGGGAGTAAAAAACTAATTTATACAGTATACCAACCAGGGAAAACATTTATCTAGCCCCCTGATTTCTTGATGCACTGTTCATGACGCCCGTTATGCTAAAATACCACAAGTGATAATGCATGTATGGTCCATCGTATAGGACTCGGTGGCATAATAGAGTTGTCATGCCAATGGCTTGTGTCTGTCTCCCATTGTTGGTATTCTAATCCACATTTGTAAATATTTATATATGTTTTGCATTTAATATGTGGTTGGGCCGCAAATGAAACCGACGTGGGCCGCCACATGTGTTGTTTAACCAGCCTACCGTATTCTCGCGGGTATAAGCCCACTTTCGGGCATAAGACCACCCCAGTATTTTCACTAGAAGTAAGTTTTCTGGGGTATAAGACCACCCCCTCCCTAGCCCTAATCATAACCCCTCAAAAACGGCGTAAACTCGGATATGGGCCTTTGCAAACCAAAAATCGGGGGAAAACTGATGAAATAGATGAAAGCCGAGTATTATAATAACACTTGTCCTGTTGTTTTATTGCCCATCATTCCCATAATTCACGCCATAAATTTTGTAAGCAGTGTGGGTATATAAATCCCGCATCTATAGTAGTCTATTGTTTATATCAATGTTCAGACTTAATCCGATTAGGAAACTAATAAACCCGACGCTTTATTCATGACCCGTTGTCCACATAGAGGATGTTACAATAGCGACTAATTGCATGTTTAACAAAAGCCAGTGAGTGTAATTATTTAACACTAACAGTACTGACAAAAGATAGTTATATTTCTGCTAAAAAAGCATGTGTTTTAATAAATAGAGTTATCGCTCCTAAACTGTTTATACTGTAAAACGTGAACAAAATGCAGGTTAAAAATGTTAATGTCAATAACCTTTATTTTGGTTATAACGTTGACGTAGTTTGGAAGACATTGTTGTTCAATGACAAGTTCCCCTTCTGCTTCATTATTATACCCACTGTGTGTTTACATAACCAGGAAGCCAGTTCTCTGTGTTTGGTTACATGAAGGAACATACCGACGTTGTCACTGAACGCGAAAAATATGTTTTTACAGTACTGTAGTTGGACAGACACCTGTGGCTTTGCACGCGCATAGCCGCGCATGGCTTTTGAACTTGAAGCTACATATATATGCCGTTAGCGACTCGGTTCTTTTGTATTTGGTGTCTGTTAATAATTTGTTTCCCCGGGAAGTATAATATAATAAACAAATAAGATTTTAAGATTCACTTTATTTTATTTTATTGAATATTCTCGAACATGCCTACGAAGTATACTTTTCCGTTTTGAATATAAATATTAAATTTCTTGAGTTCGTCAATCTTTTTTTCTGTCTACAAGCTGATATCAAATACTTACCACCGCTGAAATTGAACAAAATTTGGGGTGGGCCTAAACTTTTCCGGGGTATAAGACCACCCATGCCTTTTCAAGCTATTTATTCCCCAGGACCCCTGGTCTTATACCCGCGAGAATACGGTAATTGGCTAATCATAATTTTGTCATTAAATGAACTTGTCAGCATCATATAACACCATGTAAAGACCCCGTTAATCTTGAGATTTTAACGGTAACTCCCAGCTGTAAATCCCAAAACAAATTCTCACGCACCCCTCCCTGACCCTCCCCCAATTGAAATTTCCAACACAATAGGAACGCTTCATTTGAGGCCAGTCTAGATGCTAGGATTAGCGATTTTCTTGTATAGTTTTCAAAATTTTCTCACCCGGGCCGAACAACCATGGACAGCCCGGTGTGTCCTGGTCTCTTGTCCATAGGCGTGTGCATTTGTCTGGAGTTAGACTGCTAGATGTTAGAATTTATGCAATTTTTCAGGTAAAAATATCTGAATGGTCTCATACCGGGAATATATAGAACCATGGTTTGTGAATATATAGGATATTAGGCCAGAGCACTGAGGTGCAAGGGGTTGCAAATGGAATTATGCAAAAACATGTATTTGGTTTTCCGATTTAAGGGGGGGGGGGGGGGGGGGGTGCAAATGGAATTATGCAAAAACATGTATTTGGTCTGATTCAAGGGGGGTGCAGTTGGAATTTCCCAAGGTGCACACCCCCCGAACAGAGATCCTCCCACACTCGGCGCCTCGGCAGATGAGCCGGTATTATATTCATTTCCCGGGCCGGTTTTTGGCCCAGTCCGCCTCTGAACTCACCGTACAGTGTCATCGAGATGTTTAGCGAACAGTTCGGTCCCTGTGTCAATATCAAGAACCTTGAGATATCTGTCATCACCGGTCGATATCACTCGTCTCTGATCTGTGGACGAACGGACATTTCACATCAATATATCATATTTATTATACACTCAACAATGGACTATATATTATAGAAAAATGTCAGTTGGATAGAGTGGATCTCCAACGAGTTATGTTGGGATATAAGATTTTATGAAAAGAGTTGATAAATTTGATTCACAACGAGTCATAGATGAGTTGTGAATCAAATTTATGAAAAGAGTTTCATAAAATCTTATATCCCAACATAACGAGTTGAAGATCTTGTATATCACATGAAAAAAACTAGAGCTTTATGCCTTTTTAACAAATCAAAATCTTTAAAAGAAGCTGAAAAATGCATGTAAAATGCATACATGCACGGCGTTGGCTGAGACGCTTCACAACCGTATACGACAGTATTGCGTGTTTTGGCTTATGACGAAAAATATAGTCCCCCAATTTGACTCTTTTTGTGCTTATTTTCATTAGTGCAACGAATTTGGACAATAATTGAACTTTAATGAACAAAGCAATCATTTTTGCAATGTCTGGAATTGGTGTCAAGCGCTGTTTTTCGAAACAGTATTCATTCGCGCGATATTTTTTGTTGGCGGGATGCCAAGTATCCTGGGAAGTACGCGGCTATTTGTCACTAGTGAGATGTAAGGTAATATGAAATGGCCTTTTTAACGATATAATAGGGGTTTCACGTGATATAATTATAATTGTCACCCATAGCACGTAGGATATACACTTTTTTACTTCCATCCTATCCCATGTGCAAGTAACTGATTCATTTACATTCGCAGCAGGAATATTTCAAAATCCTCATAAATTGGTTGAGATATCCTTACTTATATTATTATATATCATGATAAAACTTGATTTGTGTTGTAATTTGACATACTTATGTGGAAATCAATGAATGATATCTGAGATGAGCAGTCAAGTAATTATAAGATAGAATAGAAAATGCAATTATTATTAGTTACCCGAGTTATAATGTAATTATTATTAGTTACCCGAGTTATAATGTAATTATTATTAGTTACCCGAGTTATAATGTAATACATTGCTATTTTCGAAAATCTATACAGTACTGTGGTGCAAACGGAATAGCCAACAAATCCGTTTTCTCTTTCGATTTTGACAATAATCAATAGAATATTGAAGATATATCCAATACAACTATAAGCAGAGGATGCCATATTAACTAAATTCTTCCTGCAGAGAAACGATAAAGGCAGTAAACAGGGAGGGAGTGGTTATCACCACACATTAGATCCATCACTTCTCGGATTACTATTTCGATTATCATTTTTTCAAAGTGGCAAATTCGAATGGACAAAGTATGGTTGAGATATCTGCTCGGACGAGAACATTTTCATGTAAGCAGAGATAAAGAACTCTAGAATAGAAAACATGAACAAAACGATTGAACACTTAATTGATTGCCATCATAGTAGTGAACATCCATACCAAATTTCATTGAGATCTGACATCCTGTGTTTGAGATATCTGCCCAGACGGACGGATGGAAGGACGGAGGGATAAAGTCCGGACAGACGAAGTGAATCCAGTATACCCCCCATTCTATTCGATAGTGGGGGTATAATCAAATGTGATCTCCTTTTACTATAAAGCATGATTTTCTTGTCTGGTGTAGGCCATGTTTGTATTGTGTCCCCAGAAGAGTCTGATTTTTCTCAGTAGTGAATTTATTGATGAATCATGACAGCCTTCTAGCATATAACATGGTACATCTGATAAATATCTTATTAATGAAACATGACAGCCACTTGCAGTTAACATGGTACATTACCTGAACTTAATATCACAGAAAGCACTTCCCCGAGATGCACTGAAACAGATATACGAGTCTAATTAATATCACAGAAAGTACTTCCCCGAGATGCACTGAAACAGATATACGAGTCTAATTAATATCACAGAAAGCACTTCCCCGAGATGCACTGAAACAGATATACGAGTCTAATTAATATCACAGAAAGCACTTCTCCGAGATGCACTGAAACAGATATACGAGTCTAATTAATATCACAGAAAGTACTTCCCCGAGATGCACTGAAACAGATATACGAGTCTAATTAATATCACAGAAAGTACTTCCCCGAGATGCACTGAAACAGATATACGAGTCTAATTAATATCACAGAAAGCACTTCCCCGAGATGCACTGAAACAGATATACGAGTCTAATTAATATCACAGAAAGTACTTCCCCGAGATGCACTGAAACAGATATACGAGTCTAATTAATATCACAGAAAGTACTTCCCCGAGATGCACTGAAACAGATATACGAGTCTAATTAATATCACAGAAAGTACTTCCCCGAGATGCACTGAAACAGATATACGAGTCTAATTAATATCACAGAAAGTACTTCACCGAGATGCACTGAAACAGATATACGAGTCTAATTAATATCACAGAAAGTACTTCCCCGAGATGCACTGAAACAGATATACGAGTCTAATTAATTCAGGGTAATAAGTGTTATGAATAGAATCCAAATATAGTTTTATTTTAAATTAATCATTTATTCTGGACTAACACTGACAATGTTTATAACTGGAAATTACATAAATTATATGAATAATTATTTCATCCTTAACTATCCGTAAAATCGAACTGATTGCCAGCTTACCATGACTTGTGTCATTAACCATAACATCATCCAAAAGTTGAAGGAATATAACAATAGTATATACCACTGTACCACTCTAAACAATAGTATATACCACTGTACCACTCTAAACAATAGTATATACCACTGTACCACTCTAAACAATAATATATTCCACTGTACCACTCTAAACAATAGTATATACCACTGTACCACTCTAAACAATAGTATATACCACTGTACCACTCTAAACAATAATATATTCCACTGTACCACTCTAAACAATAGTATATACCACTGTACCACTCTAAACAATAGTATATACCACTGTACCACTCTAAACAATAGTATATACCACTGTACCACTCTAAACAATAGTATATACCACTGTACCACTCTAAACAATAGTATATACCACTGTACCACTCTAAACAATAGTATATACCACTGTATCACTCTAAAATTAAAAAATATCTTGTCCGATTTAACACCCCTAAAGTACTATTTCTTTTTCTTCGAGGGTGAAAAATACTTGATTTGATTTGAGGAACCCACCATTTAAAGCTATTAGATTTTTATTTTGAAATCCATTTATTTTCTACACCTCGATTGTTGTCGGCCAAAAGTTCCGCCAGAAATATTTACGGACTTCCGCAGACGGTGTAATGAGAGTTCGGAGTTCGAAATTTAGCAATTATCAGAAATAATTCTAAGAATAAAACATTATCGCCACAAAGAAAATTTAGAGTATCTTTTGGATTTTGCATGAGCACGTACACAGTAATGCCTTAAATAATTGACTCCTTAACCACATCAGAATTATGCGTAATTTATCAGTGAGAGCTTTCCGATGAATGGCAACAAGCCATATTTCCGACTAAATCCTGAAAAATTACCCATAATTATAAATTATAAATTTTGTGCTATGACTTACAAACATGTTGTTTTAAGACGTAGTAGTTATGTGCATCCCACAGATAGACGTATCCCTCGTTAGTGCCTGAGAGCAGAATTTTATCGTCTGATCCCATGTGCATACATGTCAAACCGGAGTCGTGGTCGAGCTGAGTCTAAAATTAAAAGCTCTATTTAAATCCATCGAAATACACAGACACTGATTCTAAATCTCTAAATATTGACAGGATGTTTCAGTTTTCCTTCCAAATTCTACAAACAAGTGTACAATCAAACTAGAGTTGTGATTGCAACAATTGGACTAATGATATCCGTGCTACACAAAAGCTAGCCATATTAAAAGAAGATATCTCATTCGATTATCCAAAGTATGTATAAATAATAAAGTATGTAAAAATAATAAAGTATGTATAAATAATGAAGTATGTATAAATAATGAAGTATGTATAAATCATTTGCAGGGAAATTATAGGTTGAGATACAGTAATGCCCTAAATAATTGACTCCATAACCACAGCAGAATTATGGATAATTTTTCAGGATTTAGTCGGAAATATGGCTTGTTGCCATTCATTGGAAAGCTCTCACTGATAACATCCTGTTTAATTTTAGACTCAGCTCAACCACGACTCCGGTTTGACCTGTATCCACTGAGAGCTTTCCGATGAATGGCAACAAGCCATATTTCCGACTAAATCCTGAAAAATTACCCATAATTCTGCTGTGGTTAAGGAATCGATTATTTGGGACATTACTGTATACACACAATATCTCAACCACGCTTCACAGAAATTGATCAAGAAACGAAGGAGTACAAGCTTGGACACGGACATTCTCTTATATTTGCAAGGCTCCCTATGGGAGACTCAAATATATAAGAGAATGCACTGGCATAGGGTATATAATGCTGCACCAGTGCAGCTCCACTAATGAAAGGGTTAAAATAAAAAATACTATTTTATTTCATTTGGCAACACTGATTTAGGTAGTTGATTTACAAACCTGCCAACAACTTTTTTAACCGAAAATGCCAAAAAAAAAAAAATTGCCCATGGTGTACAGTTATAAGACTTCTCAACAAACCGTTTCTATCGGTTATAATCACGTGGGAAAATGAGAATAATTGAGATATTAATGTGTTCATTTTATTAATTTTTATTTGCAAAAAATGATTTCAGTGAATATATGATATTTACATTTACCAGTGATCATTTGGAATAACGGCCATTAACATCATTCTTGTTATGTGAGATTATTCATTAAACTGAAAATGTTTATTTTTGGCTAATAAAAGTTTACTATATAAAAATAATAAATAAATATTAAACACTTACCAAAAGTTCTGGCCGTTTGAAGGCACTGTGAGCACCAGGCAGGATGAATTTCCACATCTTTACGGACGAATCCCAGGACGACGTGTATAACACACCAGACTTCCATATCACCTGTGAAACTGAAATACATAGTGCTTAGTAAGGTGAACAGTTGCTCAACGCCACGGTTGTTTAACAATTTATTGTTTTAACCTGAGAATATAAATGACACAAATCAGTAAAGAACTGAATTAATCAGTAAAGAATAAATTAATCAGTAAAGAATAAATTAATCAGTAAAGAATTAAATTAATCAGCAAAGAATTAAACAAGAGGTACGCTGTCGCGTGGCATTTGCCCCCGACCGTAGCAATTTGGATTAAACATGGACGAAACTGCGGATATAAGAGGAGGTCTATATGACCATTCCAAAAGAAGTTCGTACAGAAATGTTGACTAAAAACCACAAAACAAGCGATCCGGAAACCCAAAAACAAGCGAAAATTTCAAATTTTCTAAGTTGAAAAAAGGGCCATAACTCTGGCAAAAATCATCAGATCATACCCAAATTCGCACTTGACATGTATTTTCATATAACTGATTCCACAAAATACGGGATTTGCAATCGTACCACCAAAGCTCACGCTATCATCTGGAAACCCAAAACAACAAGAGAAAAATTGAATTTTCTAAGTAAAAAAAGGGCCATAACTCTGGTGAAAATGGGCGGACGAAATCCGCGCTATACATGTAGCTGTTCCCCCATGCTGCTCTATCACCATACCAAATATCAGCTAAATCTGCCCAGCGGTTGCTGAACAATAATGCAAAATGTTTATAAGGACGGACAAAATTCAAATTTTCTAAGTTGAAAAAAGGGCCATTACTCTGGCAAAAATCATCAGATCATACCCAAATTCACACTTGACATGTATTTTTATATAACTGATCCACAAAAATACGGGATTTGCAATCGTACCACCAAAGCTCACGCTATCATCTGGAAACCAAAAAAACAAGAGAAAATTTGAATTTTCTAAGTAAGAAAAGGGCCATAACTCTTGTAAAAAATGGGTGGACGAAACCCGCGCTATGCATGTAGCTGTTCACCCATGCCTATCACCATACCAAATATCAGCTAAATCTGCCAGCGGTTGCTGAACAATAATGCAAAATGTTTGTACGGACGGACAAAATTGAAGTTTCTAAGTCAAAAAAGGGCCATAACTCTGGTGAAAATGGGTGGACGAAACCCGCACTATGCATGTAGCTGTTCCCCCATGTTGCTTTATCACCATACCAAATATTAGCTAAATCTGCCCAGCGGTTGCTGAACAATAATGCAAAATGTTTGTACGGACGGACGGACGTACGGACGACATACGGATGGAGACGTCGACTATATACCCGCCGACTTCAAGTCGGGGGCATAATTAATCAGTAAAGATTTAAAGTGATGTGAAGCACTCCAGTAGGGTGATCAAATAGAAATTAAGATAATCTTGCTCAAAGTAGTTATTTGTTACGATTATTAATCCAAATTGACAATATACTTTATCATTCTTTTATATTACTTAAATGCAATGACTCTTGATGGCGAAATCATTTGTGTTCGATTATCGCCGATTATTGAGTCCCGAATCGAGATGTAAATATTTACAATTGAGCGTAGTTTAGACAATGTTTTCTATGGACTGGTGTGGTCGTTTTGCTTGTGATTTTCTGCGATGTTGGTAGAATGCTAAATTCCTCAAATTGTCATAGTGCCTGAATACTAACTTATCAGTTAGTATGACAATTAATGTCAATGGAAATTACCACCTCAAACGAAAGTGGTTAACAACCAATAGATATACCACCTCACATGCACGCGACATATTGATTCACACCTCACATGAAAATGGCCAAACACACTGGATGCAAACAATCACACAATTGACCACATCACACACAAATGAACACATGTGCATTAATGGAATAAGAATGTATCAAACTAATGCAAAATAACTCAATGAATATGAAGCTGGCAGAACAATGAAAGAAATAACACGTTCCATAAAACCATTAGATAGAAGCCTCTGCCATTCAAGATCAACGTTTACACCAGTTCCCACACTAACAGACCGTCCAAGGGCAGACGAAACCGATGCAGAGTCCGACATGAACATACAGTCTAGATCATGCTAGATAAACGACAGGAAATGCTTTGTATTGACACGGATAACTACCACTCCAAAATACAGGTCAAGTTTGAAGAAAGAGATCGATGAAGTTGGACGACTGCAAAAGTTCTAAAGCACATTATAAAAGTTACTCCCCATCCGCTACTCATCGCATTAAATGATTCACATCCATCAGTATTTATTAGGAAAATGCGATCCATGCATATTGAGCAGAAGACACACTAATATTGTTAGGTTATATACAATCCATTGGCGATCAGTTATTAATAGGTTTTCAGTTCGTTACAGCTACTAATTTAAGTGATCCACCTCTTCACAATTGATACACTTGATATAACGATTCGATTCGATTCAATTTTGAATTTCTAACCCGATTCGATTTGAGATTCGTTTCAAAATGAAAATCCCTGATTCGCTGGGCCCTAATAATGAGGTCCCCAGAGGATGAATTTAGTGATGCTAGCCCGCTGTGTTGGGTTCATAGCGTCAC